>JAEQBH010000944.1:0-542963 GCA_016808115.1 Tetrastigma voinierianum
TTGTGAAACTCAATTGGACTTCATCCACATTCCAACCCACACGATTACGCACAGCCTTGTTAACGTTACCTGTACACACACCCATACATCACGGTGTTACCGCACACCAATACAATACAATTTGTGCCTTGCCTCAAACACATGACAATGTAGCAGAGTATCTGGACGCTCTACACCATACATATGTGTGCCTGGGCACTCATGTCTAATGCCTGACATTCCATATATATTCGAGTTCAACATCAGCATACATGCAGTCATGTTAATATTTCATGCATTCAAATCAGTACATCTCATAAGCATGCACTACATCTTTTCTATCATTCAGTTCATTCATGTCAACACATCATTCAAGCATGTACTAACATAATTCCAACCATTACTTAGGACGATAACATATTCTGGTGCGTTATGATGTTTTGATCATACAACTGTATATAATTATTTCCATCTTCATCACACATATGTCATATTTCACATATTCGGTATGTCATTGGCCCATGACAATAACACACATTAGCCATTCTAGGCCATAATTCCGGCCATGCTTGGCCTATAAAATAATCTGGACTTAGTCCAGAGAAAGTCCGACTTTGTAATACCACCTGAAACATCAAACCACCTTGATTTCGCCTCATGCCATATGGAGTGAGCATTTCGGTTCCTGAGCCGATTCGAAAAGCAGTTAGGAAGCAGGCGGACATTATATCCAGTGAGCCAAGGCAATGTTCAGCTACATTTTGGCTTAGCACTTTATCTTATTAAATTTCTAGACTCGGCAGGCTTTAAGTAGAGTCGAGAACCACGTGAATGTCGGGTTTGGATGAAGGTTCTGCCGTCCAGTTGTTGCAAACAATTCCTGAGGTGTATAGGAAATTTAGGCAGCCGTTTGCCATTACACTTTCGGAATTTTGCCCGAGAAACGTGTTCTATTCGGGCGGTCAACCTATAAACAGTGCGGCCATCACAATCAAAACAAACCACACAACATACAAATTAGCTTGCAGAGCATTGAGCAGTGAGCCATTGCGACCCCTAAGCTTAAAATAACCAGGAAATCAAGATGAAACCTACCTCTTTGTAAGCGAGTTAAGGTTCTTTTTAAATCCGAGGTCTACTCAGCGCGTAACGCTCTTCCTCTTTTCCCTCTCTTTCTTTTCCTCTCTTATCCCTTTCTTCTTCTAACTTCTTCTTTCCTTTCTCCTTTCCCCTTTCCCACTCCCTTCTCCTTTCCTTTCCTCCTTCCTCTTCTCCTTTCCTCCTCCTTCTCCTTCCCTCCCTTTCTCTTCGCCTTCGCACTCCGGACTGATCTTGGAAGCTCTCTTGCTTCTCGATAACCCATTTGAAAACCCTTTATAGGCTTAAAGTATGTCACACATGGCTTCCATGTCATATACCTTCCGCATGCATTGTGACACATAGAAACTCATAATAATCCTCCCACATCAGCTTGCCATGTCACCACATGGTTAGCCATGTCATCCACATGGCTCACCATGTCCTTTCTGCGCGTTTCCTCGAAATCGCATTGAAATTCCGGAAAGCTATCTTGGGATTCGCGAAATTCGACTCGGTAGCTAGATTTCACGAGGCGATTCAAACGATTGCAATTTGTTTGTCATCAGGATCTAGAAATCTCAACTTCACGGACTATTTGGTAAATTACTGTTTGCCCCTTTTTATATGAAAATTTTAAAATTAGAATTTCACGGGTTTCCTCTCCCCCATAAATAATTTAGATCCCGAAATTTTTCGCATATACACATTCAAACACATGCATATACAGGTCATTTGAAACATTAATGACTAGAAAAGGCACCTTCACATTCGAGCAAGATGGGATAGTTAGTAGCGCCCTGAGGTGTCCCTCGCGCTCCCGTAGCCGCCTCCTCGACTCCTCGTTACTTGACACCTTTACAAACCTCATGGTCTTTGCCACGCAAACACAACAAATTTATCCATGATACACATTTGATTCCTCCTTGAAGGATCCATCAGCATCAACGACAAGCTCTCCCCAATCCTTATGTAGAGTTGGATCTGGAGTGTACTTAGAACGCGAGGCGTGAAACACCTCATGAGCAGCTTGACAAACTCGGTGTGGCCTTCAGCGATCACATAACCAGCACCTTCTTGAGTACCTCAAGGTCCAAATGTACCTCGCGACAACTTCCCTCGTTTCAGATCAGTCCTCCCTCTCTTAGGCATCATGAGAAGACGGGATCACCCTCGAACTACAGAGGTCGTCGTCGTATATCAGCATTAACTCTTATGCATCAGAAGCGATGGGGCGCTTACGGATCATACCACCTTCTCACGAGGTGCTCTGTCAAATCACGGACCAATTGGTGGAGCTCTCTACACCTCACGTCGCATATTGATGATCGACATGGCCTCCAGTAGAAACACCATAGGAAACCATCTGAATCGCGATAAGCATTGTGTGGCGAACTCTACCAAGAGGCGGTGCTCCACTCCCGGCTACCATGAGATCAGGGACACATGATCATGACATCCTCTAAAATCTTAATAGTCGCTGCGATTGACCATCACATGCGGGGATGAAAGCAGTTACTCATTGAAGATTGTGTCCCATGGCCTTCTAGAAACTTCTTTGCATAGTAGTCGTAAACCGGGGATCCCGATCCGATACTATGGGCCGGAACTCCCATGCGACCGTATTATCTCCCATTATATACAACTGCCTGAGAATTCGCACTCTAGTGCAGAAGGTGCATCATACGACCAAAAAATGTGCGACGGTAGTCGGTCCACTATAACACACAAGCATCATCTTCGCGATGTGTAGGTGGAAAGTGAGTCACAAAGTCCATCGTGATGTGCTCCCACTTCCACTCTGCTATCTTCAATGGCTAGAGTAGTCCTGCTAGCCTCTGGTGCTCATCCTTGACCTGCTGGCACGTGAGACACCGTCGAAAAAAATCCACGACATGCCTCTTCATCTAACTCCGATAATACGGCGTGAAGGTCATATTACATCTTCGTGCCCACCCTAGATGCCACCAATGGCTCAGGGCAATGGAACTCCTGAGGATCTACTCCCTCAAATCCGTCCATTGGGGACCCTGACCCGTCCCCTATACGAAGACTACCATCTATGGATAGCCCTGACCTTAAGATCCGATGTACGGCTGTACTCGATTGCAGTGGATCTTAGTTAATGCCCTTTTTGGGACTTTATCACTTTCACCTTTCGGTAGAGGCAGCGTAGCCATCGTACACTACAAGGTACTGAGCACACTCATCGTCTTGCGGTGGAAGCACCCCATTGTCTTGAGCATCTGCCACTCCCGGGAAGCCATACTAGCTAGTACTCCATGTGTTTCATTGCATGCATCCTTCCACATTTACATGCAAGGATGGTAATCTGAAAATTAAATTAAATAATCTTCAAAAACTCGTCACCTACATTTGCCTCGTGTTATTGAGGGTCTGCATTTGCGTGAAGATGTATTTCAGACTTTTGTGAGTGAGAAAACTGCAACGAATTGCTCACCATATAAACAGTGGCATGCAAATCTTGATGCAGATTATGGCGATAACTCCGTAATCATGCGTGAAAGATTAATTACATAATGATTCTTCAATGCCGAGAACCGTAAGCCCATGACCTTCAGTTTGCATCCAAACACACCCTAGTCCATCCTTGAAGCACATCATAGCCTGCGTGTACCTCTGTCCCCTTCAGGGACTATTAGAATAGAATTTGATAAGCCTCCTCTTCAATTCTTGGAACTCTCACTCCACTAGATCATCAGTATACTTGACCTCCTTAAGTCCAATCTTGTCATGAGAAACGCTAATGAGAAATCTCTATAAACCCTCTGTAATACCCCTTCAATCCAGCCAGAGTACAATCTCAAGGCCAGACTTGAGTCTCTCCCAACTCATCACGACCTCAACCTTCCCTGGGTCAGCGACACGCTGAAAGTGACACCACGTCGAGAAACCCGCCTCGACAAGCCCAGTCTAACACTTCACCCAGACTTGGCATATAACTATGATCCTCAGGCGTAGTGCGATTCTCAAGTGATCCTGGAACTCCACTTCCGGTGGGAGTAAATCGGGATGTCATCAGCAAAGACCACCATAAATTAGTCTAAATAGGGTTGGAACACACTATTCATGAGGTCAATGAATCTTGCATTGGTGCATTGAGTGATCGAGGCATCACTTAGTAAACCAAGTGCCCATTACCCCGTCGCGAGCGTCTTGAGGGATGTCTGCCTCCCTAACTCTCAATTGATGGTAACCAGTGCGAAGGTCTATCTTGGAGTAGATTCGCGCCCCTCTTAGATGATCAAGCAAGTAATCAATCCTCGATAATGGATACCGATTATTGATTGTAACCTGTTATTTGTCACATGTCAGTGCATTCGAAGGGTCTTATCCCCTTCTTTTAAGAAAAATAGAACGGGCGCCCCATGGTGAAGTGCACCAGGTCTAATGAAACCCCTTGCCCGATATCCACATTATCTGGACCTTGAGCTCTTGACTTTCGGCCCGGGCGCCATCTATCACGGAGTCCTTAAAGGAAGCTGGTCGTACGGAATCTGACTCAATGTAGTCACATCCCTGGTGGAGGTAATCCCGGTAGCTGGTCGAGAAAACATCCACGTACTGCCAATACACGAGGTAGACTCATATCCTGTCTCTCGTCCTCCGAGTGGAGCTAGCCTAATAACCCAGATTAGCTGCCCGATGCCATGATGAATCATTGATACGGTATGGGGTGAAGCATTGTGCCTATTCCTTGAAGAAACCATGACCTGATCTTGGGTGTTGTGTGAGGCGGTAACTTTCATCGATCACAATCTATGACAAAGCCCGTGTGCGTCAACCCGGTCCATCGAGGATGACCTCGAACTTCGACATATCCATGACGAAGTCGCGTGATGAAATCCGGGATCTCTAACTCATCCGCGACTATATCAAATTGATTTCTCGCGCTAGTCCACTGAGGGAGAACTCGTAACTCAGAGGCTCGTCTAAGATTCCAACCTCGCCCAATACTCTCCCTGCAGATGTGGCAATAAGGAATGCGATGCACTTGGGTTAAATAACACCTTAGGCGAAGAGTAGGGTGTACTAAATCTTGTCCCTGCGCCTCAAATTCTGCGAGATGCTGGCGTAGACAAGCCCACGAGCCACAGAAGTCTCGAGCTGTACACTATGCCCTGGAAGCCTGCGGCCCATGCTGGCCTTTGGCTTTCTCTGGCGACCTTTCGATGCTGGGTCACACACAGGATTGATGCATTCCCCTGTGTCTTTGGGTAGGAGGAACATACTGAATCTACTCTTCCTTGATGATGGAATTTGTAGTGTCTGATCTGAAACTCACATTATCGAGGACGGTTACGCCTCATGTGTCGGCGATGGCAGGTCAAAACATATCGCTCTTCCCCTTTGTTGGCAGCCCGGACCTAGCCTTGGCCACATTGGAAGGCTGCGACCCGACCCACGAAAACCCTCGTGGAGCAGTCCTCTACTTCTTTCGAACTGAAGAAGCATTCCTCTTCTTATCCCAGCACCCGCATCTCGGATGCTACGACGTCATCTATAAGCCCAATGATCAAAGTTGTACTGGCATCAGTCCATATCTTGTAGGTTATATGCCTGATCTGCCCCGGATAGACAAATTCAGCCCATCCACTCGAACCAGTGACCTTGGTGGTAATTGGCTGCCCCTGAAATCATCCCAGTATTTGACTCACCCCTTCACCCATTTTTGTGAATGCGGCTATGTGCACGAGTGATCATGTCCCCTGTCTCAGCTCGGAACTCTAGGCCTTTGCATGTCTAAGCGGCCCAGAAAAGTACTTCCCCATGAATAGTCTACGAAATCATCCATGTCAGTCTCGAGTCCACGGAAGTCGTGACCCTCCGCGGTCTGGGATCACCACCAGATGGAATTAAACGGCCCATAATCAGTAGTATCAGGGGTGATCTCATAGCGGAGAATCCTCTCAATCTAGGGACCAATGGTTGGCTACCACGCTGGTCCCCTCCTCCATTAATTCGGAGGATGGTGTGCCTTGAACCTACGGAGTGCGGCACCTCCCCAACCTCCCCAAACTGCATCCCGGCTGGCCAAGCTGTGGTTATCGCGACACCCATGGCCTATGAAGGCTGGCGATCAAAAGCAGGTGGTGAGCCATCGCCTGTGGATGACCTCTACACCTGATACCCATGCTTGCCATCTGCACAGGATCCAAACCTTCAGAGTTTAGAATCATTTCGTGTCGACTATTAGCGCACATGCCGGCCCGATAATAGACTTAATATCCCCGTCATCAGTTGTTTCACAGGAAGCCTAAAGGTTTATGTTTCTCTACCTTAATGTTCGCATTTCCTATATACATCCCCTATCAAGTATATAATTCCGTAATTTGTACACACAATCACACGCACATCACAATCAAAGCATAAAGCAGAAAACACCTGATACATCTTGTGATCTAATCATAAAGTGGACTCTAGGTAACCTCACATGACCTTTATTTTAAACTATGACTGGATAATAATTTCCGAGCCTAATTGTTCTAACTGGCCTGTTTCAACTATACCTAAGTTGGCGATGCTCTTATACCTTGCCAATAGCAGCTGGCCCGAGTCCCACCATTTCATTGCTCGTGTACTACCATGCTCCGATACTGTTTGTGACACCCCCAAAACGGGGTCCCGTTGACCACCGTCAGCCTCACAGCGAAACTTGTGTGTCTACTCATGAACTTGCTTACATGCGATAAAAATGACCCAATCGGGCCATCATCCATACTAGTCCATCGATTTACGAGACTAGCCACATTTTCTATAGATCGAGTTATTACATCACTCTTGTCTGAAACTATATATTAAAACTAGTTCGTTCTAATATATATAAAGCAAGAATCCAAGGCCCTGATCCGACCGAACATAATCATTTCTAAGGCGTAAATGCATACATCTTGTACTGAAGGGGTCCTGACAGGGTGAGCTACTTTCTAATGAGATAAATCTGAGGCTGTTCCCGCTAGGTGCACGGCTACAAATAGTCATTTCAGATCAAACGAACAACCAATCCGTTACATACATATTCTATCATGGGAAAAAATCTACATGCATGTAGGACAACACTTTACATACCCCGTCTTTGTGTCTTCGACCCACACCCAATGCAAGTGATAATGAGGCTCCGATGCAGGGAGTGGCCAGGCCCATCACAACCCGTAGTCTATGTGATATTTATTTAATCTTTTCGTGTCTTTTTGGGAAACAAAACTTTTCGGGGTCTCACCGCGGGTCTTTTACACCCTCCGACATTTTTTGGGCTTTCAGTGGATGCGGCTAACGGGTTTCGGTTTTCTGAGGGGGTATCTATCCCCAGCACTTTCACCTTGACACATTTCATTTTCCATTTCATTTAACTGCTAATGTGGAACTCAATTGGACTTAGTCATTTTCAAAGCCTACGATTCTATCAAACGTAGTGCCAAACGTTACAACTATTTTTACACCCATGTAATGCGATGTTACCGCACACCAATGCAATGCAATTTGTGCCCGCGCCTCAAACCCATGACCAGTATGAGACCTCTCGCTGGACCTCACCATACATTTAACTATTGTGCTATGGGCACTCATGTCTAATACAACCATTCCATATATTGAGTTCAACGTAAATACATGGTGTATTATATTTCATGCAAACCAAATCGGTACATCTCATAAGCATTTTTCTATCTTTTTATCATTCGATTTCATTCATATGACACCCATCCATTTCAAGCATGTACTAACATAATTCCAACCATTACTTAGGAAAGGCATAACATATTCTGGTGAGACATATTATTGTCAATCATACAGCCCAATGCATATAGTATTTCATCTTTATCACACATATGTCACATAATTTCACATATTCAAGTATGTCATTGAATTTATGGTAATAGCACACATTAGCCATTCTAGATATAAATCCGGGACCTTGATATAAATAATACGGACTTAGTCCGGAAAGTCCGATTTTGCAAGCCCACTAAACATCCAACACGCAATTCCTTGCTCGCCTGCATATACGATCCCAAACATTTGGTTACAAACCGGTTCAACTGAGAAGTTCAAAAAGCCAATATTATTCCTCAAATTTGTCATGACCCATTGATGATTCCTTTACATTTTGGTTGAGCACTTTATCTTATTAAATTCTAGACTTGACCAACTTTCCGTAGAGTCCAAGAAAGTGTGAATCGGAGTTCGGACGAGAAAGTTATAATGGCCGTCAAAGTTGGCCTTGGCCGATTCCTGAGGTGTGTCACGGAAATTTGGGCACATCCTGGGTTGCCGTCCCGCTGGGTTTTCTTTTGGCTCCACAGTGTGCATTTGGGAGTCCCAAAACCCTATGAAGTAGATCTTTGACCATCACACAATCTGAAACAAACCACACAACACAAATGCCGAGAAACCGAATGGCCATGGCCATTACGACCCCCTAGCGTCAAAATAACCAAAGTAGGAGGAAACCTACCATTTGTATGATTCTGCATTCTTGCCGTCAGGTGCTCATTCGCCTCCTTCCTTTTCCTCTTTCTTTTCCTCTCTTCCTCCCTTTCTTCTTCTCTTTTTCTTCTTCCTTTCTCCTTTCCTTTCCTCCCTTCTCCTTTCCTTTCCTATCCTTCTCATACTCTGGCTTTCTCTTCTCATGCTTGCTCCAGGCTGATCTTGAGTCTCCCTTGGCCTCCAGGTACAGCTCATGTAGGCCCCTTATATAGGCTTCAAAGAGCCATTACATGTTGTTGTGCCATGTGTCTGTGCATCTGCCTCATGCATTATGACACATGGCTCCATGTGTGCCACATAGTTCACCATGTGTCATCCACATGTTTCATCATGTATTAGCTTGTTTCTGTTTCCACCAGAGATCACGTGGAAATTCGACTATTATCTCGAATTCATGAGGTCGACTTCGGTATCTAGATTTCACGAGGCGTTTCAACGATTCACAATCCGTTTTATCTGTCCCGAGATCTAGAAAAAATCCCAGCTTTTCCAAACTGTTTAAGTAAATATAGTTTACCTTTATTTTTATCTAGAAAATTTAATTTAAAATTTTCTGGTTTACTTTATTGGCATAAATAGTTTGATCCCATCCATCCTCACCATGTGTCATTATATAATTGGACCTCAAAAATTTTAATTTTTTTTTAAAAAAAAAATCAGTTTATCCGTCTCTCCTCTCTATATTCTCACTATGACTTTCCTCCTCTAACTTTCCACTATACCACACCACATTTATCGTGTCTTTGACAGTCGAAGATGATGTGTGGATTATAATTGGATGGGGAACTTGGTTGTAGGAGGTTTTGTGCTGGGGGTTCTTATCATCTTAGCAGCATACTCATACATTGATTTGTCGACACCTGAATCAAACAAACTGTAAGATATAATTAAGGGAATCTTTGCAGCCACATTGAATTCCATTGTAAATTGTTCCCCCAAAATCAAAATGGGTGAAATTACCTGATTCATGACCCAGTATTCTGAGAGAAAGTCTGACGGAGGTCCTACGGCGAAATCAATCTGTCCGCAACCTAACAAACAAACATCCTCTTCTTCCTTATTTCCCTCCCCTCGAGATATGTAATCCAGGCAGTAAGCAACCTTGATTTCCGGAAAGGTGATGTCACTGTAGAAGCGAGGTGAGATGATTAAGTCAGACTTCATCGGCTGATAATGAATTACCACCATCTCTGCTCCGTCACTGTGGCTCCTTGCCTTCAATGACCCATGACTACGTGTAATTCCACACAAACCAATGGAATTTCGTAAGCAGAGTATCTAAACTGAAAGATAGATCTAAGAGCTCACCTCGGCATGGAGTATCAAATTCAGACGGTGCAACAGAATGGCAACCAGGCCCAGTTTGCGATAGAAGATCAGAGAAGGTAGATAGATTGGGAATAATGGTGTTTGGGGGTGATTGAGATTTGAGGAAAGGTTAAGGTCTGAGATTAGGGCTTAGAGTGGTAATAGTGAGGAGAGAAAAGATGGGATACAAGGAGGAAAGGTTCAGAGGAACTGAGTGGGAGAGGGAATGGTGAAGGTGGAGGTTGGAGATCAGGGGGATGGGGGGTATAAATGAATTTTTAAAAAAATTAAAAAAATTTAAGGACCAATTGGAATGCGGCACGTGGCTGTATAGGAATATTTTAACTGTGTTAAGGTTACCAATGTCCCAGGATCAATATAACCAGGACCCCCAAGCACGAAGGATTGTTCTAGTTAATCAATGGTTCAGACTGAACATAGAAAAGTAGCTCGAACTATGGATTATCTTGTATCAATTACCTTTCTCATTATATCTGGTGTTTGTTTTTGTTTTTGTTTTTGTTTGTTTTTTGCTTTTGTTGAAAGCAAATTTACTTAACATTCAACCGTTTGTTTTAATTTTTTATGACTTATTGTTTTATTGTTTTTAATTTTTAACGGGTAGAAAAATGATATTTGGCCTTTTATTCTTTTGACTTTTTATTAATACTTTTTTATTTTTTATTGAAAAAAGCAGACATTCAAATAATGAAGAATCTGCTATGGTCAATTGAAACCTCATGATTTGTTTCTATTACAAAATCAGTCAGAATGACAATATGGGTTGCCAGGCTCGATGGGCTGGCCCTTTATTGAATTTTGGAGGGTTGTATTGTGTAAAATTTAAAGACTCAAATATTGGGTCAATTTAGCTGACAGTTTAGGCATGTCTTCGTATGGTTTGCTGAGGTGTGATGTCAGATCAGCGAAATCTTTATTTAATTTTTTAAGTAACCACCACTTACGTAATTAAATTTTCAATGATTCATTTATAAAATTCAATATTTTGCCTACTGCACAATGAGATGTGATAATGATTATAATATATGATTCCAGCCCATTTAATATATTCAACTTATTTTTAACGATTTTATTTTCCAGTTTTTAAATGTATATTTTAATATAATTTATATGATAATTTAATATTTAAAATCTTGTATGAAAAATTACGGAATACATTTTAATTAAATAAATTCAGTGTAATATGTGAATATATTTTATTTATCTAATTAATCATATTTTAAATATCCCCCTAATTTCTTTTCATTTATCCTTTAAATTCTATTCAATCATTTTTTTATTTTGATAAAAATGTTGCTAATTTATAAATTAAATTAGAATTTAATAACTAAATTGTCAGTATATTTAAATATTTTATTATTTAAACTAGTTTTAATAATAATATTATTATTTTTTAAATAATTAACAAAATTATAGTATTCTTTATTTTATATGATTATATCTTCTAGTGAGATAGACTTAAACAAATAGACGTTTCATTACTCAGGTTTGTGCATTTTTGGAAAAATATTTTTATTATTCCAGGTATAAATTCAGAAATTTATCATTGTTAACATTCTAAAATTTTATTTATTAGATCATTAACTCAACCACAATCAGTTTTACATAACAATGTGAAATCCCCATGTTAATGGATATAATCAGGATAGATGAAAGAAGATTAGGCATGAGTTTCATTTAATATTTTGAAGTTGTTTTTCTTTTAGATATATTATTAAGTTGTTATCTTTCATTGTTTTAGGCTTTGTTCTTCAGTTAGTTTGATACTTTGATTATAACGGTGCTCTAATTTATTTTATTTATTTTACTTTTTTATTATTATTATATTGTTGAGACTCCATTACATGTGTGATACAGCCTTATGTTATATATTTATTTTATTTTTTTATTTGAATAATGATGAATTTATAAAATTATTTTTACCATTTTTAAGGTTTGTTCATAACTCACATTGTTTGGTCAATGCCAACCTAATAAGTGACCATATTCAACCCATTTGGCCTGTGGCTTAGGAATGGACTAACTTCGTTTATCTGTTTATAATCCAATGCAGTATCATTTTCATTTTGTTAAATATTTAATTTTTAAAAATTTGAATAAAAATAAAAGATTTATTTTGTTTAAAAAAGTAAACTACTAATATTCAATGCCTTCAAAAGCACTAGCTAAAGTCGCGAGAATTGTTTTTTTCTTCCCATAGGTTATGTTTGGTTCTTAGAAAGGCACTAAGAAAATGAAAAAAATGATGAAAAAAATTATTTTCTTATATTTAGTTATTTTGTATTAAATCGAACCTAAACATTCTTAAACCTAAATCTTTTATTATAAACCATAAGTCTATCGCGCGTGTGTATATATGCTCTGTCGCTGTTGTGCTGCCCTCAAGCCGGGCGGGAATTTGGAGGCGTTATTAGGGGTCGTTCAGGCCCGGACCGGATCGTTTGTGGGGGTACAGGATCACGGGCGTTTGGATTGTGCAGGATGAGGTAGGATCGCTGTTTTGTTGATCTCTCGGAGCTCCAGACGTGTACTCTCTGCAAAACAAGGAAGAGGGTCGGTGAGAGGCTGCCGGGTGCGCTCGATGCTTAAAGTCGGGTTTCTTCCCCGAGAGAAAAAGAGGAAATTGCTTAGAGGCGGGTATGTTGCATATGAGTATGCGTCTAAAATTAATGTACCGCTACATTGGGGTGCAGCTGCTCATATTTATAGTAGATGTTCACGGCAACTTCTGGAGTGGATTGATATGCCCCAAGAATAGCATGACTTCGTGTTGGATTGATGACAGAATAGTATGTTTCTAGTAGGAGAGGATGATATAATATTTCTCTCATTGGGTAGGAGATTTTATTTGTATTGTAAATCAATTAATAAGGGATAATTGAGGGTGGTAATATCTTACTTTCCCTTATTAGTAAAGTTGATTTGATTAATACAGATGTGATTGTGAAATTATCCTACTTTCTGCCTTATTCTTTGAATTTAGTCGATTTGCCGGGATAAAGCGATTGTGAAATTATCCTACTATATTGAACCAAATCGTTTACAGGATATCATGTTTTGATATCACACATCATCGGCCTTTGAGCCAAGTGGTGGAGCTTCGTTTTGGGGTGGCTAGGAGCTTGGGTGTTTATAGGGCACGCCTCTCCTTTAGGCCTAATTAAGGTGGAGCTAACGCGCCTATTTTTCAAACCCAGTCGATTCCCCCGACCCTTGTTACGGTGTGCGTGGGCAAAGGAGTACAATATCTTCTTGTATTGGGTCTTGATTTCCACATGTCTTCAGCTGAATTTGGATTAGTTGGGAGCTTTGTTGCTATCTATGCGGTGATAATGATGACTTTTTTGGTTCTCACGCTCCTTTCTTAGTAAATATCATCGACCGTTCATCTTGTTCATGATCAGGAGCTTTTCTTTGCTTTTTAGTGAGTTGGTTCTCTTTCCTTGATATTCCATCACAGATCTTCTACGCGAGTCCTTTTAGCGTCAGCTTGAGATAGCTTTTTTTTTTTTTTTTTTGGTTGGGCTGGGACCCCGAGACATATGTAACCTTTTCTTCAATGAATATTTATGATTTCATCTTACTTCTTTCGCCTCTATTTGTGCTCTTTGTGCCGTTCTTCTTGATTTGTCTTTACTTCTTGTATGCATGATCTAGAATAAGCGCCTGAGTCGAGATGTTGAGCTCCTCAAGCCCCGGTTCGTTGAGGCCACGGGCTCCTATGGTCTTAGGGTTGAATAGCACAGTTGTGAGGCATCTCTTGAGCTAAATGGCTGACGTCAGTTGAGCCTTCAGTGTGTTGTTGGGCTTACTAGAGTCTTATGTTGATCTATCTTCGCCGTTTCGCGTGGTATCTTGACCTAGGTGAACTTTCGTCAAAGTGAGCTCTGCAGGCTACAATCGGATGCTTTAAGCTCTTTGGTAGATGGATCTTAGCGTGTCTGCCATTGAATTGTTGAGCTTTCGTCAATGTGAATTTGGTGGGCTCCATCAGTTGGGTTACTGTTTGAGTTAACCCCTTAGGCCGCGTGACTATGTTGAGTGAATGGTCGTCGATGTGATTCGCCCGGGCTCCGATCATTTGAGTTACTGTTCGGCGTTGACTCCATGACATGGCCTATGTTGAGTAGATGAACTTCGTCCATGTGTTTGTTGGGCTCCGTCCCGGTACGGGATTACTGGTGGTCGACTCCTTAGGCGGCATGGCTGTGTTGATGATCGAACTGTCTGTTGACGGCCTGACTCGGCGGCCAGATGGCGATGTAACTGGTAGTCGACTCGGCGTGGCACGTGGAGTAGATGAGCTCGTCGAAGTGAAGCGGCCGTGGCTCTGGGTGGCCGAGGCCAGTGGCGATGTAACTTTGGCTGGTCGACTCTGAGGCAAGCTGTTTCTGCCGGAGTAGGTGAGCTCGTCAAAGTGGCGATTAATGACTCGGTAGTGAAACCAGAGTGGCGATGTAACTTCGTTGGATCGACTCTCGGTAGCGTGACTGTGTAGAGTAGATGAGCGCTGTGTGGTGGGCGTTCCAGCCGGTGGCGATGTAACTGAGAGTTGATATGACTACGTTAAACGTGGCGGCTTTGTCTTCGAGTGGATCACCTCGTCAATGTGAGTTCTTGCCGATGATATTAAACGATTTTCTTGGAAAGGTCTGAAACGCCTTTAATCTTGATTAGCGGAAATTTTGACGTTACGGCAGTTTTATTCTTTGTTCCGCCTGCCAGATGTGTTTCGCTGTTATGGGTTTATATGGATGTTCTACCCTCTTCGATTATCCAGCGAAATCGCTAGATGAAGCGTCAGTTTAATCGTCTTGGCCAGGGGATCCACACGAGTCCGTTTAGTTTGTTACGGACTCTGCCAGCCAGGAGTTATATTTGTCGCTTCATGAGGAGGGGGAAGTTGTAACCTTCACGAACTCGTCGTGTCTCGTGGGCGTTGCATGCGCGCCCCATGGTGCTCTGCTCTTCTGTCGGGCGTCGGTTGGTGGCGGGCGTCTCCACCTCGTTCGTGTTAGCTTGCATTGCTTCTAACGTCTTGGGGTCGGTGTCTCACGTTATGGTTGATCACCGCATCCTTGGAGGATTACGTTGCTCCCGATTGTGTTCGAAGTCGATACCATCGATGGCGAATCGAGTTATATTTGTAGGAAGCTGTCGTTCCTGGTGTTGTGATGATGCGCTTTTCAGCGGGCCCGGGTTGGAGAGTGTAGGAGTCTCGTTGGGCGGACCGGATCGTTTAATGGTAGGACTGCGGCGTCTGGATTATACGGGATGGTGTTCTTTCTGCTGATGCAGGGCTGGATCAGCACTCCTCTGCTGAAACTAAGGAAGAAGGGGTCAGGAAATTGTGCGGGTGGCATCCATTAAAAGTCGGTTCTTCTGAGGAGAAAAAAGAGGGTTTGCTTAGAGGAAGCCGAATGTGTTTATAACGGGTATGCGTGCAGAGTGTGTACCACTTTCACCCATTGGGGTGGCCATGTATTTATAGTAGATGTTCATGACAACTTTCTGGTGGATTATGATCTTGAATAACATGTTTCCCTAATTGGATGTTGACAGATATTATGTTTCCTAGTCGGTGTTATAATATTTCTCATTTTGGTGGGAGATTTTATTTCCTTATTGTAAATCAATTAATAAGGGTAATTGAGGGTGGTAATATCTTGCTTTCTTATTGGTAAGGATTTGGTTTGATTTATAGGATAAAGCGAGTTGTTGAGATTATCCCCGCCCTTACTGGCTGAGATTGATAGGTTGCGGGATCTCGCGGTTATTGGTATCTACTTTCCTTATTAAGCGAGATTTAGTCGATTTGCGGGATATGGGCCTTCGATTATCCACATCTATGACCTTTGGAACCAGTATAGTTGGGCTTTCGTTTTGGGCCGACGTTAGGGGCTTGGGTGTTTTATAGGGCCTGCCTCTCCTTTAGGCCTAGTGAGTGGGCCTGCGCACATTTTGAAATACATGATATATATATATATATATATATATATATATATATGACCAACAATTAGTCATAAAATCAGCAGGCAGGATCTATCAAGTGAATTCATAATATCTACTATCTACCAATTCTTGTTGACAAAGATGTGTAATGCATAAATATGTTCCAACTTATGAGTGTCCATCATTAATTTATAAATAATAATAATAATTATTATTTTTAAAGATAATAATAATAATAAATAAATAAATAAGTTGATTTGATTAAAGACCATTTGGAAACTTAATTTCAAAAATATATATTTTTCGTTAATTTTGACCTCCATTTGATAAAAATATAAGTAATTGTTTTTTGTAAAAAACTTTTTTCTTGATATTGTTTTTACAACCAAATATATCATAATAATAATAATAAATAAATTAAACTTGAACTTTTAAGTCCTATTTGGTTCTTGTTTTTTAAAATCTTTCTTAAGAACATCTTTTTTGGAAACATAGTGAACACTATTTTAGTATTATCTGAAAACTATTTTTGTTCTCTAAATATTGTGTTTTCTATGTTTTTTAGAATAAAAAAACTAAATATATTGTTCATATTTTCCTTGTTTTAAAAAAAAAAAACTGTTTTCAAAACTCTAAAGCAAACATGCCCTTATTTTTTCTTCTTATGTCCCGAACCAACTTGGCATATTCATGGTCAGCAAAGAAATTGGTTTGGAACCAGCGATTCAAATGGAGTGGACCGACTCGCTGAAACCCCAACGGTCATCAAATTCCTGCCGATTTCTGTTTCTTTCCCTCCTAATTTCTCCCTCGAGCCTCCAACGTTCGAAAATTTTAATTTTGAATACGAGGGTTTCTGGAACCAACGGTCATTTAATTCTGAGTCCTAACCGCCAGCTCCCGTTATTTTCCCTCCTAATTTCTCCCTCGAAATTAAGCAGTTTTGAATTGTCGTTCGCCGATATCCTCCAACGTTCGGAAACACCTTTTTATAAAACCCTTAAATATCTTACTCATCTTCAACTGCGATGACTATCTGTTTCGTATCCAATTTCAAAATTTCTTCAACGTTCTCTTCTCCTGTTTGTGCCTCCATCCTCTCAAATCCCTTCAATCTCTTCCCCATCTTCATCTAATATCAACCATCCGTTTCATCCGTTTCCTGTCACATATCAATTTCTGCAACTTTCTGTTATGTTTTCTGTTTAAATAATATCATTTATTTAATTGGGAATGGGGAAAAAATCGAAATTCAAAGATCGAAGATCGAAGGACCGTTTGATGACTCATGCAAACGGAGAGCTGGATTATTCAAAGAAAGCCCATGAGCTTTCTCAGCTGTACTAAGAACGCTATTTACTTTGTCTTGTCTTCTCACCCGTCAGGGAAGCCTTTCACTTTCTCTTCCGATGGAAACTTTGATGAACGATTTTGTTGGGTGTTGAGTGTTGCTTTGTTCTTTTCAGAGATGAACTCCAAATCCACGTCCCAATCTTTTGGGTCAGGAACGGATTGAAGCTCATTGATTTGAGATGAACCAAGCAAACAAGGATGCCTTGTTGACACTTAGAGAATGTCTCTTGGAAAGAATCCAGCAACTACAGGTGGATCCATTTTCGGTTCAAAGCCAGCCACAACTGCAATTGGAAAGAATCCAGCAACTACAAGGGGTTCCATTTTCGGTTCAAAGCCAGCCACAACCGCAATTGGAAAGAATTCAGCAACTACAAGGGGTTCCATTTTCAATTCAGAGCCAACCACAATCACAATTGGAAAGAATCCAGCAACTGCAAGGGGTTCCATTTTCGATTCAGAGCCATCCACAACCGCAATTGGAAAGAATTCCTTGCAAGGGTTGCATTTTTCAATTCAGAGCCAACCACAACCGCAATTGGAAAGAATCCAGCAACTACAAATGGTTCCATTTTCGATTCAAAGCCAACCACAACTGCAATTCGAAAATATCCAGCAATTACAAACGGACCCATTTTCATTTGAAAGCCAACCACAACTGCAATTTGGAAATATCCAGCAACTACAAACGGTCCCATTTTCATTTGAAAGGCAACCACAACATCAACAGCAGCTGCAAAACTACAGGCTCTATCTTCACCGAGGAGTTAATGTATCTCATCTGGGAACAGTCTCAGGGACCTTCGTTCCCGTCTTCAAGCAATCTAGGAGCACAGTTTAATTTCTTCATTGTTCTGTACAAAAGAGGTTTTGAACATTGACAAACTCTTACAAATAGAGGTGTACATGGCATAATCGTAAGTATACTATTGGATATTCTAATTTCACTCTTCTTCTTCCATTTCTTTTTAATGATAGGCTCCCTATATGTGCAAACCTTTCTTTCTCCAAATTCATATGTTGTGGTCCTATGTCTTATATATTTGTGAATTATTTTTCTTTTATTCATTTATTTTTCATATGTTTTGGTTTGAATAATTATCACTTCATGGATAAATGAAACTTAAAAGGAGAAATGGATCAATAGACTCTTATTAAATAAAGGCATTAGTGACTATACCAAAGCTCTAGTGTTTGGAGTTCCATGGCAATTGAACGAGTCCATAATACTTTTTAAAACATTCTAAAATAGATCCCACTTGGTTCCAGTTCCATAAGCTTTTCAAAATGAAAAGAATGTAATGGGGATTGTCCTATCTTACATGCTCTTGTTGGTGCACCATTGGTCTTCTTTGACAATTTCTAAACCATCTTAAACTGCATCTTAATTTTCATTATAATGGGGTTGGTCTAAGTTTTCCTTTATTTTCCTTGTTCTAGTCTTATCTTTAACTCAAAAATTTCACATCTGCAGGATGTTAGGTAGTTTCAGGGGTGAATGCAAGTTTGAGTAGATTCAAGAACCAATTCTAGTTCTGGAAATAATAGTCTAAAAGAGGAAGGCTTCTCTCTGTATTTTATGGAAACTTAATTGGGTTTTGTGTAAAAAATTAATTTGTTGATTAAAGTAAGGCTTAATGAGCTAAGATGTCTGTGGTTGTGAAACCAATTCCATACATACAGCTAGGGCAAAATTCATTATAAGATGGGGTCAACAATTGCGTTGTGTTTATTTTTCCCTTCCCTTAGTCAGAAGCCAAGTTTGATCTTCTCATTGGTGATCTTTTTTACTCATCTACAAGGTGGCTTGTCTTGCCTTCTTAATAGATAAACTTGGCATGCTAAGCTTCTTCATGAGTTGTTCATAGCTAATTACACCATTTAGGGGTATGCAAGCTTAACAGGAAGCTGGGTCGCCTGTACAATCCAAAAACACGGTAGCATACCTTAATGCCCTGAATTTTTTCCTAGTGAATGGCAAAGGCTATGAGTCCTAGGGATAATGGGCTTTTACTACTGTGTCACAAGTTAAGAAAATGAGACCTAAATATAATCACCTTTTAGAATCTTGTAATAGGGCAATTGGGACTATTTGTTTGTGTTAAAACGCCCCTCCCCCGATTTTATTTTATGCAGGGAGGATATACTAATTCAATTTCAGGAATTAGAAACATCAAATGGGTTTGGTTGAAATTTATGAAAAAAAAAAAAGGTTTTTGGTTGACCAGATTACATCGGATTCTCTTGATGTCTGTGTTGGCCAGTCCTCTCAGTCAATTGTGATCGCAAGGTGCACATGTACAAGTACTACGAAAAATAGAAAATGAAATGAATGAGTATCAACACACTTGGAGCCTGGAAAGATTCTGTTGAAATGACCTGAACAGCTTCAATCTCTTTAATGAAACAAATGAGTATTGATGCATTTGAAAGTTTTTTTTAGAAAAAAAAAAGATTTTTCTTGGAATGATGTTCTATTGTATTTTCCTCTGCCTCTATTGATGCTTTACCATATGTATTATGCTTACTTATTCGCGACATTAACTTCCATGTGCAAACACTACTGCAGTCCCCAATTTTGGTTTGTTTTCACAGTAGTAGAAATGGCAAGCACTTGAACCTCCAATCATGTTTCTGGTGTTGCCTCCGATGATTTCAGAACTTGTTCAAATCCACTCTTCACAGTACATCTTTGGTTTAAGGTATTGTCAAAGTTGTTCAGCTTGTCTGGTCTAACATTGATGGTAGTCTAGAGGCCCTTGCTTTAGAATAGTATGATCCAGCATAAGCATTTTGCAGATAAATTTTCTCACTATTATTTTGCCACATCTAAGTTCTTTTGTTATTCTTTTAACAGTCAAAACACTTTTAGTTACATTGAAACAAAGTGTCTCTACCGGGACTTGAACCCGATCCTTCCCCTACCTATGCCCTTGACTATTTAAACATTGAAGGCTCTACCACTTGAGCTATTAATTTATTTCGGTATATTTTACATGAATGGAGAATTTGCTGAAGTAAATTTCTCAAATATAAACCTGTGGGGCAACAGATTCTACATGAACCCACTAGAAGTTGAGCCCTGGAAAGAATATAGGGAGGAAAAACCAAAATGCGAAGCACTATGTCAGGTCCAAAAGGTGAAGCACTATGTCAACTCCAAAATACAAGTAACTGGGCTCTTGCCAAGCGGCTCTGTTCCATTAGAACTCTTTAAAATCAAAAGAAAACAATTTACTGCTTGTAAGCATGATTTCCAACAATGTCGATTGATATGTTGGTACATCACAAGAAGCCTACAGAATGCAATGGTAAGGGAGAGACTGGCACAAGTACTTGTCAACTTACCATTAAAAATAGATCATTGTGTGAATGTTGTGGAAGATGTTCTTTCCATGATCTTCCAACAAAATGAGAAGGAAAATATTTTACAAGTTGGAGATCCAGGAGCTAAAACAAACCTGGCCAACAACAAATTGAATGACATTGTTCTGAGTTCAGATCAGCTGCTCTCCTCTATATATATTGGTATCTGCCACCATAGCCTAATCTTCAACTTCCCCTAGAAGATGTACTACTTGCTGGTTATAAGATAGGAATGGTAAATCAAATGAATGAATCAAAACATGGAGTTCAGAGAGATATAGCGCATGGTATGACTGCTGCATCAAGAACACTGGGATGACTCAGAAGTATTGCTTCTAGCTCTGTCGGACCCTCCTACATTTGCATTTAAAGTTGTTTACATTAAGAAGATTCAACTACGTCAACTGTAATGATGGACTGATTGCTTGGTAGCAGTATCCATTATGCCAGTGAGCTCCCTTTATCGGATCAACAATGTAAGAATCCATCTTCATCAAAATAAGAAAGTCTACTCTTTTCAGCCATCCATCTGAAGTGATGGTTGCAACTGTTGCTGCTGCAATCCCCAGGTACCACCATCCTAAGCTTATAATTCTTCAATAATGTTTTTCATGATTGGTTTTGGGATTGTGTTTGTATATAAATAAGTTTGTAATCAATGAAAAATACCTAATTTTCTCTTCAATTATCTTTGATTAAAAAACAATTTATTAGTTGTAATGATTCCAGCAGTTTTGGATTGATGTGTTAAATCTGAAGCCTGCAGGACAAAATGGTAACATAGGGAGAGGCTGTGGCAAAAATACTTGTAAACTTACCATTAAAACAGATCAATGTGCAAATATTATGGAAGATTTTCTTTCCCTGGTCCTCCAAGAAAATGAGAAGGAAAATATTTTACAACTTGGAGATAACCTCTTGTTGGCTTTGAAGGAGAAGCTGCTTCTGCAAGATTTTCCTGCTATATGGTATGAGATGGCATTGATTGTTGATGAAATCCACTTTTCTAACTTTCTTATATGGAGCCACCTGAAAACGTTCATCGCATATTTAAAAGATGTTTTCTTTTGGGAAAGAGTGAGATAAGAGCTAAAACAAACCTGGCCAGCTACAAATTGAATGACTTCTTGTTCAGTAAGTTCAGATACAGCTGCTCTCACTATATATTCCAACCTGGTAAGAAACTGGAATTTATGTGTTCAAAATTGGCTGTTCTTCTACTTCCCCTCCATCAACGTAAAAGGGCCACTAGAGGATTTGGGCCTATTCGAGCAACAATTGCATTGCAATTGCTGTTCCCAAGCCAGAAGCAGAGTTTGATCTTCTCATTGGTGATTGGTTTTACTCTCCTACAAGTTGACTTGTGCTGACTTCTTAATATATGACTTGTGCATTCCAAAAACACATCAACATACCTTAATGTCCTGAATTTTATCCTACTGAATGGTAAGGCCTTTATTGGGCACCTAGGGATAATGGACTTTTTGTCTTTTACACTGTCACAAGTTAAGAACATGAGAATGGTCATCAAGATTTAAAAGATGTTTTCTTATGGGAAATGTTGAGGACGGAGCTAAAACAAACCTGGGCCTTCTAAATTAGGCTGACATTTGTTGGGTAGTTCAGATCCAGCTGCTATTACTATATATCCATTGGTATCTCATTGGTTAGAAGATAAGAGATGCTATATCAAATGAGTGAAATCAAAACATAGGGTTCAGAGATATAGCGCACGGTATAACTGCAGCATCAAGAACACTAGGATTACTCAGAAGTATTGCTTCTAGTTCTGCTGGAGCCACCTGCATTTGCATTCAAAGTTTTTTACATTAAGGGGACTCAACTGCATCAACTGTAACGATGGAGAGTTGCTGAGATACCTGATATCTATTGTGCTTGGGGGGCTCCTTTATCCGATCAACAATATAAACAGATCCATCTTCATTGAAATAACAGAGGTCTCCTGTTTTCAGCCATCCGTCCGAAGTTATGGTTGCAGCTGTTTCTACTGCATTCCCCAGGTACCCTTTCATCACACTAGGACACTTCAGCCACAGGTCTCCCTCCCTAATAGGTGGTAGAGGCAGCCCTGTTTCAGTATCCACCACCTTGGCATAAAATCTAGGAAGCAATCTTCCACTCGAGCCAGCATGGGCCATGGCTTGCTCATGGCTTACAAAGAAAGCGGCTGCTTCCCAGCTATCTCTCGATCAGCCCATAGCCTGGCCTGTGCTCCACCCAAGGAAACTTCTCCCTGAACCCTTCAACTACTCTGCTCAATGGTGCAGCCCCTGAACCCACCTTTTTCTTTTGTAGCAAAGGAAGTGCCAGTGAAGCTTGATTTTTTTAATAATCATTTCAGTTTCAAACCTTTCCACCTCTTTTTCTTTATTATTACCAATACGTAATCTATTTATGCTATCCTTGTAATTTACATCATCATCTAATCTTACTCTATTTTTGTAGGGGCTTGTTAGACTCCAGAGACTAAATGGATTCGCCCTTCTATTTCTTTTTTTGTTGAAAAAATTAAAAGCTTTACTTAAGTTGAATGTTGGTCTTTTTTTTCCTTTTTTTTTGAAGTTCATAAAGAATTAATGTAGGATATACCCCATTAAACTAACTTCAGAGTGTTTTAGTTAATTATTTTCATTATGATATGAGTCATTTCCTACAAAGTTGTATATTTTTTTTTGTTTCAATTCCCCTGTTTTGTGAAATAAGAACCAAACTTTTGAGAATGAAAATAACTCATGACTATGCACAAGAATATTACTATGAAATTCTGTAATTTCATGAATTATTTTTAGAAGTCTTTGTATGTCCCTGTCTGATTAAATTGGAAGACACGCCTTTGCACAATGTAATATTGGATAGCCTTACATTTAGTTTAACTCTCTTTTTGCCAAGCTCGTCATATTCTTGGCAAGGTTTTAGAATAACCACTCTAATATCTACAAGGATAACCCAAATATTACGATTATTAGAATTTGAAAGGAAGTCATCTACATTTTCAAATAGGAATTATTGATTCCTACAGAAAATAACGGTCTAGTAAAGGAACAATCCTGGTTGATTCCTATAAAACTAATAGGATCTATTATTTGACAAACATTTCAAAAGGGATAAGTTTGATGAATTAGTCAGTTTCTCTTAAATGAAGAAACTTAATAGAGAGGTATAATTCTTGTTCCAATTATGAGGAACAAGAAATGAATCTAAAACGAAATTGTTTGTTAGATTGTAAACTCTGTTAACTAGTGGAAGACTCACTTGCAGTTTTCTGTGGGTTTTTTTTCTTTGTTTGACAACTAAGCACTTTGTAACAATTTAGTAAACTGTCCCCACTGGGACTCGAACTTGGAACCCCTCCCCTCCCTAGATGCACTACCTTTTTAAATTTTGAACTCTCTACCAATTGGAGCCTAGGTATGTGGTTAAATTCATGATTTTCTCAATGGTATTATAAACTCGATTAGTTTGTTATCACTCGCTCGTGGTCATCCAACATTGGAACTTGTGCGTAACACTTATATTCATGATCAAATAGGAGGGAAGAGAGGAAATGTGAGGATAAGTTAGGCGTTGCATTCAGGGAAGTTGTTTTATGTTGTTTGAAGGGTTCATCCTCTTATGAGGTAATCACGTAAGCCCAACCCCACTATGAAAGAAGGTCACAGTGAGACCTCCAAAGATGTGAAAATGTGTTATTCATCCCCAAGAAATATGATTTTCTTGTTCTTTTCAAGTCCTTATTTTAGCTCCAAGTGTTTATGTCCTCAATCATAACCTTAAAACCAAATTGGGTTAATCAGGGGACAACGTAAGCTCTGCATCTGTTCATACCAAGGCTGGTTAGCACCAAATGAGTAGCATAGTGCATCAGGCTCACTTGATGCTTTCTTTTCAGAATCACTTTAGAGTTGGGATTTATTCTGGATCATATATAATTTTTTATGAAAAGAAACAGGGGCTTGTCAAATTTGCATTTTTAAGCTGATATGAAAAGAGCTTCAGGGAATAAAAGTTGGTGGAATGGATATAACACTCTAGACTCCATAAATTATGTTTTGGAGTTCTTCATTGGTAGAGTTGATTTGAAGATTACGCTGCTCAGAATTGGTAGCAAAAGATTGAAGCTTAAAATCTGGGACGCAGGTAATTAGTAAGAACCGAGGATTTGCATTTAGATTACAACTTCCTACTTCACGGGATTTTAAGGAATTCTTCTCCGGATGCTTTCACTAACCTTTTTTCTTTTTTCCTCATTTATGGTTGAAAATTTTCTTTGCTCTAATACTCAAGTTAGATTATGGAAAAAGAATAAGAATTCTTCTTGGTCGTCTTTAGGAGTTTCTGTGAGTTACTGTTATCTCAGTGGCAATTTATTGCATGCAGTAGAAACATGGATAAAAAATGGGTTAGTTCTATATGCTATAGGCAAAGTTTTAATGCTTTTATTTCAAATGAAACTCAACTCTGAAGGACGGAAAACTTTACCCATAGTGGATGTCACCTGCTGTAACATTGACCGAAAGCTTGAAATCTCACTGTACATTACATTATACCCTGTAGAATCAAGGTGAGGGGTGACATTTTTTTCAAGACACCAAGTTGTTTTACTGATATAAGTTGACATGGCATCATTCTGGGTATGCTACTTGACATTCCAACTTCTTCTTCTTCCACTTCTTTTTACTGATAGGCTCCTTATATGTGCAAACCTTTCTTTCTCCAAATTCATATATGATAGTCCTACGTCTAATATATTTGTGCATTGTTTTTATTTATTTCATTTTTTATTTGATATAATTAGCACTTCATCAATGAATCAAAATCCAAAAGAGAAATGGATTAATAGACTCCAATATTAAATAAAGGCATTAGTGACTATCCTTAAGCTCTAGTATTTGGAGTTCAATGGAAATTGAATGAGTCCATAATATTTTCTAAAACATCCATAAAATAGATCGCATTTGGTTCTAGTTCCATTATGCTTTGCCAAATGAAAGGAATGTTACATCTCCCTCCTGAAGTTGTTCTTTCTTACATGCTCTTATTGGTTCCACCATTGGTCTTGTTTGACAATTTCCGAACCATCTTCATCTGCACCATAATTTTCCTTGTAATGGGGTTGGCATGAATTTTCCTCTCTTTTCCTTGTCCTAGTCTTATCTTTAACCATCTTCAGAAGCAGATTTTGATCTTCTCATTGGTGTTCGGTTTTACTCACCTACAAGGTGACTTATCCTGTCTGCTTAATAGATGCACTTGGCATGCTAATATCCTTCATGAGTTGTTCACAGATAATTACATCAATTTGGGATATGCAAATTTAACAGGAAGCTAGCTCACTTTGTATAGTCCAAAAACATGTCAGCTTACCCTAACACCCTGAATTTTGTCCTTTACTTTGTCACAAGTTAAGATCATGAGACCCTAACTATAATCATCTTTCAGATTCTTGAAATAGAGCAATTAGGACAATTGTTTGTGTTAAATGACCATATCTCTGTATTGTATTTTGTGCAGGAAGATGTACTGACTCATGATATCAGACATAGGAAAAGAAATGAGTTCAATTTCAGGATTTAGAGATATGAAAAGGTTTTTGTTGAAACAGAAGGGCCTTACACCTAGCAAATTACATCAGATTCTCTTGATGTCCATGTTGGCTAGGCCTTTCAGTTACTGCCGATCACAAGGAAGCAGACTATTAAAATGCTAAGCACTACAGATGACAGCAGCCTTGTGGATAAAAAGGCACAACACTATGCCAACTCCAAAATACCTGTAACTGGGTGTTCAGTGTTGCAAAGCGGCCCTATTCCTAGAACTCATACAAATTGAAAGAAAACAATTTATCAGTTATGGCATGATTCCAATAGTTTTGGATTGCTGAAGCCTGCAGGACGAAATGGTAACATAGAGGGAGGTTGTAGCACAAATACTTGTTAACTTACCATTAAACAGATCATTGTGCAAATATTGTGGAAGATTTTCTTTCCCTAGTTCTCCAAGAAAATTAGAAGGAAAATATTCTACAACCTGGAGATAACCTCTTGTTAGCTTTGAAGGACAAAATTTGCTTAGCAAGATTTTCCTAGAAAGCGAGACCTTAGGATAAGCATTGATAAATCTACATCTCTAACTTTGTTATGCGACACCACCGAGGCTTGATCATCAAAAGATTTAAAAGATGTTTTCTTATGGGAGGAGTTGAGGGAAGAGCTAAAACAAACTGACCGGCTAAAAATTGGATGACATTTGTTCAATGAGTTCGTCAAGACTGCTACGACTAGAGTATATGCCATTGGTATGCGGGGGTTTGATCTTCGAGGGGAGGACTTTCCTAGCTTTTCTCCATTATTTGTTCCCATACATATAGTTGATAACATTCTCGTGCAGCTAGCTGACTACTTAAAAGGTCAACTTGCCCAGCGTTGGTTAAATAGTTGACCGTTTGGTGGTAGGTCAAAGGGATAGCTTTCATCGAATGTAGCCAAGCTCGCCTCATTATGGCGTCGTAAGGTCCTAAGTCTTAGACAATCGAGAACAGAACTTGCTCAGTGACCAGCCTGGCTTTTATAGGGAGCACGACATCTCCTAGTGTCATGGTAGTCGCATCGTTAAAACCAGAGAGGATTTGCCTAACTGAGTTCACCACATCTAGGGACAACTTCATTTGCTTGAAGGCAGGTAGTTGTAACAAGTTTGTCGCATTGCTAGGATCTATTAGTACTATGAGCACATCAAAACCGTTAATACAGAGGGTGAGTACTAGTGCATCACAGTGGGGCACAATAACCCTATTTAGGTTGACATAAGGTAAGGATATGGGGTCATCTACTGGCTTGGTTTCTTCATGTCTACTTTCCGTGTGGACAACATTTACCCGGGCCTTAACTATGGCGGCTCTCAAGAGTTTCTTCTGTAGGTGCTTCAACTGATATTGGTCATCAGATGGACCGCCTAGTATATAGTTTATGGCTGGTCTGGACTCTGATGGGGTTGTCTTGTCGGCTGTTATTCTGTCCGTAGCCTATCCTGACTCAACCCCGTGGTCAATTTCTATGATATACCTCCTGAGGTGCCCCACTTTGATCAGCTTTTCACGAGAACATTGAAGCCGGCACCCTGTTGGTCTCATGCCCATGGTCCCTATGATAATCACAATGCAAGGATTTGTTTCTTTGGGAGGGATCCGTCTGGATCAGCGCAGACCATTTAAATTTCGGCAAGTCGCAAATGATGAGCAATAGCCTTTCATACTAGATTTTCAAGGGGGTGAATTACGGGAGCTCTTTCTTTTTCTATGATCGATCACGGGATCACTTTTGGTCTCTGCTCTGACCTTCCTTAGGCTCGGACGGCTTCTTCCCATGTGATATATTTCCTTCGGCTAACTGGTTTGTAATCATTATAGTTTTGGTTGCTGCACGGATATTGTCATATAACATTGAGTACTGATCGGCCTGCCGGTATAATTCCTCCATTGTTGCTGGAGATTCTAAAGACAATGACTGGAAGAAAGGAGTAGACGACCCGAAGCTCCTCCTAAGGTTTTGGAGGATTGCATCCATGCTATACGACTCCATTTACTAGACGGCTTGCCCGAACCTCATTGTGAAGTCTCGAATAGACTTTCTTCTGTTTGAGAATTATTTGTAAGGAGCTTATGTTCCTTTTTTATCTCACCCAATAAAGATACTGCGACACAAACACTCCCCATAGTTCATTGAACTAGTTTATTGAGTTACACGGGAGCTTGTGGAACGTGGCTGCGCAGGCCCCTGCAAGCTAGTCGAGAATCACTTTACACAATAATCGGTCATTACCGGCATTTAGGATCATCGCCTAATTATAATTGAGCATATGATCGTAAGGGTCAGTAGAACCATCGAACGTGGCAAAAGCTAGTATGGCAAACCTGCTAGGCGGCTCATAATCAAGGATGTGTTGCCCTAGGGGTGAAGAGAGCATGTCATCGAGTGCTAGCGGCATGTAGAACGTTGGCCCTGTAAAAAAGGTATGATGTACAAGCGGCATTAGTGGCATCGCGCCTGCAGGGAATATCGGTGGCATTGTACCTTCATGAAATACTGACACATTCCCAGGATCCTGAACTAGCTGGTTTTGCCTCCTGCCTGTCTCCCTCCTTGCCCTGCGGAATGCGCTATTAACGGCATCGCTGAAGGCAAGGTGATGCGAAGGCCTCTTGCTCGACTTTTCCTTTGCACTCTCTCAATCATTCTTTGTTGGTGAGAGACTTAAGATGAGCGCCGAGGACGACTCATCGTACGTGGGGAATTATCGACATCGTCAGGATCTGGAGTTCCTTCCCTTTATTGCGAGTGATCGAATACACCGACTATTGCTTTCATTACTTCTTTTCCAAGATTGCGACTTTTCTCTATCTAGGCTCCAGAGATGTGAAATTGTGTTATTTGTCTGCAAGAAATGTGGTTCTCTTGATCTTCTTTTTAAGTACCAAGTGTATATATGTATATAAAATTTTTCTTGTCTTTCTATTATCCCAAATTCATGTTTTTTTATCTTCATATACATTGTTAATGTAGACAAGAATGCAAAACTATTACAAATATTTTTAATGGATGGTCAAGTGCTTATCCTAATGGTACTAGTATTTTGATCTTGTAAGTGCTTTAAGAAAAATTTATAATCTTCTGAAAGTATTAAGGTGGCGTTTGTTTGTTTGTTTGTTTGTTTTTTTACTTAATGTTGAATAGAACTTTTGTTTTGAATAATGTTAAATAGGATTAAGTATTTAATTGTTTGTTTTTCTAAAAAAAAATCAACTTTTTAATTTTTATCTAAATTTTTAAATAAAAAATAAAAAATACATATGATTTTATTTAATTAGCATGAAAGGAATCATGAGAGTTTCAATTGGATCATAAAATATATGACTTTCTCATATTTCAATATTTAATTTTTTCTTAACTAAGAAAATAAATTAAAAAGCTTTTAACTTGATATTTTGGTTTGTATTTTGAAGTTTATACCTCTTAACATTTTGAGTATCAATGTACGAGGGCCTTGATAAAAGTTTGAAGCAATAATCTTCAAATGTATTATGGAAGGTTCATTTGTGCAACCAGCGGCTCCAAAATTTGATGGGCATTACGATCATTGGGCAATGCTCATGGAGAATTTCCTACGTTCAAAGGAGTATTAGGGATTAGTGGAAAATGGAATTTTTGCAACAACAGAAGGTGTTGTTCTCAAAAATACACAGAAGAAGAACATTGACGAACAAAAGCTGAAAGATTTGAAAGCCAAGAATGATTTATTTCAAGCTTTAGATAGCTCAATCTTGGAAATGATTCTTAACAAGGATTCTACAAAGAACATATGGGATTCCATGAAGCAAAAGTATCAAGGAATAACTCGAGTAAAGAGTGCATACTTGCAAGCACTTCGAAAGGAATTTGAAGTTCTACACATTAAGGCAGGAGAATCTGTAAGTGAGTATTTTGCTTGAACTCTTACCATAGCTAATAAGATGAAAGGCAATGGTGAGAACAAAGGAGATGTTGATGTTGTTGAAAAGATTTTGAGATCCATGACTCCTAAATTTAATTATTTAGTATGTCTATTGAGGAATCTAAGGATATAGACACATTAACCATTGATGAATTGCAAAGTAGCTTGCTTGAGCATGAACAACGTATGAATACTCATGTTATAGAAGAACATGCTTTGAAGATCACTCATAAAAATGAGTCAGGAGGAAGGGGTCGTGGAAGAGGAAGAGGAAGAGGATGGGGAAGAGGTAGACAACATTGACAAATCCATATTGAAGTGTTATAATTGTCACAAACTTGGACATTTTCAGTGGGAATGTCCGAGTAAGGAGAAGGGAGAAAATTTTGCAAAGACTCAAGAAGAGAAGTTGTCGATGGCATGCATGGATATGAACAAGGACAATAAAGAAGATATGTGGTATTTTGACTTGGTTGTAGCAATCATATGTGTGGCAAAAGGGAATATTTTCATATCTTAATGAAAATTTCAGAGATTTAGTAAAACTAGGCAACAACTCAATCATGATTGTAATGGGAAAGGGTAATATCAGGTTGCAGGTGAATGGAACAACACAAATTATTACTGGAGTTTTTTATGTACCTGAATTGAAGAACAACTTGTTGAGCATTGGGCAATTACAAGAGAAGGGGCTTGCTGTTCTATTCCAACATGGAAGGTGCAAGGTGTTTCATCATGAGAGAGGTTTGATCATGGATAAGATGTCTACAAATTGAATGTTCATATTGCAAGCTTTATCTCAGCCTATAACATATGTTTGTTTCAACACAATTACGAAGGATACGGTGTAGCTCTGGCATTGCAGATATGGACACTTGAGTTTTGTGGATTGAAAAACTCTTCAACAAAAGTCAAAGGTGAATGGCTTACCACAACTTAAGACTCATTCAAGGCTATGCAAAAATTGTTTGGTGGGGAAGCAATACAAGGATTCATTTCCAAAAATGAGCACATGAAGAGCTTCACAAATTCTTCAATTATTACATGTTGATATTTGCGGATCCATCAAGCCCATCTCCAATAGCAAAAAAAGGTACTTACCTTTACTGATGATTTTAGTAGAAAAAGCATGGGCTTTTTTTTTTTTTTTATAGAAAAATCAAAATTCTTTGATGCTTTCAAAATATTTAAGATTCATGTGTAAAATGAGACAAACACACCAATTCTAACCTTGCGAACTGATCGAGGAGGAGAGTTTCCATCACAAGAATTTAATAACTTTTTATGATGTAATAGGTCGATTTGTGCTATGTAAAATGTGTACACCAATGTGCGCAAGTGCACGCATCGCCTCAAGTAATATAATGATAAGTGAGTATTGTTCCCGGTGGGTTACTAATTCTGAGCTCAATCAGCCTATGCTCTATTTGGATGGTGAAAAATCTATAGAAAAACTCAAAGACACTACTAGGCATGTAAGAATGACTCTATAAAGACTAAAAAGCCTTAGGGCATAGATTTCACCTAAATAATGATGTATGAACTCTAGCAGTGTCAGTAGTCAATTTCATCATGAAGATGGCGATTTCACTAATGTATATTCGAATCTCTCTCGAGCATCCGCACACTATCCTTAGAAAAGGTTATACTGCATCTCTGCCTTAAACCATCAAAACTAAGGATGCGTTGAACCATAGAAATCTTAATACCACACATAATCTCACTTATATCTATATCTCATGATAATTAGATGGTAAATCATCCATAGTCTAATTTTAACTCTCACTTCTCAAATCTTGAATCAAACCACAAATCATACAAACATTGACCAAATACCCACAAGCATTAAGATCCAAATGAAATACTCAACATAAATATGAAATAAAACATCAATTAATATAAATTAGGAGATATTCATAAAAACATGTCTTTGGCTACATCTAAACCCTAAGAAAACTAACTAAAACATAAGCGGAAAAGTAAATACAGCCATCAAAAGAAAGAAAAACGGAAAAGGAAATAGAGAAAACAAATTTGGCGTTGAAGCTTGATTCGATATAGAGGTAGGTTGTGTCAGAATCAACAAATATTATTACCTAAATTCCTCCTACTATCGTAGCATAGCTACTGCAGTATAGTGGCTCTAGGGTCGAACACAGGGATGGGTTTTCTTTGCACAAATAACTTGCAGTTGGTTCAAAAAGGTGAATTTCACTTTGGATTAGGGGTGTTGTAAAACAGTGGAGGTGAATGGTTTGCGCACTGAAAATAAATTGAAATAAAATATGAAAAAGAACTCCTTGAAGCATCGGGTTAATGGGGTTGAGGTCCTAAGGTAAATGAGAGGTTCTCGGGTCCTTTTCCTCACGTTGGGGAGGATGACCTATAGTCATTTCCTGAACCGGATCTTCATTTAGAAAAAAAAAATTGAACCTTGATAATTTTCCTTTTGAAATATAGCATTTATTGGACATTAATGCTCCTTGACAGTGAGAACATATCCCCTAAACCTACCCTACAGTAACTATTAGAAGGCAACTAATGAATCTCGGTGGTTGCTTAATAAGCATCCACATAACCTAAAGCTTACCAAATACGGGTTAATCAAGGTACATTTAAGATATTTAAACTGTGAAGTGGAGACATAATGCAATAAAAACTTACGTTAGAAAACGAGAGAACCAGTTTACCTCAAACCTAGTCAATGACCACTCCTCTTCAAGGAGAAAAGCGGTATAGCAAACCATCCTCTGAGTTGTCATCCTCAGAGGGGTGTTTGGCAGCCAAGAAAATGGAATAAAGGGATAGAAAATGAGGGAAAAGAAAAGCAGCGGGAAAACTCTTGCCCAACACTGTCTCTATTCCAGCCAAGAAAAAAATCAAGATCTTCTACAAGGTCTCATTTGAGCTTATATAGTGCTCAAATAAGCAAAAATACAAAAATGCCCTCAATACCCATTATACATGAAGGGAAAAATGGGAAAAATCACAAAAAGGAAGTCAAACAGGAGGTCAACGGGCAAAAAAAAAAAAACAAGAAAATGCATAAGCATTTTTGCCATCTGAAATTTGTGATTTTCCATCTTTTTTGCTCTTCTTTCCTTACGGTTTCACGATGCGCAATCTTTGGTTAATCCAGAATTCCATCACCGCGGATCGACTCGACAAATTTGGCATAAATAGCTTGCAAAAACTACAAAATTAGCCACAAAATGCGATCAGTAGAATAGCTAGGACCTTAATGTGCAAATCGGGTTAATTCGGTTGATTAGTACACAAAAAGTACTCAAAACCTACAATAAATAAGGCTCAAAATAGAACTTTTTGGGCACTAATCAAAGCTCCCTTCTTCTCCTCCATTATCTTCTTCTTCCTCAAGTCTTCTTCCTCTTCCAAGAACAAACCCTATAAGCTTTCCAAGAACAAACCCTAGGGTGTTTCCACCCAAATGGAGATTGTTCTCCTCTAAAAACACCCAAAATCCATCTCCCTTCAATTTTTCGGGTTTTAAGCTTTAAAACCCTCAATTATGAGCTCAAAATGGGCTGAAAATCAACCAAAAACCAAACCCGAATGTCGCGACGTCGGGATGCTGCTTTTTTGTAGCTCTCTGCAACTTCGTGACATTACTGCATCTTTCTTGTTTTTGCACAAACTTTGTAAGGCCATAGCTTTGTCATCCGAACTTCGATTTGGGTGAACTTGGACTCGTTGAAAATATTAGAGGGTGTAGAATCTAGATATGGCCAGAAAGAAAACTTTAGAAATGATGATAAATACATAAGTTACAAAATGATCCAACTGGTCACTTTTGAGCTCTCTTCTTTTCTTCCTTCGACTACCAATAGTCATAACTTGATCATTTGAAGTCCAAATGGAGTGAATAAGGTCTCTTTGGAAAGCTTGAGAAGTATCCTATCCATCCATATACATATTGTATCCATTTGGGATCATCTTGCATCTGAAAACATCAAAAAACAGTAGCTGCTACTGCATGTGTAGTTTGCTGATTTTTAGGCTTTATCACTTTGCTTTTGCTCCATATTGGCTCATGGTTGACCTAATCACAAATTAAACATTTAGAGAATTAGATCACTTATTTATATAATAAAACTACTAAAAATATAAGCAAAGCATATAGATAAAATGAGTATAAAGTATACTTATCATGATGTAAATGGTATACAAAGACAATTGATAGATGCATGCACACCGCAAAAAATTGGAGTCGTCGAACGAAAGAATATAACCATTATAAATATGGTACAACACATGATTTTAGAAAAGAAAGTCCCCAAAACCTTATGGCCTGAAGCACTTAACTAGACGATGCATGTCCTGAATTGAAGTCCAACCTTCACTGTGAGATATATGACTCTGGAAGAAGCATGGAGTGGAATAAAACCTTCGGTAGAGTATTTCAAGGTCTTTGGCTACATCTCTCATGTTCATGTGCCCGCTAGAAAACACAAAACTAGATGATAAAAGTCTGATTTGTGTTCTACTAGGAGTTAGTGAGGAGTAGAAGGCTTAACGACTTTATGATCCTACTTCACAAAGGATCATAATAAGCTAAGATGTTGTGTTCGAAGAAGGCAAAAGCTGGGATTAGGATAAGATGTATGAGGAAGCAATTGCATGTGATTTGGAATGGGGTGATTGTGAGGAAGAAGTGGTGGAGCATGATGACAATGAAGAAAGGAATGAATATGGTTATAATGCTTATGTAGAAGAAGAGCATAATTTTCCTCTGATTCTTTAGTCTAAGAGAGATGACCTAGCTCGAATTAAGGGAGGATTAGGAGACCACCAACTTGGATGTGAGACTATGAGACATGAGAGGGACTATATGAAGAAGAAACTCAGTTGGCCATGTTTGGAGCTATTGATCCTACTCACTTTGAAGATGCTGTAAAAATCAAGAAATGGAGGAAATCCATGGATGTGGAAATGGAAGCAATAAAATGGAATGATACATGAGAATTGACAAAGTTACCTGAAGGAGGAAAGAAAATTGGAGTGAAGTGGGTTTTCAAAACCAAGTTTAAGGAGAATGGTGAAGGTAACAAATACAAGGCAAGGCTTGTAGTGAAAGGGTATTCTCGTGACATGGAATTGGATTATACATAAGTATTTGCACCTGTAGCGCATATGGAAACAATTCGTTTAGTGGTAGTGCTTGCACTTCAAAGAGGATGGGCTATCTATCAGCTAGACGTGAAGTCAGCATTTCTATATGATGAGCTAAATGAGGAGGTTTTTGTGGAACAACCGTGGTTATGTGAAAAAAGGACGTGAACAATGTTATAAATTAAAAATGGCACTCTATGGCCTTAAGCTATCACCACTTGCTTGGTATAGTCGTATAAAAGCATATTTCATAAAGGAGGGTGATGAGTATCTTAAATACTCATTTTATCTCCATGTTTCGCTTAGGTTTGAATAGTTTTATGAGATAAATAAGTGTCATAATGCTCTCTTTTCTAAATTTTGTGATTAGGCTAACCATTGAGTTGAAATGAGCGAAATCGAAGAAAAATCAGCAAAGTCATCATGCAGCCGCAACAAACATGTTATCCTTTCGTCTACATGATGTCCTTCCATGGCTCCCTCATTGGTAAGGGCATGTTCTAGACTCCGAGGGCTTTCATAGACACGAGATCACGCGGTCAAATTCGGATGAGCAGATATGACATCAGGAAGTGAAGGAGACGTAAAAGGATGAATTTTCGGACTAAGCTTGAGTCCACACTCATGCTTTAGCGTGAGTCCACTTGCGCTACAGTGTAAGTAGGCTTTGATTGTTCCAATAGGTTCTCATTTTCTCCACATTGTAGTGTAGATATGCCATGCTACAACGTGGATGTCAGGGCCCATCTTTTGCTGAAGTCCCCATCTCCTTTCTCTCTCTCTCTCTCTCTCTCTCTCTCTCTCTCTCTCGGTTTTGGCCTTCAAATTGAACAAAATTAGGGCTTTTGAAAGGGGGGAGTTCGTGGAGGCAAAAAGGGATGTTCCCTTGAGTGGAAACACCCTAAGGAAAAATCTCTCTTGGGGAAGAAGAAATAGAGGAAGATTGGAAGAAGAAGGGCTTCAATCCAAATCTAGTTTATTTCTTCTCATTTTTTCCTACTTTTCCTCATTTATTATGGTTGTATTTCTCCCCTCCATGAGCTAATCTCGTTTCTAGGGTTTTGATGTAGTCTAAACAATGAACCATGGTGTTTAGCTTGATTTGTAATTTTTTATGTTTGGATTTTCTTATATATTGAATGTTCTATTCAATTTCTCATGCTTGTTGATGATTCATCACCATTAACATGATTTGTGACCTAACTTGAGACTGAGAAGTGATAATTAGGTTAGACCATGAATAGAATGTCATGTTTCACCATAGAATAGAGATATTTGTGGGTTACATGTGGCTTTATGGATTCTAATGCTTAATGCATCCTTGGTTATGAAGGTTTGGGGTAGATATATAGTATAACCTTTTCCAAGGGTAGATTTTTATTGCTTGAGAAAGAATAACACGTGCTTAGGTGAAATTCGTCATTAATATATGATTTAGGCATCATTGGGATCATTTTGAATCTCACCATGGGAATTTGTTAGATGAAATCAAAACCTTAGGCTTTTTTGTAATTACATTTTCTCTTTGCATGTTAGAGACTTTAGTTTAGGATTTCTTTAGTTTAGTTTGTTTTCAATTTCAACTTCACCTTTGTGTTAATCCAAATAAAGGTAGGACTATTCTAATTTCATTAATTAGTAGCCTAATCCCTGTGGGAATGATACCCATCACTCATAACTTTACTACTTGATACGATCATGCACTTGAGCATATAGGCACACACATTTTATATAACACATTTTGAGCCTAATAGAGGTTTTTGAGAAATGTGACTATGAACATACTATGTTCATCAAGACAAGAAAAGAAGCGAAAGTTTTGATTTTAAGTTTGTACATTAATGATCTCATCTTTACTGACAATGATGAATTGATGATCTCAGAATTTAAAAATTCCATGAAACATGAGTTTGACATGACCGATCTTGGCAAAATGAGGTATTTTCTTGGCCTTGAAATCTTGAAAAATTCAAAAGGTGTGTTTATCAGCAAGAAAAAGTATGTATTAGAGGTGCTGCAAAGGTTTGACATGGATAAAAGTAATTCAGTTCAAAATCCAATTGTTCCGAGCTATAAACTTGTGAAGGATGATAATGGTGGTAAGGTAGACAAAACTCATTTTAAACAGATCGAGGGTAGTATGAGGTATCTTATAGCTACTTGGCCAAATGTGATGTTCGTAGTGGGTCTTATTGGTAGGTGCATAGAAAATCCTACCGAGCTTCATTTACAAATAGCAAAAAGGGTGTTGAGATATTTAAATGGGACACTTGATTTTGAATTTTTCATAAGGGAGGAAATAATGAACTTATTGCTTACACAATAGTGATTATGTTGGGGATTTAGAAGATAGGAAAAGCACCTTAGGTTATGTTTTTTTGTTGGGTTCAGGAGTCGTATCTTAGCTATAAAAAAAAATTAGCAGTAAGTCTTTCCACCATTGAAGCTGAATTCATTATTGAGGCTTCATGTGCATGTCAAATAGTAAGGCTGAAAAGGGTGCTGGAAAAATTGGGTTTGAATCAAGGTAAGACAACTATTATTCATTGTGATAGTAGTTATGCAATCAAACTTTCAAAGAACCTAGTTAAGCTTGGTCGAAGTAAGCATATAGATGTGCGTTTTCATTTTCTTCGGGAGCTCACAAAGGCTGGTACTATAGAGTTGGTTTATTGTAGCACACAAGAACAATTAGCTGATGTAATGACTATGCCACTCAAGCTGGATGTCTTCTTAAAGTTGTGTGTATCATTAGGAGTATGTTCTGAAACTGATGTAAACTAATGCTTAATGCATTCAATTTAAGGGAGGAAATGTTGAGTGGGTTTGTTCCTACCAAGTCAAAAATAAAATCCCAATTGTTAAGGGTGATGTTATTTACTTTATTGGGTTTACTGAAATCTACCTAAACACCTGATGATTATTACACATGCTTACTTTTTTCTTGTTTAGTTTGTTATGTAAGAATATTTAATAGCCAAAGTTATTCATTTTGAATAAGTTTATAACTCTTAACAATTACAATTACAACATAGAAACATTAACATTACAATAAAGTATAATATAACCAAATGACAATATATATATATATATATATATATATATATATATATATATATATATATAATATAAATGCAATATAATTACAATATAACCAAATGGTAAATAAATATGTATAGATAAATATAATTTTGTGCAATTGTTATTTTTTTACGAGTATTATTATAAATTGATACGTTGAATGCTTAATATATTGAATGTTAACATGAAAATCATGTCTTTCGTTAGAAATTACAAGTATAATACAAATGTCATATAATTGCAACACGGAAACATTAGCATTACGATACAGTATATATTATATATGCAAATGACAAACTACATATACATGTTTATTGGACGAAATAAGTTGTTTGTTATAGTTAAATTATTCTTCAATTCTTTCAATTTTCATTTATTTATTTCACAATTATTATAAATCAAACTTGTGTTGGAATATTGTGATTTGGTTTCATTGTTGTGGAAAGAAGACTTGTTTCTCTATTGGTAAATGGACTATGAAAATTCCATTTATGGATACCTTCATGAATGATGGGAGATTGAAATTAGGAATATGTTCTTTGATTTATAGTTGTAATCAAACAACATCTGTACCTAACAATACTAGCACCGTCCAAGCTTGAATATTGCAATATGAAAATCAAAACAAATATCCAAAAGATTTCATATAATAAAAAAAACTTAGGCTACAATATTAAAACTCCATCAATGATCCATGGCTTGATAGACACTTTCTCTAACTTCATTTTTTGTTAACATTATAAACCACATTATAGGGGGAAGGGGAAGGGGAAGCGGAAGGGGGTGAATTCCCTATTTTTTATCTTTTCAAAACAAGATAGTTGTTATGGTGATTTATTAAATCTCACACGAAACATACAAAATAAAAGCGTGCGGCGTGCCAGGAAATTAAAGCGTTTCCAAACTGGAATGACTCGTAAGATCAAACTTGTGACACCCCAAAACCCGGGGGTCCCGTTGACCACTGTCAACCCTCGGAAACCTATGTGTCTCATATCATGAGACCCATACATGAGTAAAATGACCCAATATGGCCCATCATCCATACTCGTCCATACGGTTACAAGACCATACATTTCTATAGATCTAAGAGTTATTACATCACTCCTAATACAAAACATATATTAAAACTAGGTCGTTCTAATATATACACAAAACAGAATCAAGGCCTGATTGGCCAGCTTCATAATCTCGGCCTCTGGGAGCGTCGATGCCTTGTGTCGTCACGTACACGAAAGGGTCCCCTGATGGGGTGAGCTAACGCCCGGTAAAAATAAATCCTACAAAGCTACTCCCCACCTAGATTGCACATGCAAATGATCATTTCATAGTCAAACCAACAACCAATCCATGCATACATGTTGTATTATCATAGAAAAAAAAACTACATGCATGTATGAGATGACGCTACATGCCCATTATGGGTCAACCTCAGGCCCACCGCAATCTGAGTACTTGTGAAGTAATGCCGAGTCAATCAGGCTCCCGTCACAACCCGTAGTCTATGTGATATTTATTTGTCGTTTAAGTGTTTTGGGCAAGCAGAACTTCGGGGTCTCATCGCGGTCTCTTTCACCCACTCAGAGCATTTTTCGGGCTTTCATCGGTGGATCTGTTGTCTAACGGGTTTCGGGCTTTTCACTGAGGGAGTATCTATCCTATACTCACCTTAGGCATTTGTTTCCATTTTTCGTTTAACCTTTGTGGAACTCAATTGGACTTTGTCCCATTCCTAAGCCCACACGATTCAACCTGCATGTGATGCCGTCGGTACCATGTACACACTCTCATGTAATGTGGTGTTCTGCACACGATGCAATGCGATTTGTCTTCATACTCAAACCCATGACTAATGTATGAAGACCTTTACATGGACATTCTGCAGTACTATGTGTGTGCTATGAACACTCATGTCTAATGCACACAACATTTCATATGTTAACATACATGCGTGATTAGTGCCCGAAAGTACATTTTTGAACCACCATTTGACCCATAGGTTTGAGTGCATGTCTTTGATCATTCTAATTAACCAGTTTGCACATTAGGTCCACCTATTCTACCTAATGCATTTTTGTGGCAAATTTTGCAGTTTTTGCGAGCTAATTATGCCGAAATTGTTGAGTCGATCCAAGCACGAAGAATTAGAGTCAAACCTAGCATTGTAGATCAAAAACCAAGAAGAAAGAATAGAAAAAGCAGGGAAGAAAATGGAACTGTGAGAATTTGGTTCTATGACAACATTCCAAGCTCTTGCTTGTTCCTCTTCTTTGCCCGTTCTGCTTTTTTGATGATGTGCCCTATTTGCATTTTTTTGGTTTTTTCCCATTCTATTCCTTGTAATAATACCTTATGATTTTGGTTGCTTTTGTAATTTCCCTTGACTCACGACATATATAAAGTCTCGGTTGTATCGCTTGATCAATCAACTCCACTTCACTTCCACGTCATTATCTGAGAGCGGGCGCGGTTCATGTACTTCCTCCTTTCTTCCACTTTCTTTCATTTTTCTTTTCCTTTCATTTGCCAGACACCCTTTGATGATGTGAATCAAGGATGTTCGGCTAAACCTCCCATCCTTGAGGCCAGCAGGTGCGGTTTTGAGGTAAACCAAGTTGTTCTTTTGCTTTTCGTAGCGTTTATGGTTGTTCACGTTCCTGCTTCTCACAATAGGTTAAAATCTCTTAAGCATGCTCTCTTTAATGTGTATTTGGCAAGCTTTTTGGGTTTAGTGGATACTTTCACTAGATCCATTGAGGCCCAATTAGTTGTCTCCTATTAGTTATCATAGGGTAGTGTTTTTGAGATGTGTTTTCACTGTTAGGAACATTTATGCCTAGTTAAATGCTATGTTTCAAAAGGGAAAATCATAGGGTTTAGTTTTTAAAGCTAAATGAAGATCCGGTTCGGGAAATGACTATATGTCATCCTCCCCAACGAGAGGAAAAAGACCCGAGGACATGTTGGTTGCCTTAAAACCCTAAACCAGTGGCCCGACACTTCAAGGGGTTCTATTTTACATTTTCCTTTACTTATTTTATTTTTAATCTGCACCATCCAACTCCCCTGTTTTTACCAAAAACCTTAAAAATCCAAATTGAAATTCACCATTTTTGAACCTCACCGTAAGTCATTTGTACAAAGAAAACCCATCTCTGAGTTCGACCCTAGAACCGCTATACTGCAGTAGCTTTGCTACGGCAGTAGGAGGAATTTTAGGTTATAAATATTGTTGATTTCGGTTCACCCTACTATGGCACGAATCAAATGGCATGTTAATATTCCACATATTCAAATCAGTACATCACATAAGCATACTACATCTTTTCTATCATTCAGTTCATTCATGTCAACACACCATTCAAGCATGTATTAAAATAATTATAACCATTACTTAGGCAAGTAATGCCATAATTCATATTCCTGGGCCGAGACATAGTATGTCAGTCATACAACCCAATGCATATAATTATTTCCATATTTAACACACATGTATCACATAATTTCACATTTTCAGTATGTCATTGAATTTATGGCAATAACACACATTAGTCATTCCCGGCCATAAATCCGGCCATGCTTGGCCTCGGAAATAATCTAGACTTAGTCTAGAAAGTCCAGATTTTGTAAATACCACACCAGCATCAACACGCGATTCCACTGCTCGGGCCATATGCGGAGTCCCAAGCATTTCGGTTCGCGGGTTCAACGAGTTAGGAAGCAGACGGACCATTCCTCACCTGTCCGTGACCCAGCCCAATGTTTAGCCTATATTTTGGCTGAGCACTTTATTTTATTAAATTCTAGACTCAATGAGCTTTTTGTAGAGTCAAGAACGCACGAATCGGAGTTTGGACGAGAAAGTTATGGCCGTCCAAAGTTGACATGGTCGATTCACAAATTGTGTGCGGAAATTTGGGCACACCCGTTTGCACCGTGCGCTCGGGATTTTGCCATCCCCAGAACTTTGTGTTCGGTCTCGCCGGTCCGAAACTCTGTAAAAGCTGATGTATACCATCACACAATCACAAACAAACCACACAACATACAAATTCGCTCGGAAAATCGGACGAAACACTGTGAAGTATTACCTTGCCCCTAGGCGTAAAATAACAGTAGGAGAAACCTACCTCTTGTAAGCGCGATTCAGGGTTCTTTGCCGTCGGGTGCGCCACTACTTCGACTCCTTTTTCTCCTTTTTTTTTTTCTCTTCCTCCTTTTCTTCTTCTCTTTTCTTCTTTCCTTTTCTTTATTTTCCTCCCTTTCCTTTCCTTTTCTCCCTTTCTCTTCTCCTTTCCTCCTTTCTCTTCTCCTTTCCTCCCTTCCCTCCTCCTCCTCCCTTGCTGCTCCTACGGACTGAATTTCTTGCCTTCTAGCGAATTTGAGCTCTCCTATTTACTAAGCTCTCAAAGAATTGCCATGCATGTTGACATGGCTTGCCATGTGTCACCATGGTTCATCATGTCATCCACATGGATAAGCCATGTGTCGCGAATACGTGTTCCTCTAAATGCGTGAAATCCGACTATCTTGGAACCAGCGAGAATTTGACTAGGTAAATTTCACGAGATACAGTTCAACGATTGCAATCCATTTTGTCATCCGAGATCTAGAAAAATCCTAACTTTTCTCTAGACTATTTCGGTAAATTACCTTTTTCCCCCATTTTATCTGAAAAATTTAAATTTAAAATTTTCACCGGGTTTTACACTCTTCCCCCTTAAAAGAATTTCGTCCCGAAATTTACACATATACACCTGACCGAAACACGTGCATATCTGGCAGTCATTTTAAAACATTAATGACTAGAAAGCGCGCTTACCGTCGAACAAGAAGGGATAGGTTGCGTGCACGGCGTCCTCGTGCTCCCATGTCGCCTCCTCCACTCCTCGTCTTTGCCATAACACCTTCCTGAAGCCTCACAGTCTTACCACATGAAACTGCTCAGCTATCCATGACACGCATTGGTCCCTCCTCGAAGGTTCCATCCGCATCAACAACAAACACTGATCCACCATATGAGTTGGATGCGGGTGTACTTAGAAGCATAAAGACTTGAAATACCTCATGAATGCTCGACAAATTCGGTGGCAATGCTAATTGATCATAACGGCGCCCACCTTCTCTCAGTACCTCGGCGGGTCGATGTACCTTGGCACTTGACTTCCCTCGTGTGCGGGATCGTCACTCCTCTTGGCATCGCCTTCAAAGAAGACATGATCACGCCTCGAACTACAGGAGTCGTCGTCGTATATCGGCGTGCTTCTTGCAGGCTCACGAGTGTAGGATACACTTAGGATCATACCCACCTTCTCCGAGTTGTCTCTAATCAAATCTAGACCAGTGATGGAGCTCTCTTCCACCTCTGTCCAACATATCGGTGATCGATATGGCCTCCTATAGAGAGCCTCATAGGGCGCCATCTGAATACTCGTCTAATAACTGTTATTTTCGATGAACTCTACCAAGGGCAAGTGCACCTCCCAACTACCCTTGAGATCTAGAACGCATGCTCGCAACATGTCTTCTAAATCTGAATAGTCCGCTCTGATTGACCATCCGTCTAAGGATGAAAAGCGGTACTCATCGGCGATTGTGTCCACACATGGTCTTGGAAACTCTTCGGCGGCGATAAGCAGGATCCCGATTCGATACTATGGAGGCCCGACACTCCATCTGGCCGTCTTATCTCCCGTATATACAACCTACAGAATTCCTATAGTGTGAAGGTCATCCGCACGGCCAGAAAATTTGTCGACTTGGTGAGTCGATCCGCTATAACTCTGGCATCGTAGCATGATGTAAGGTGGAAAGTGGTCGCAAAGTCCATCGTGATGTGCTCTTGCTGGCTCTGCTATCTCGTTGGGTGGGTAGCCTGTTGGCCTTTGGTGCTCGGCCTTCGACGCCCTGCGCCGTGAGACACCATCGGAAAAAATTCCCGACATGCCTCTTCATCCCGCTCAAGTATGCGCGGCGAAGGTGTCACGATACATCGCCGTGCTACGGATGCCTGGCGAATCGGGAAGCGATGGAACTCCACGAGAGATCTCTCGCCAAATTCGTCGGCGGGGGCCATGACCCATCCGTATCACGAAGACTACCATGCGTAGTGGATGAAGCAGCCTTACGTCCATTGTACTGGCCCGTACTTGGTCCGCGATGGATACTAGTTCTCGTCCTGCCCACGGGACTCTATCCTCTACTTTCGGTAGAGGCGGGCGTAGCCATCGTACTTCAGTACCACTGAGCCTGCTCGTGATACTCTGATCTGAGTTGCCCACTATCTCGAGCATCCGCCACTCTCGGGAAGCTATACTAGCCAGCACTCCTCGTGACTTTCGATTGAGGGCATCAACCACCACATTTGCCTTACTGGGATGGTAATGCAAAGTAAAGTCGTAATCTTCCAAAAACTCCATCCACCTACGCTGCCTCATGTTGAGGTCTTGCTGCGTGAAGATGTATTTCATACTTTTTATGGTCTGAAAACACCTCGAACTGCTCACCATAAAAGTAATGGCGCCAAATCTTCAAGGTGAAGACTACGACTGCCAACTCTATGTCATGCGTAGGGTAATCCTACTCGTGATTCTTTAACTTCCGAGAACCATAAGCCCTGACTTTGTGGGCGTAATCGGGAACACATCTGGTCGAGTCCTTGAGCATCACGGTACACTATGTACCTCTTGTCCTTTAAGGACTATTAGAATAGGAAGTAGTAAGCCTCTTTTTCAATTCTGGAATGCTCGCTCACATAGTCATCCCATACAAACTTGACCTCATGGGTCGATCTTGTCGTAAGCGTTGCTAGGCTGGGAGAAATCCTCCGCTAAACCTCCACCTTAATACCCACTTGATCAGCTTCGTATCTCGAAGACTGACTTTGGTCTCTCCCAAATCATCACAACCTCAACCTTTCACAGGTCACGACACGCAGAAGTTGACACCACGTGTCCCAAAGCCCACCTTAGTAGCCCAAACTTCGCACTTATTCTTTTGAACTTGGCATGCGGCAGTGATCCCTTAAAAGTTGTAGTACGATTCTCAAGTGATCCTCAAGCTCCACCTCCGATTGGGAGTAGATCAAGATGTCATCAACAAAGACCACCATAAATTGATCTAAATAGGGTTGGAACACTCTATTAACGAGGTCCATGAATGTCGTCGGTGCATTCGTCAATCCAAATGGCATCACTGTAGTAAACTCAAAGTGCCCATACCGTGTCCTGAAAGCTGTCTTAGAGATGTTTGCCTCCCTAACTCTCAACCGATGGTAACTAGTGCAAATGTCTATCTTAGAGTAGACTCATGCTCCCTCGGCTTGATCAAACAAGTCATCTCAATCCTCATTAATGGATCTGGAATTCTTGATTGTAACCACTGTTCAAGCATGCATGTCGATCACTAGTCGAAGGGTCTTTCCTTAACTTCTTCGCAAATAGAAAGCCCCATGGTGAAGTGCTTTCGGTCTATTGAAACCCTTGCCCGATAACTCGTATCTGGACCTTAAGCTCTGCAACTCAGCCGTATCCTATCTGGGGAGTGTGAGTGATGACGTGCGGAAGTCGACTCAATGCGGAAGTCTACATCCCTCATGGAAGTAATCCAGTGGCCTGTCGAAAAACATCCTCGTACTCGCAAACCACCTAAGGTAGACTCATATCCTGTCTCACCTCGTCCTCCAAGGTAAGGCTAGCTAGCCAACCCGTCAACTGCCCATGCCATCGTGAATCATACCCATTATAGGGTGAAGCAGCATCATACTTTATTCCTTGAAACCGCAAACCTGAAGTATTGTATGCGGTGGTAGCCAGTAGTACTTCTGCGGTCATAATCTATGACAACTTGGGTGTGTCGATCAACTAGTCCATCAGGGATGACCGAACTACGACATGTCCATGACTCGAGAAGGTCCATCGTGAGTAGAATCGAGATCTCTAATTCACATCCACACGACATATCCGATCGATCCTCGCCTTAGTCCTGAGGGAGAACCATGCAATATGAAAACGTCTAAGGTCTCAACCTCTAAACCCCCTTCTTTTACTTATGCTCTACATAAGTCAAGCGGCAAGTTTAGAATCATTTTAGGTAATCTGCTGTTAGCATGCCAACCAATAAATAGACCTAATGTCCCGGGCATAGTTCGTTTCTCGGAATCTCTAAGGTTACGTTTCTCAACTCTAGTGTTTGTTTCTATATACATCCCTACCACATATATAATTCAAATAATTTGTAACACAATCATTGCACATACAATCCGAGCATACATAGAAAACACACAATGCATCTTTGTAGTCTAATCTATCCGTGGGTTCCTAGGTAACCTCCTACCTAGACCTTGATAAGAAACTATGATCTGGATATCAAGCACTAGGTAATTCTAACCCAAGCTCCGACAACAAGCTATACCAAGTTGTGATGCTCTTATACCTTAATGACCATGGCCTAATCCCAAGTCCCTCAAGCCCTAGGTACTCGTGTACCTATGCTCTGATACAAAGCTGTGACACCCCAAAACCCGGGGGTCCCGTTGATACCAAATCGACTACGAGAAACTTGTGTGTCTCATATCATGAGACCCGTCCATGATAAAAATGACCCAATAAGGCCCATCATCCATACTCGTCCATCTGATTTACAAGACCATACATTTCTATAGATCTAAGAGTTATATCATCATAATACAAAACATATAAAACTATAGGCCCGTTCTAATATATATACACAAACAAGATAAAACCCTGATCGACCCATGTAATCCCGACCTCTAAGAACAACATTTGCACATGCACATTATTCGCCTTTTCTATATAGACTAAAACCCCTCATAATAACACAACTACAAGAGCCTTACAATTCTCTTATACCCATGTCATTTTGGATAATTTTGCTACTAAAATAATTTTCTCTTAATGTTCAGGATTAAAAAATAAGGAGTTCGATTCTATGACCTTGCATTGCAGAGTCCAGCCACAAGTAGTAAATACGAATGTAAGTCGGGTATCATTCCCAGAGGTGATACTTAATTCTGAGTCCTTCTGCTACTAAAATTCATACTATTTGGACTCAAACTCATGGTGAAAATTTTATCAAAACAAAAAAATTAAATCTATCTTGTGAATATAACCGAATTAAGCTAAACAAAAATGAATGACTAAAATAAATTGGCATAAAAGAATGGTTTGAATCGGTTCTTGTGAGAAAGCAGAAAACTATCAATGAAATACAATGGAGCAGTCAATTCCAACACTACATCAGATTACTTTGTTCTATGTATGGATCGATGTTTGTCGAAGATTTCTAATTATTAGAATTGGATTTCTCCTTTCAGCGATTTTAACTATCTTGCTTCTATGAAGACAGGTCAAACCAGCTACAGTATTCCACATTTCTCTTTCCAAAATCTGGGTATTTTCTTTCTCAATACTTCACCCATTTCTGTTGGCAATGAACTTTTACTTCACCTTTTAGGATATTAGCTGATTTACTACTTAAAATGGTGGCTCGACCTCGAGATCTATAGGTTTTATCCACTTCCCTTGATTAGATCTAAGCTAACACGGGGATTGGGACGTACTGTAGATTGGAGTGAACTCTCACGATTGTTGATATTGTTAAATACACCTCAATTATGAGCGAATGGGGATTTATCAAAATGAACTCGGAAACTCGGCGGTCGTCAATGGTAGTCGAACATGCCCGGAAAAGAAACGCTCTCGACTCTCGGGGAATCTCCATCCTTTATTGTCGCGAGAGGGCATCTGGATATCGAGTAAGATACATTCCCTCAGGTGGTACTAGGTACTACTATTGAACTTATCCATTAAAAGCGACACCGATTAAGTAAAAATCGGGCACGAATTAATTCTTCGTAAATTGTGAAGGAAAGACTGTAACTAAATGTAAATCAAATCGGATGTTTGCTTTACGATTCTTTGTGCGAATCAAGAAATGGGTGCGATCACGCTATAACCACTTGTAATTGCAATAAATCGAAAAAATGCATTCGAAATTTGTAGATTTATAAGATTTCAGGGCAGTAATACTGAAGAAAAATAACATAACTAAAAAATCCAGCTCAACTCGTCTCTGCACAGTTCGCAGATTCAAAACCAGAAAATAAAACTAAAAATAAAAAAATCTACTCTAAAATATACACTGAGTTCCTCTTCTTTTCCCTTTATTTGGGTAGTGAATAAGGAAAACTACTTTACTATTCAGCTCTCTATTTATCTTGTAAAAGAAAAAGAATGCAGTGAATCCCAAAAAATACTCTAGGTGGAAATCCAAAGAAAAAATGACTGCTTGTTCTATGTATCGCGACCTCAGTTGATGTCGCGACATGGGTTTCCCTTGATGGCTCATGATCGATTAGCGACCTCTTCCTTTATTTGCAACCCGGTTGTCTTGCAAAATCACGATTTGTGATCAGCGACATGGAAGTGATGTTGTTGCGACATCTTTTTGTTTAGTGTTTCTTCAATGCTGATGTCGCGACCTCAAGTTGATGTCGCGACACTATTATCTTCTTATTCTTACGACACGTGTTCAGACATCGGCTTTGGGTTGCGACCACTTTCTTTGTTTGTAAAGGCCGACTTCATGTTGTGACCTTGATTTCTTAGTCACAATTGTATTCAGTGTTTTTTCTTGTCTTCATAATAACTTTCATTTTTATGTCGTGACCTCATCGTGATATCGCGACCTCTTTGCTTTCCATTTCTTTTCTTGAGTGCTATCACCGGTTCCGTTGCAGCCCGATTTCTTTCTTTCAACTATTTTCCGGTCGCGACATCAAAGTGATGTGTGACGTCCGCCTATACCTTCGGCTCTTCTTTGAGTGGCGACACCGAATGAGTGGTTGCGACATCATTCTTCTTGTTAAGGCTTCAATTCCTGTTTTCATGTCGCGACCTGCATAGCATGTCGCGACTTCAATTTGACCCTTTAATTAAAACCGGTTTGGCTTCTTTTACTTACGAAGATCTCTTGTGGCTTCATAAGCGAAGTCCTTGTCGCAACCCAGAGTTATGTCGCGACATCATTTTTTTCTTGTTTTGGCGTGGCGACATCGAGAATGAAGTCGTGTTGTGAATTTCACTAACTCATTTGTTGTTTCCTTTAATCTCGACCCGTCTTCGCACATGTAACCTCCTTCTTGATCACGACTTGATTTGTTCGTATTTGATTTCTTCTTCAAGCGGTGTTGATGTCGTGACTTGGAATGCAGGCTGAACTTCTGTCCTTATTGAAATTCAGGTTGTGACCTCAGTCGCGTAAATTTTGATTTCTTCTTATTTTGCTAAAATTTGAGTTTCTTTGTATTTTCACGCAAATTGGAATTTGAGTCAATTATCACTTTTTCTGCAGACAAATTGACATTATTTTCATATTAAGCTTCGAGAAAAATGGATTAAAAATCTAATGAGTTTTGGACTCATCACACATTCCACATGCACGAAAGGGGTCCACAGCGGGGTGAGCCCCTAACGCCAGTAGAGATAAATCCTACAAGGGCTACTCCCAACCTAGGTGCGCATGCAAATGATCATTTAAGTAGATCAAACCGACAACGATCGGGTGCATACATGTTGTATTATCATGGAAAAAAAAACTGCATGCATGTATGAGATGACACTTTACATGCCCCATGTACCGGGTCAACCTTCGACCCACCACCCAATGCAAGTGCCAATGGGAAATCAATACTGAGTCAGTCCAAATCCATTTATGTGATTCAATAAGTTTAGACTTTAGTTAGTCTCGCAAATATATATTTATATACCTATGTAATAAGTGTGATATGAAGGTGCGGCCGGAATGCGGGCTCTTGATGGGAGAGCCCAAATTATTATTATTAATGGGCTAGGTCCCCTCTCCCGTCCTATATAAGGTGTGCTCTACCCCATTGGTGATCACACAAGAAATAGTAAAACCCTAGTGGGAAGAGGATCGGGAGAGGAAGGTGCAGTCATTTGTGCTTTCAAGCTGCTTGCGAGGATCTTGGATACAGCAGTGGCTTTTAACATGGCATCGATCGGGTGTATATTTGATTTAGAGTGTTTTAGATGTATTTCTATATCAAACTACGCATCAATCTTGGGTTAATGTTTGTAAATCTAACATAGCAAAACTACGAGGACTCCCACGTCTGGCAGTAGTCTATGTGATATTTATTTGTCGTTTCGTGTCTTTTGGGCAACGAGAACTTTTCGGGTCTCACTTGCGGGTCTCTACACCCTCGACATTTTTCGGACTCAGGTGGATACCTTTGTCTAACCAGGTTTTCGGGCTTCGCGGGGGTATCTATCCACGCTGCTACGCGACGCATTTCATTTTCCATTTCGTTTAACACTTTGGCGGAACTCGGTGGACTTCGTCCTATTCCCGAAACCCACAGATTCAACACAGCCAGCAGTGCCAAATCGATACCATGTACACACTCTCATGTAATGTGGGCGTTACCGCACACCATTACCAATCACCATTTTAATGCCCTTTGCACTCAAACCCATGACCAATGTATGAAGACCTCTACATGGACATTCTATACCGTACACCATGTGTGTGTTATGAACACTCATATCTAATACACTAACATTTCATATGTTAACATACATGCGGTCATGTTAATATTCCACATATTCAAATCGGTACATCGCACTGCTTGCACTACATCTTTTCTATCATTCGGTTCATTCATATCGACACATCATTCCAAGCATGTATTAAAATATAATTCCAACCATTACTTAGGCGAAGTAATGCCATAATTCATATTCTGGGCGAGGACATAGTATGTCGGTCATACCTTGATGCATATAATTATTTCTATCTTTATCACACATGTATCACATAATTTCACATTTCAATGTCATTGAATTTATGTATGCTGATAGTCATTCGGCCACAAATCCGGCCATGTAGCCTAAAATAATCTAGACTTAGTCGAGGAAAGTCCGGTTTTGTAAATACAAAAAACATCCCAGCATCAATTTCCTTGCTGAGCCATATGCGGTCTGAGCATTTCGGTTACAAGCGGGTTTAAAAGCAGAGTTAGGAAACCAGAATGGACCATTCCTCAACTTTCCGTGACCCAGTCCAATGTTTAGCCTATATTTTGGTTGAGCACTTTATTTTATTAAATTATATACTCATGAGTTTTCATCTGCCAAGTCGAAGCTGAATTGGAACGGACGAAAGATGGCCATCCAAAGTTGGCGAGCCGATTCACAAGGGTGTCACGGAGAATTTGAGCACCCCGTTTGCCGATACGCTCGGGATTTGCCATCCCGAGAACAACGTGTTCGGTCTCGGACGATCCGAAACCTGTAAGCGGTCTTTGACCATCACACGAATCCTGAGCAAACCCACGGAACATCTGAATTTTACGGAAAACCGGACAAAACCGTAGGCCATTACACGACCCCTAGGCATAAAATAACCAGAGTAGGAGGAAACCTACATCTTGTAGCACCGTTCCGGGTTCTTTGCTGTCCGAGTCTGCTCACTACGCAACTCTCCTTCCTTTTTCCTTTTTTTTTTCTCTTCCTCCCCTTTCTTCTTCTATTTTCTTCTTTCCTTTTCTTTTATTTTCCTCCCTTTCTCCTTTCCTTTTCTCCCTTTTTCTTCTCCTTTCCTTCCTTCCTCCTCCTCCTCCCTTCTTTTCCCCACAGATTTGAATTCTTTGCACAAGCGAATTTGAGCTCTCTATTTATAGCTCTCTGAGTGCCATGCATGTTGACACCACGACATGCCATCGTCACATGGCTTGCCATGTCACACATATTGCCATGTGTCACCTATGGATTTTCATGCATTGTGACATGGCTTGCATGTCACCACATGGTTAGCCATGTCGCCGACACGTGTTTCCTCGAGAAATGCGTGTTCGACTTAACACGAATTCAGCGAATTTGACTAGGTAGCTAAATTTCACGAGGCGATTCCAGTGCAATCCGTTTTGTCATCCGAGATCTAGAAAAATCCTAACTTTTCTCTAGACTATTTCGATAAATTACCGTTTTACCCCATTTTTATCTGAAAAAATTTAAATTTAAAATTTTCACGGGTTTTACAAAACTTCTAATCGAGTTATGTATGTTCCCTAATTCCCTTGACAGTTCCTAAGAATCAAAATGGAAAACGCCTTACTAATGGAAGTATTGAAGGAATTAATTGCTAAAGAAAAGTGTTAGATTTCCTTAGGAAGAAATGAAATAACACAGTGTTGAATGTTGACAGATTTGAATAGGACTTGCAACCAGAATACTGGAATTGTTGAAGTAAACATTGGATTTGACTGTGAAAATAGTATTGTGCTGGAAAATTGATAAACAACTTGAATAAAACTTGCAATCAAAATGTCGGAATTGCTAGATAAAATATAGGATTTCACTACGAATTAATGAAATAACATTATTGGAAATTTGCTAGAAACTTGACTAATACTAGGAATTAGAATGTTGAAATTGTTGAAATCGTTGAAAGCTTGTTGAAAAGCTAGGATTTGTTGAAGTAGATTGACATTAAGATGATTTGTTGAGTTGTTGATTGGTTTGATTGATCGATTGATTGCTTTGATGATTGGATATCCTTTGTAACGCCCTGAAAATACCATAACAGTTTTATAACATGTTCAGGGTGTAAAATAAATTATATTTTTTTTTTTCCGGAGTTTAAATGGCTAAAAACAAAAAATGATAAAAACCCAGAAATTTTACAAGAGCCAAATAAATTGGTAATTTGTAAAATGAGGACTTAAAGGTCATAAAACAAGAAGAGTATATGTTAAAGTAGGAATTGTGATAAGCTCATTTGCAAATAGATGAGAGTTGGAGGACTAAATAGCAAAAACCAAAAAGTAAGCCAAAAATTGGGATAAAACTAAACATGGTCTTAGAAATTTTCATTTTTGGCTTTAAAGGCTAGGGCTTTCTGGTGGGGAGAAGGAGAAAGAGAGAAAAGAAGTGAAAAAGAAGAAATGAAGAAAAGGAAGCTAGTTAAAGTGTTCAAGATCAAGGTATGGAAACTATATGTGTATGGATTAGTAGTATGGAAATCCCTCTTTGTCTAAGTTGTGTAGGAAAAATCCTATTAGAAATGTTATTGGTTAGTTTAAGATGAGTTTTATGGTTTATTTTGAGTTTTGGTTGGGTTGGTTTTGGTTTTGAAGGAAATATCCGGTAAGAAGAGCCAAATCTGGCCATTTCTGCGCTCTGCTCGATACCCCTACGCCTAGGCGTAGGAGTGCACACCTAGGCGTAAAGCTCCGCCTAGGTCAAGGTCACTACGCCTAGGCAAACCCGAGCCCAAAGTTTCTGCACTTTCTAGTCCTCCTAGGTGTAGCAGTGCTTCGCCTAGGCAAACCTCTCCGCTTAGGCGTAGCATTACTTCGCCTAGGCGTAGCATTGCTTCGCCTAGGTGTACTTGCAACTCCTGTTCTGGTTCCTCTCTTCCATTAATTCTAACAAGCATCCATTGGATTAATGAGGATCCTAATAATTGAATGAAATGGTCCATACAAGTATAAAAGTTATATGATTAAGAACAAAATATCAAGCTCAGTAATACCTATAATTATATGCTTGCATAAGACCGAATAATAAATGAATAGGCACCTCTGTTCAGTAATGTACCGTACCTTCGAGTACTTATGGTGTTGTGTCCCTCTCATTCAGTATTAGAGGTCTATGCAAGCAGACACTTATATGTTATATACATGAATAATATGATACATGAAATTAAAAGTACTCAGTTGTTTTATGATCTATACGGACAAACATTTATATGATAAGAATATGAATAATGAACAAGAAGAAAGTTCTTTGAGTCTAGAATCTAACCATATTCCATTTGAATGGCAATTGGTTCTCACATCTTTGCTAAAAATTTGATTGTGGCACCAAGTGTAGTAATTGCTTGGTTGTGTTGATGTTTAAGTTGAGTATTTCTTTTCCCAAATCCCCCTAAGTGTAAGTGGACCTTGTGGGCATCCACTGTAGCCCACAAAATAGGACAAAATGAGGCGTAACAATGCCTAAGAGCAAGTGTTGAGTTTTCTAAGGAGGAGGAATTAGGGAAAAAGAAATAAAGAATGTATGGAAAAGGGGAGTCAGGTAGAAAGTAAACCTAAATAGAACTCCTAGAATACCCGACTAATAATATGATTGTTAATTGTATTGGAATAGGGGGCTGATGAGGAGGAAAGCCCGAATTGATCGAGATTTTGAGGATTGGAATCAAAGTGCAACAAGCTTTTCGGTTTGTTATCCAGTCCTCTCTCTCTAATTCCAAAGTGTTTGAATAGTTACAAAATGATTTGAATTCTTTGAAACGTTTATAAGGAAAAGCATATTGATTTGTTTTAATTAATTTGAGGCAATTGATTGTGAAATGGTTTGCATATGAAAAATTGCATAAATATTGAAAATGAATTGTTTGTATAAATGTACATACTATACTGTATTTTGCTATGAATAATTTGAATGCCCTTAATAGAATGTTAGATTAGAATTCGAGTTGAGGATGATTGGTGCAGCCGATAAAGGTCAGTGCGATCTTACAACGACGAGAACGTAATGATGTGTCACTCCGATCTGTAGCCCAGTGGGACAGTATCGATAGTGTTCACTTATTGATTTTCAATAACTGAGTCGATGTGATAGGACTGTCTTGTGTTATAAAACAAAATGTTTTATCTGAGGCCTCTGACCCTAGCGGGACCATGCTAATTGATTAAGTTATCTTGTGCACTGAAAGCATAGGTTAAATTCGTTTAAGGGAAAAATGATAAGAATATTTGTGAAATGCATGATTTGTGTTTTGGATGATTTATTTCATATGAAAGTTCATATTTTGAATGATCAATGAACCGTAAATGGATGTATATGAAATGAATATATGTATTGTATTTGCATTGATAATATAAAAAAGATTCAAAAGCATGGTTTAGAAAATTTGCATGATTTGACTTAAACTGAAATGGAAGAGAGTACTATATAGAACCACTAAGCATGAAAATGCTTAGCGCGTTGCTATCATCGATAAATTGTCAGTGAGCTTAGTCTGAAGGCGTAGACCGTAGTGAATCAGAGTCATCGTCAAAGTCACACGGAGGATAAGTAAAGCTCCGTCACATGCATACATGAAATTATTCGACTCATTTTGTACAAACACTATTATGAAAATTGAACTCTAATTATGTTTTGTAAATATTTGGATATTGAAAATGACTAATAATGTTGCATTGTATAAAGGTGGGAAATGGACCAAATGGGCATGAAATGCCATATCGAATGAAAAAGAGTTTTGTGATCAAATGATGGGCCCCCTTTATGTTAAAGTGGTATTTATGTATATATATTTTCATTGAGTATTTGAAATGTGTTTAGAAAAGTAATGGTATTTGGATTATTTCGAAATGATTAGAATTATAAAAGAAAAGTGAGGACCGCGTCCTCGGGTCAAGTCGAGTACAGTGACGCGGGCCGTCACATCCTTCATTTCTCCTTCTATGCTCTTTTTATAGACGTAGAAGACTTGCTGCCCAAGTCTCCTTTTCTCTACTCTCTCCACTTCCTGAAGTAACTGCCTATGTCTTTCATTAAGAAAGTTTGTTCCTCAAGAACTCCTTTATTCCTCCATTATGGAGTCTTGTTCCTCAAGAAAATTCCATATCCACACATAACTGCCCCACTTCTCTGCCACCTTTGATAAAGTTTCGTTTTACTTCCAAAATTTTTAAAAATTTAAGAAATATCCCTAGACCTCTTATATCGAGTTTTACCAATGGATCTAAGCCCTTTTCTATCTGGACTTTTATTCATGGGTTTGGGCTTTGACCTAACCCATTATTGGATTAGGCTAAATTTTCAATTTGTGTGCAAACAATGTAGAAACTTCCTTCACAAAATTCTTCAAGAGCTAAAAAAAGAAAAATAAAATAAAACTAACTGTTCCATCAAATCCACATAGCAAACCATCATAGAATCCATAGAAGGAAAAACAAAAACCACGATATTCGAGTGTTAGAAAAAAGGCACTTATGAGATAAGCATATACCTAGGGTCGTGATTAAGCATATCATAGATCTCGATGTTCATCGCCCGGTTTGGACCAATCAACATGTCACTTGTGGCCTGTTCAACCATAGAATTCACCATCTTTGCCTACAAATTCGTTTGATAGATAATCGGTGTCCGGCAAAGATCACGATTTCTGGCGAATCACAAATTTGTTTCTTCCTTAACAACTCTCTCTCTCTATCTCTCTTTGTTAAGAAAAGAAACAGAGAGTAGATAACCTTTGTCAACAATTCTAAGAATGACACTCATCTTATTAAACAAACAAATAAATATTAAACACATAAATTTGGTAAAACTCATTATAAATAAATAAATAAAATTTTTATTTATTATTTATTATGAATAAATAAATTTATAATCTCATTTATTTATTTATTTGTTTTCTTATTATTCAATTTCAAATTTCTTAAATTAAATTAATTATCTATGTTTGGAATTGAGTTTTATTTCTTTTCAGTTCAATTATTTTAAATGAACTTTAACTCAAGCCATTTTCGACTTAGAAGTTTTAAGTAAAAATCACGTTCTGAAGAAGATCATTGACGATTTCACTTGAAATTCGTAAAATATTAGTGTCTCTCGAGTCGATGAAACTTTTCTAGGTCACTAGATTTCGCGAGGCAATTTAACAACACAATCCATTTGTCATCCGAGATCACAGAAATTTTGAAACACTGAACCATTACGGCAATTTATCATTATTATCCTTTTGAAATTCATAATTTGTACTTTCACCTCTCGCTTTTCTTAATTGCAAAAGTGTCACAATGCTTTGAAAAATTTATAATTTCGTCGCCAAAAACAACTTTCAAAAATCTTGTGTAAATCAAATAATTAAGGAGCGCCTTTGGTGCACATATGCGACACATGGTTACACATCGCAGTACCTTACTCTTGGGACGGGCGTTACATCTGTACGTGAAAGAAGTTAAGGGGACTTTTGAGATGTGGGGTGACTTGATAGTCAATTGCTCCACATTAGTGGATCACACGCTGGATCATCCCCACAAAATCTAAAATTCTAATTTTTCCAATTGAAATTGAGCAGTGGTAACAACCGCTTTCAAAATTATTATGACTTTCTTTCTACACACTTCGACTATGACATGTAAAGAGGCAGGCATGTGATTGTGCTTGTTTTTCCAACTAAGTCGAACAACAGAGCTTTAGAAAGCTTGCTAATTGTTTCCTCGATCTTTACGAGCTTATTGGCTACTCCCACATCCACTATGTGGGATCGGTATTGGAGTTCCATGAACTTGGCTTCCAAATTTTCAATGATCTCTTTGATTGCTGCCATTACAATCTAGCTCTGATATCAATGTTAGGTCCCAGTCAGGGCTTAAAAAGAAAAAATATGAAGATGCTCTCTACGGGTGAGGGCAACACAAAACTTTGAATTCTTTTTCTTTCCTTTCTATTATTAACTTCAAGGATTTAAATAAAATAAATTATATTTGCTAAATCATAACTTTAAAAAATAGGCCCTTAACAAATAAATACTAACATATCAATAACACAAAAATAGGACGAGTTAATGTCGATATATAATGTTGAAAATTATTCAAATTAAAGGGAGTAGCTAACAAACCTAATAAAGAGGACATTAAAATAATTATTCAAAATTATAACAAAAAATATTAATTAAGTATTCTCGACTTATCATGCGCTCAACAACCATCAACCCAAAATAATCATTGGCGATGTAAAGCTCGCATGTTGCTTCATTCAATTTAAGACCTAATGGTCTTCCACATTCTTGTTCCATAGTAGGGTTGATTGATCCATCACAAAATTTAGAAATCCTAGTAAAGGTCAATGATAAAAAAATTCAACTATTTTAAGAAATTTTAATATATTTTAATTGAGTATAAAAAAATACAATCACAAAAAAGGTTGAACTGAAAACTAAAAGAATGCTTCATACGAGACGGAAATCAATAATAAACTCCTTCCTGCAGCAAGACCTTGCCATTTCAAAATTCTACCGTTAGTAATAGGTATAAGGACCTTCACCATTGCGAGTCAAAGTAAAAAAGCAAAGTAGGCTGTCTTGGTGGATGGATAGAGACATACCCGATAACATGTTACGACTACTAAAGGTTAACTCTTCAAATGTAGTCTCGACACAAAGACAAATTGAAACAAGTATTTAGTAAGCTAATGAAACTTTGTATCTTAATCTCTCATGAGACACTACAAATTGATTTAGTATCATTTCCCATTAACAGTAACAGTATCTTTTTGAAATTTTATTATACGGAATGGAATGTAAGCAACCATGCAAGTTAAGCTAAGAGAGACTTCCCCGGGGAAGTACTTCTCAATATAAGTGATCAAACAATATATGCTTTAGAATTGGAATCGGGATCAATACCTGTAAAACCCATGAAAAATTTAAATTTAGATCTTTTGGGAAAAGGGCAAAATGTTAATTTGCCGGAATATCCAGGAGGAAAAGCTAGGATTTTTCTAGATCTTGGATGACGAAATGGACTTCACCGTTGGAACCGTCTTGTGAAATCTAGCTCTGCTGTAATAGCGAGAAATATCTGCTGGTCGTTTTTCGAGCATGTTTAAGTAATAATATAAGTTAAGTACGTCTTGTGCGGAAATTAAGGGCTAATATGAAAAACGATAAGCCAAAATTAGTACGAGAGGAAGGGTAAAAGGTCAAATTGTAAAGGATCAATGGTAATAAAGTTAAAAGTTGATAGGCTAGAATTAGAATATAGGATAGATGTGATGCAAATAGAAGAGAATGGAAGGGCTAAATAGCAAAAATGGGAAAATAAGCCAAAGAATGGCTTTCCCGAACATGGCCTTAAGGAAGTGGATAAAGATGAGACCAAGTGGTCTCTTAAGAGAATTTTCTCACTTTGAAAAGGGAGTTAGGGCTCCCACGTACAAGAGAGAAAGAAAGAGAAAGAGAAAGAGAAGAGAAGAGAAAGAAGAGAAGAGAAGAAGAAGAAGAAGAAAGAAAAAAGAAGTGTTTGCAAGAGATATAAGGCATGGATTCTAGTAAGATTTGGTATGGATCTTTGGATTTTTGTATGGAACTTTGTATAGATTTGTATGGAATCTAACATTTAGTATGGATCTTTGGATTTTTGTGTGGATTCTAACATTAAGTATGGAACTATGACTATTAGTATGGATACATGGTTTGGGTTGTAAGAAACCTAACCCTAGAATGAATTCTTGTATGGAAATCATCACAAATCCCTTTGTTTTTCTAGGGTTTTTTTTTTTTGTTATGAGGACCTAGAGTTCCCATTACACATGTGTTTTTAGGTTCAGGGTTATGTAAAGTATGGACATGTCTGTTCTTGTTCTAGGTTTTGATAAGACTTTTCCTAACCTAGATTTCTTGAAGTTGGGTTGGTAAAACCCTAGGCCTTGTATAAAGATATGAATAGAAAGTATGTTTTGAGTTCAATAGAGTGTATAAGATGTGTATTGAAAGATTGATTTGAGTGAATAAGAGGGTTACAGACAGATTTGGAGGGTTTTTTGATGTGTGTATTGATTATTGAGTTGATTTGGGTTTCAAAATATGGAAAAATGGGGGAGAAAAACCACCTTTTCCGGGAAATTTCGGTGGTGCAGGTACCATAAGTGTTACGTCGCGGCATCGATTGCAATGCTCTGTCTGAACCAAATGTTCATATTTGAGCCATAACTTTGTCTCATTTCTTATCGGTTGAGGTATTCAAGTTGATGGTTAAGTAGACATAAAGGAAGACAAAACACCCTGAAATAAGTACCTTCAAATTCTGATTCTATGTGGCCTAAAAATTCACTCAAAGTGGGGTTATGTTCAAGCCAATTTATGGTTATGTTTTGAACATAGAATAGTCCCGGTTGTTTGGGACATATCTTGAATTTCGGTGCTCCGATTTGAGTGATTACAGTTGGAGAATAGCCCTTAGCACCTTATCTTCAAAGGAGTACAAAGAACCAGTATCAAATATGGAGTTAAGACCCTGAAAATGGGTATTTCAAACTGTCCCTTGTGTAATATGGGCAAAATGACTAGTTTGGCATAAAAATGCCATAACTTTAGTTTGGATGATTCAATTGGAATGATTCCAATTTCTAAGAAAAGTAGATTCATAGAGGAACAAGAATACATGAATAGCGTATTTAATCATAGACATCATCTTTGTACAAGTATATGAAATTCCATAATAATAGGCATGAAACAAGAAAAGTATAGGGAATGCAATATGTATAGATGTGTTCATGAAACATGAATATGATATGAAATATGAAAACGAACTGAAACATGAACATGAACATGAAAGGAAATATGTCATGAACACATAATGTGGTTAAGTTATATATGATTATTATCACATATAATCCAGAAAATATAACGAATGATATGAAATACATGAATGAATGAGTGCGATTACATTCGGTGCTTTGGCACTCTGCTAGTGCTCGACACGCCATTGCATTGGGCGAGTACGTTTCTAATACATTCCATGCCAATCACATGGCTACTAAATGACAAAGCGGGGCGAGGATTAAACAATGAATATCGTGAATATCGACTTTATAACCATATGTGAGACCTGTGTTAAATGTGAGATCAGATTGCTCTTTTGAATGACAAACATGGCGAGATTCCATGGCCCGAATGCATCGTGAATGTCGGCTTCTATAGCCATATGTGAGATTGCAATGTTAAATGTGAAGTCAGTTAACTGGCGGAATGACAAACGGGGCGAGGATTATGGCCCGAATCACATCGTGAATGTCGACTTCTATAGCCATATGTGATATTGCAATGTTAAATGTGAGATCACATTGCTACTGAATGACAAACAGGATAGGATTCAACAACTAAATTTGTCGTGAATGTCGACTTCTATAGTAATATGTGAGATCGCAATATTGAATGTGAGATCACAATTGTTGAATCTGTCGTGAATATCAAACTATGTCAATATGTGAAATCCACAAGCTAAACATAAAGAAAAAGAAAATGATTCGAGAAAAGTATTTGAACAAGTATAAGATTCGAAATACAAGAATAAGTTCTATAACACAAGTATAAGATCTGAAAGACAAGAATAAGTTTCGTCATACAAGTATAAGATCCGAAAGACAAGAATAAGCTCCGTAATACAAGTATAAGATCTGAAACACAAGAATAAGCTCCGTAATACAATTATAAGTCGTATACAAGTATGTATACGTAATACAAGTATAAGATCCGTAAGACAAGTATAAGTATAAGTCCGATATATAAGTCCTTTGAGAAATTTGTATAAGTATGCGTCCTACGGGAGATAAGTATATGTTTGCTATAAGTATAAGTTCAGTATCATATACGAGGGATCTGTATAAGTATGTGTCCTACAGGAGATAAGTATAAGTATGTGACCTATGAGAGATCGGAATAAGAATAAATCTGCCATAAGTGTAAGATCTGAGTAAGTATAAGTCTGTTATAAGCATAAGTTCATTATATGAATGCATGAAGATTCTGATATCTGTTATTGTTAGATGTTTATTATGATTCAGTATAAATGCATGTGTACCAGTATAATTTATAAAATATGTTTCCCACTAAGCGTAAAGCTTAGCACATGTTTTTAATCCGTGTAGGTACAAATGAGGACATTTGCGATCTTCCGCCTACAACTGGGCCAACACACTAGTAGGGGTTCATCACAGTATGTCTCGCGCTCTGATTTGTAAATGTAAAAGTAGATTTTTTGTATATGTAAATGGGACTTAGTACATGTGTGTAGATTTTGATGGACACCACTCCGGTGGTTGTTCTTTTGTATATGTAAATGATTTTTGTTATTACAGAAATTGTTTGTATACCCACAGGTACAAGTTCAGCTCTGAAAAAAAAAATAGGTAAAGGGTCCCAGTATATAGTCTCGCGCCCCGGACCCGGTTTGGATTCGCCATTCAAGTCGGACCTGGAATCGGGGTGTGACATACCCAGTCAAATTTTGTCGGATTCCGAGACATGAGGAATTTCACATTTTTCGAGAAATTTTGGTGTCGGGGGACAAATAGGGTTGTAGCAGGAGGACACATGGCAAGTCCTTTCCATGTGTCAACCCCAGCCGTGGTGCATGATGCATGGGGAAGGTGGAAGCATGAGAGGGAGCCGTGTGCAGGATGCATGGGTGAGGTGGAAGCATGAGAGGAGTTAGGTGGGGGAGGAAGGAAAAAAAAAAGCAAAAAGTGGAAGGGAAGGTGTGCGTGGGGAGAGAGGAGAGGAAAACCAGAATAGGAGAGAAAAAAAAACAGAAACAAGGAGAAAAGAAAAACCGAAAAGGAGAAGAAAAGAGAAGAAAGAAAAGGAAGAGAGGAAAAGAAGGAAGGAATGTCGTCACGGTAGACGAGCAGGACAACGAAGAACGGGCTACTTGACAAAGAAATTAGGTTTCCTCCTACTCCTGTTTATTTCACGTCTAGGGGCGTGTAGGGGCCTAAAGATTTCGCCCCACTTCGGGGCAAATTATTTCATTGTGTAGTCTGTATTTGGTTGTGGGATGGTCATGGATCGAGTATATGAGTTCCCGGGACCATCGAGGCCGAGCACAGCATCCCAGAATTGAGCAAATCTGGGCAAAATTGAAAACGGGGTATGCCCGGATTTCCGCACCACCCCAGCGAACCGGCAGCACCAACTTTGGATGGCCATAACTTTCCCTTCCAAACTCCGATTTGCGCGTTCTTAGACTCTACGGAAAGCTCGTTGAGTCTAAAATTTAATAAGATGAAGTGCTCAGCCAAACCATAGGCTGAACAGTGTTAGTCCACGAGCCGAGTTGAGGAATGGTTGGATTGCGAACTTTGGTTTCAGACCAGGTTGTATCTGAAATGCTCGGGGCTCCGTATGGCCTGAGAAGGAAATTGTGTGTTGAATTTTTGAGTGATATTTACAAAAGCTAGAATTTCTGGACTAAGTCACAGATTTTAGAGGCAAGTATGGTGAGGAATGGCTAATGTTAATGCGTAGAATTGAATAATATGTTAATTTGTAAAATTATGTGATATATGTGGAATAAAAATGAAAATAATTATATGCATTAAATATAATTTATCCATGACAATTGACATGTAATGTATGATTTATATGTTGCATGTGACACGTAGCGTACATGTAGCATGAAATGACATGCAATGACACTTGCATTGCATTTATGCATGGGACATCGCATGACATGAGTGTGAGTGCATGGAAATGATCGATCTTGTGTTTGGGGTTCGATGATACATAAAGAATGCAAATTATTTTCGGAGATTGTCCACGGTACTTCTCAAAGATTGACCAAAGTACGTATCGGAGATTGTCCACAGTACTTCTCGGAGACTAACTAAAGTACGTATCGGAGATTGTCCACAGTACTTCTTGGAGGCTGACCAAAGTACTGATCGGAGACCGTCCACACTATATCTTGGAGACTGTCCAATAAAAAATAAATAAATAAAACAAAAAGATTTTGTTTTGGAAAAAGGGTCATGGGCGGAATTCCCATGACAGTTTTTCACACTTGGCATATGCATGTGTGGGAATTAGTGAGGACTCGGGATTAGGTCATGATTGGTCGCATCTTATTCATGACATGTAGGCATTCAGGTGTGTGATTGTGTAACTAGCATTGCATGTGCACTTAGGTGGGGAGTAGCCCTTGTAGAAGATATATCTACTGGGCTTTGCTCATCTCGTCGTGGGATCACCTTTTCAGGTACACGAGAGGACGTCGCTCCTTTGAGGCCGTGAGTATGAAGAGGGCCGGGTTGTGGCCTTGAACACTATGTTTGTAAAATATATTGGGACAATCTGTTTAGATATATTTTGGTTTGTAAAAGAGTTGTATATCAAACTCTTGTATAATAATATGGGAAGTTGTATGTGTAAAACCCGGGAAAAAAATTCAATTTTTCTGAAAAAAGGCAAAACGGTAATTTGCCACTATAGTACATATAGGTGGAAAATCTGGAAATTCCCTAGACCACGGGTGATGGAATGGACCTCATCAATAAATTCATCTCATGGAGTTTAGTTACCCTGGAGAATTGCATCGAATTCTGAGGTGGTCGAAATTTCACGTAATTCAAGGTGAGACGGGTAAATGGCATGACAACGTGTGGCGTTGTGTCACATGGCATCATTACTTAAAATAGGGACATGTGGAAAATGCCACCTGGTGAGACCATGTGTGGTCTTGAAAAAATCAAGTGGGTAGTGGATGAAAGATGATGAGTGGGTTACTGTCATAGATGACACTTGTCACCAAAAGGCCAAAACAAAAGGGGACACATGGGAGCCATGTTTCACACCCCTAAAGAAAGATCAAGTAGTGGATAAGAATGGATGATGGAAAATAGGGACAAGGGGGAAAAGAAAGGGGGAGAGAAATGGAGGAGCGATCAACGATACTTCCTTAGATCTCCGATAAAGCGACGATCAAAACTCATGAACGAAACCTCAAAGATAATCTGTGGCAAGGCTTCATGTTGGTACGAATCACGGAGTTTTCGTCCAAACTCCAAGAAGGTAGGGGTTCTGTTCTGCTCACAGTTTAGTCTTGCATCTAGGGCCATTAGATGGCCATGAGCTATAGCCCTAACGGTGGGGCCAATTCGAGAACAGTTGTAATCAAATTGTTGGTGAAATACGAACCAATTTTTAGGTCCTTTTTGTTCTCAAAACTGCAGTTTAGAAGCAGGTTGGTTTTGCTAGAAAATACGGGCTTTAGTATGATGATTTTATAGTGTGTCAGTGCTGGACATGGATTGACATGTTGAGCGTAATGTGCTAATCCGATTTGAACATGAAGATCCAGTTTTGTGTGTTGTTGTTTGATTTAATGACAGGCAAGTGTGTGAAAAATCATGTGGATATATGCTGAAATTGATGTATTTACATGGGTTGTATTATAGATGTAAATTGTATGTTATAGATATGATTATCCATGAATCATAAATGCTGCATGTAGCTCTCATCATGCATGTAACATGCAATGGCATTCTGCATTGCATATGCACGGGGACATCGCGTGAAACGGGTGTGAGTGCATGACATGAAAAAATATTGTGTTCGGTGTTTAAAATGGTGGGCTCTAAAAAAGGGACGACGTCCTAGAGTTGCACAGTTTGAAATTATGTGTCGAGTAGTAGCAAGAAGTGATAGACACCCCTCAGGTGAAAGACCTATGTTCTGGGGTGGGCATCTGTCGGCGGTAAAGTACCAAAGTGTCGGAGGTGTCTGACCTTACGGTGAAAACACAGAGTTTGTTAACCATAAGAGAGACATGGATTTTGTATAAAGACGTTTTTTGGAGTCTGTCCAAGGAGTTGAAATATAAAACAAAAATCTTTTGTTTTGGAATTGAAAGTTTTTCACGCATGGCATATGCATGTGCGAGGGAGTCAATGAGGGCTCGGGACATTGGCATGACATGTGAGAATTCATGTAGAAATGCATATGTTGTTACCCAATACGTTTGTAATGATTGAATCATGGCATTGCATGTACACTTAGGTGGGGAGTAGCCCTTGTAAGAGAATTCCTCTACTGAGCATTGCTCACCCCGTCGTGGGAAAATTATTTCATGTGCTGGAGGCCCACCAGGAGATGGAACTCATCTGAGGCCTTAATGGTAAAGGGCGGATCATGAAAAAAAAAAAACTATTTTGTAATTTGTAAAATTAGAATGGAGTTATCAATTTTACATTTATGTAAAGAGAAAGTATTTGTAATAAAACTCATTTTGAATTATTATCTGATTTGACAAGTTTTCTCATATTTTATACTACGCCTTTTCATTAAAATTTGAGGGCTATTGTGACCTTATAGTGTGTAGGAAAAAGCTAGAGGTATAGGAAATTCCAGATAGGCTATTGCAAGTTTGGGAAAATTTTAGGTCACAACAAGGGTTTCTTGGTCGCAACAGAGTTTCTGGTCCTGTGTCGTGACAGGGGTTCCCTGTGTCGCGACATGGTTCTCAGGCTGCAAGCAGTTACTTGGTCGCGACAGAGTTTTTCCATGTCGCGACAGTGCGTTGCTTCTTTGTTGTGATGATGTCGCGACATAGATTTTCATGTCGCGGCGAGTGATACGACCGAGAGTTAGGTGTTGCGCGCCGGCGTTGCTACGGGTTTGGTCTTAGCGAGGATCTCTATCGTGAGCATTTTTGTATCCACAGCGAGTTTAGTCAAGGCGAAGTTTCTATGTGCGACCAGTATTTTATTAATCGCGATAGAAGTTTGGCCTTGGCGAGGATTTTATGTTGCGTAAGTGTTTTATGTGCGTGGTATGGTCGAGCCGAGTCTACATCTTCGCGACCAAAGCTTCTGGCCTTAGGCAAAGTTTTAAGTTGTGACAAAGTTTTTATGTCCGATGGGTTGATCAGACCAAAGTTTTATACGCGACAAAATATTTTTTATGTCATGGCCGAGTTGGCGATGTGAAGAAAGTTATGTCACAACATAGGTATTTTGTGTCGCGGCGAGGAGTTTGGCGCAGACGGGGTTTTTATGTCGTGACGAAGTTCGGGACATAGGAGGGCTTTACGTAGCCATGACGCAGCGCTCTATGTTGCGACAATGGGGTGAGCGCACGTCACAGCAGAGGCCCGAGTGCGCGAGCGAAGCTCTGCAGCCGCGACAGTGTGGCATTGTGTTGCGTCGTGACAGAGAAGGCCATACGTGTATGACAGACCGAACCGGGCGTGCACGCGTGTGACAGACCAGGTCGGGCACGCACGACAAGGCTAGCGCACAAAGGCTGGGCGCACACGACATAGATTTCTTTGTCGCAACAAACTTCGTACAATGGTAAAAAAAAAAAAAAAAAAAGATGGGGCGTCATAGTATGTTTGCAAGAAAAATATAAAGATATGAGTCCTTGTGAATGGGATGACCAGCGTGGACATCAGATCATCCGACGCCCACGAATATTCCGAGGGTTGACGGGTTGTCAACCGGACCCCCGGTTTAGGGCGTCACAATACCTTTGAGCATGTTTGTTTACAGGGCCATCACGAAGAGGAATGTGATAAGATACACTAGAAAAGAAGACTGCTTGGTCACCATTGTTCCACTTTCTTTGCTTTCTCCTTCAATGCCCTTCGATTTTTAGATATATCTTCTTCATCAAAACCAAGGAAATAAATAAGTATCTCCCGTGAATCGAGATGCAAGGAGTTATTTATCACTATGAAAATCTAAATTAATATTCATAATTAAAATATTTAAATTTATAAGAAAAATTATCATCTTATATTGTAAAATATATTAAAACCATTATTATATAACATATCTTAATATTATTTTACATTATATATATTTCATTAGTTTTTATTTTTTTTATAAAAAATTTTGTATTTTGAAAAATAATTATATAAAAAAAATTAAAAAGTTGAAGAAAGTATTTGGGAAAAATAAATTTATAGACCATGAGGTATATTAATATATATCTCATATCTCAACTTAAAACTACCATGTTTTATGTATAAAAGTTATTGTAACAACTGGTATATGTTTTGTTATATTCAAGTAAGGATTTTTGGGGAGCAAATGCAACTTATGCCTTATGATGTTTTAAATTGTGATTAAGATTAGCAATCTTAATGGTTGGTTTAATTAGAGGATTAGCAAAGTGTGTTAGATTGCATTTTTTATGGCATGTGGGTCAATTATGCAATTAGGTAAGTTTAGTGGTTTTTTGTTAGGGTTTGTAATTAAGTATGTCTTGAAGGACCACTTTGAAAACTTGTTAGTGGAGAGGAATTTAAGCTACTTGATATCCTTGTGAAGCTATGTGGCGTCATGAGGGCATGACACCTCAAACATGCAAGGTAGGAGCTCTTGACACATGCAAGTGCATGAGAAAAAGAGCTTGCCATGTGCCAAGCAAACTTGATTCCTCACAGGTTTTGGATGCTAAACCAACTTCTTGCTAGGAAGTGAAATTATGGAATTTTAGGTAGTGAGAGAGTTCTAGAGAAGCTAGAGAGAAGGAGGAAAAAGGCTTGAGAGAAAGCTTGGTTTTGGTGGAAAAAGTTCACTAAGGTATGTAAACGCATGATCTTTGAGGCCTTAGTTTTATTTCTTATGGACTTTGGTTATATTCTTGGGTTTTGTTGGGGATTACATCACAACCACAGATTTGATGAAAGGTGTGTTTAGTGGAACCCTAAATTGTAAAAGACCGAGTTTTGTGAAGATTGCGTGTGTGTGTGTGTGTCCAAGGAGGTGCTGTCAGCTTTCCCCTTGACCCCATGACAGTGTTTGGCCATAAGTTGGCCTAAAGAACTCATTGGATGATTCTAGTTGTGAAGAAGCCCAGACCTAGACCTTCGAGATGTCCTAGAAGCAACCCAAGAACTAAAACCTACCATAAGACCGCCCAAATTTGAGGTTGAAAGTCAGGTACGGTCATCCCCTGATGCAGACGGAGTTCTGTTTTTGAGTCATAAATTGATTATATTGATCCAAATGGAGTGATTCAAAATCCTTCTTAAAGTAGACACATAGAGTAACTTCATGAAAGTAGGGCCCAGTATGGCTCATTTGTTCCCATAATTTCGTCAAAAGGGTGAAGAGAGGGCCGCAGTTACGTCCCACACAGGAAGCTTGATCTCGGGAGGTCATAATGTAAAAACCATAACTCTTGATTTCGAGGTTCGAATGACCTCATTTAAGAGGCTGTGGAAAGCTAAGAGATAGGGGAACTTTTGGTCAGAAGACCACAATGAACAAAAAGCATGTATGGCTGGTCAAAATTGTAGTTGAGAAAAAAAAAAAAAAAGGGTCTTGAGATAGGCTGAAACAAGGTACAAGTGTTGTGTGTGCTGTTTGTGTTACCCTAATAAGGGGTGTTAAATGTTGATATTTGTAAGTGTAAAAGAGAGTGCTCTTGAAGGATCAAGGTTTATGTTGGTAGGTATATAAGAATATGTGTGATTAAATTGGTGAAGTAGTAAACCCGGTGGGTAATTTTATATAACCGATTGTTTTGAGGCTAAGAAATCTTATGACTTGTTAATTGCGAGATCCTTTGGGTAGCCTCGGTTTGACTTCCTTGGGAGACTTGTGGATTTTGAATCCAGGAAGGTAGGATCTTGTAACCTTCTCCTGCTTATACCATGGTTTGCTGAAATTACATGCCGTTCCATGCTTGAACTGTGTGATTTTCTAATGATATATATAAATGTGTATATTTTTATATCTATGGAATTCTTTGAATTAACCGGTACATGATGTTTTTAAATATCCATGTGGATGAATGCTTTGTGAAATTGTTTTAAAGCATGACATGGGTATGGGACTGTGTGAGAGTCCGGATTGATGTAGTGGACACGGGGATTTATGACTAGTCACTGGGTTTGTAGTCCCGAAAGGTCCGCGGATATCGCAGGGATGTGGGCATATCACGGTTGGTAAGTCAAGCAATTTGTCGTTATACGGGATGTGGGCATATCCTGGGTAGTAAGTCCCAGCAATTTTTCGTTTGTTCGGGGATGATCGGCTAGTCCCACTGGGTGAAAGCCCCGAAAAGAGTCGTGATGAGGAGTCGAGATGGTGGTAGTAATATTGCATCCATTTGTTTCCACATCAACCTATTAGTGAAAATGCTCATGTTTTGAGATGTGTTGAATTATTTGTATTTTGAAATGTTTTTATAAGCATGGCTTGTTATGGGATTCACTACTGAGTTGTCGAACTCACCCCCATTATTCCCTCCACCTTAGATGCAGGTACGAGACCAGCTGCATGACTTGAGAGTTTGACTTGCAGGGTTTTGGAGGTTGGGGAATCGTCAGCCTTAGCATGCTGGTGGTCGGGCATACATTTTGAGGAACATCTAGTGTTGTGTGGAGGTTCACACTGTATATTTTGGACAATTCATATCGATCATGGGTCATTGTATATTTGGCTTATGATTAGTTTGGGACACTTTGTAGAAAGTTTTGGGATTTTGTGTAAATATTATTTTGATCAGTGAGTGTATAGTCTTGGGTGCATTGAGGACTTACCTCGGTCTGAATGTATATATATGTTTTGAGACTTGGAGTTGAGTTTTAGTGGGTTTCTGGCGGTGCTCAAGTGGGTTTTTGGACTCGAGGTTTTGAAGAAATACGAGGTTGATATATATGGTGTGTAGGGGAAATTTAGTGGTATCCCCTTTTATGCAAAGTGTTGGATATTGAAGAGTCCCATGTTAGGGCTCGAGTTGTGAAAAAAAAAAAAGAGATGTGACAACATAAATCTGCAGATGGAAATCGAGGTGTGACAAGTTCAGTATCGAGCAAGGGATAAATCCTTGGGAGATTAAAAGGAAAATTCAATGGTACACATAAGTTCTAAGACTTTGCTAGTATGATGATGAGAGCTTTGGTTTTAGTGCTAGGATTGTCTTTATTGGGTGATGATATAGTTTTCGCCATGGCATGGTATAAGGCTTCCTAGAAATAACTAGTGAAGGGTATTTTTATGATAACATGTTTTGAGATTATGTGATAACATGTTGAGATTGTGATTACAAGCATGATATAATGAGTTTAAATATTATAATGCTTGTATGGATTTTTGCCATAGTATTGGCTAGTGTGTAATGATTCTTATACCATACGAATTGGTTATGAATCGGGTAAGACAGTTAGGTCAATAGCGGTAAAGATTGCATAGCTATAATAAATTGATGTTGAGAACCCTAGAGTTATTAATGGTTTTTTTACCATGACATCGTGATAACTAATTGTCTATTCTCTTATATATAGACAATGAATAGAGGAAGAAGGAGTGGACGACAAAGGGTCGGGCGGCACAGTAGGATGTCACCGATTAGAGGATGGGGGGTACGGAGGGCGTGGTGTTACCTCCGAGGGTCATTCCGGAGAAGATGGACGTGCGGTTGATCCAAGTTTCAAGGCACTTCCCCCGGTGTTTGAGGTGGTGTCGATTTCCTTGAAATTTGAGCATTGGCTAAAGTGAAGAAGATTCTGGATGTCTTGGAAGTCCCTGGGGAGGGAGCGGAGAGTTTCTCTAGCGTCCTTTATGTTAGGGACGGGCGTGGATTGGTGGGATATGGTTAAGATCACCATGATGTACACACATAGGGTGGACTTAGTTCGATCTTGACGAAGTGCTCACGAGGCCATGAGAGGCAAGAAGGGCCCGGAGTTTGTGCTGTAGCGAGGGGGCTATGGTATGCCAGTGTCCTCCCGATGAGTTACTCTGTTGTCGGGGTATACACGGTATGGTGGCAAGCGAGCAAATGAGAGCCGAACAGTTTCAGGAGGGTTTGAGGCTGAACATTCGGGCTCAGGTGGCTCCTTTCATGCTTCGCACCTACAGTGAGGTGGTGGCACGAGCCCTGATTATTGAGAGGGAGCAGCTTGAGGTATAGAAGGAAAGAAATAAGAATTCGGGTTTGAGGTGACTTGAGTCAAGGGATAAGGGCTGGCAGGATGAGCGGTCCGCGACGGTTGCCCATGCAACGAGGACAAGCCCGGTGGGGGCCTGATTGGGGACATATGGGGCCCCGTCGTGTTATGGTGTGGTGCGACGGGACGCGAGGTGGTGCCTTAAGTTCTGGTAGGCAGCCTCCTCAGGTCGGTTCGACGGTAAACCATTCGTGTGTTCAGGAGGACAACCTCCAGGGAGGAGATTCGGGAAAGGGGGAAGAGCTGCATCTACTTCGGTAGAGGTCTTAGGCGAGTCTTATTTGTAATGACTCGATCCAGGAGCCCAATGTGCTGGTGGAAGGTATGGTTTTGTGTTATAGCACTTGGGTGCATGTGCTGTTTGATTTAGGTGCATCCCGTTCATTTATATCTACTTCTTTTGCTTCCATTTTAGACTTAGAGTGCACCACTCTCTTGTCCTTTGTTTGTTGAACACATGGGCGGGATGGAAGCTAAGTGGGATACGGTGGTTGTGTGTTGAATGTTGGGGGATATGAAGTCGTGATTGACTTAGTACTCCTACATATGGCAGTGTTTGACGTGATTGTGGGAATGGATTGGTTAGCCCCACATCATGCAGTCCTAGACTGTTTTTCGAAGAAGGTGACCTTCCAGATTGGTTGTGGGTCACGTGTCAGCTTCTATGCGGATTTAGGGGCTGGTCAGACTCGATCATTGATAGAGATGGAGAAAAAGTGGATGAGAAAGAATGGGGCTAGCACCCTTTTTACTATCTTGGGAGAGTAAAAGGAAAGGTAGAAAGTGGATTGTATCCACAAGTGTGTGACTTTGCTGATGTATTTCTGATGAGTTGCGGGATTACCTCCCACGTAGAGAGATGGAATTCTCCATCGATTTGCCCATCCCGGTCTTGATCTACATTTCAATAGCTCATTTAGGATGGCTCTAGTTGAGCTTAAGGAGTTGAACCTACGGTACAAGAGTGCGGGGTAAAGGGTTCATCCGACCTTGATACCTAAGCCTTGGGTGCTCCGGTATTGTTCGTGAAAAAGAAAGGCGAACGATCTTTATTATATGTGGATTACGGAAGTTAAATAGAGTAGCGGTGAAGAGCAATGCCACTTCCTCAAATTGAGGATTTGTTTGATGTCCAGTTGAGCGGGAGAAGCGTTACTTCTCGAAGATTGATCTAGATAAGGTATCATCGGTTGAGTCACGGGACTTCGGATATCGAAGCGCACCGCCGCGGTATGGACACTTCGAGTTTGTTGTCATGCCTTTGGATTGACCCAATGCTCAGTACCTTTATGGATATGATGAATAGGATATATCGTCCAGTATCACGGATCGGTTGTGGTAGTGTTTGTGAGACGACATCCTGATATATTCCAAGGGTCGGCCCGAACATGAAGCGGCATTTGCGGAGTTGGCGCTCACAGTGCGAGAGAGAATCAGTTGTATGCCAAACTAGAAGTGTGATTTCTTGTTACAAGAAATCGATTCCTAGAGGCACATGGTGTCTAAGGAAGGTATTTCGAGTGGATCAGGCAAAGGTTGGTAAGAGTGATGAGGTGGGAGCGACCAAGAGTGTCTTTGAGATGCAACTTTCTTGGATTAAATGGGTTATTACCGTCATTTATTGAGAACTTCTCGAGTTGCATGTCCGATGACTAGACTAACAGCAGTGAGCTTGTTTGGAATGACAAGTGTGAGGAGTCTTTCCAGGAGCTGAAAAAGAGATTGACTACAGCGCCGGTGTTGATTACTCAGGTGAGTGGGGAAAAGTACGGTTTTAGTGATGCCTCAAGGGTTGGCTTGGGTTGTGTACTTATGCAAAAAGGTAGAGTGGTTGCCTATGCCTCTAGGCAATTGAAGAAACATAGAAGGAATTACCCCACGGCATGATTTAGGAAAAACTGCTGCGGTAGTGTTTACTTGTAAAGTTATGGCGGCCTTGCTTGTATGGTGAAAGTTGGAAGTGTTCTCTGACCCTGAGAGTTTGAAGTATATATTGCAGAGAGATTTGAATGGCGGGCGAGAGAAGGTGGATGGAGCAGAAGACTTTGACTTTTCTTTGCAAATACCACCGGGTAAAGCAAATGTGGTCATTGTGCCTTGGTAGAAAATCAAAGGAGCATCCTTTTAGGTTTGATGGCTTATAGTGGAAGATGTATGATTACATCGGCGAGTTCCACCGTGCTTTTGATGGGGATGAGCCTAAGGCATGTTTTATACATTGGTAGCTCAATAGCAGTTTTCTAAGAGTCATCGAGGCTCGGAGGGTGATAAGAAGCTTGAGGGCACACGCTACCATGAGTGGTGTTTGTGATCACACAGGAAGGGTGGAGCATTCATGCAAATGGAGGAATCTATTTCCTCAACAGATTGTTTGTGCCGGATGATGCACAGTTGAGAGAGGAGGTGATGAGGGAAGCTCATCACTCTCGGTTCACAGTACATCCTGGTGAGACAAAGATGTACCACGACTTGAGGCGCCAATTTTGGTGGCATGGGATGAAGAGAGACGTAGCGAGTTTCATCTTCAAGTGTTTGACGTGCCAACAAGTGAAAGTTGAGCACCAGAGACCAGCAGGGCTATTGCAGCCGTTACTAGTCGTAGAATGGAAATGGGATCATGTGACGATGGACTTCGTGGCCCGGTTTTGCTAAGACTCGCGGGAGTAAAGATGGTGTTTGAGGTGGTTGTTAATGGAGTTGACTAGTCAAACACATTTCTTAGCAATAAGGATCACTGACTCTATTCTTACTTTGAGCAAGTTGTATGTGAGGGAGATTGTGAGGTTGCATGGTGTACCTCTCTTCATTGTGTCAGATAGGGACTCGAGGTTTACGTCAGTTACGCGGAGTCTTTGCAGCTTTGGGAACGAGTTGAGATTAGTGCAACATTTCACCCTCGGAGCGACGGGCAATGCGAGAGAGTGGTCCCGGATTACGGAAGATATGCTTAGAGCATGTGTGTTAGACTTCGGGGGGAGTTGGATGGACCATTTGCCTCCCGATTGAGTTCACGTATAATAGTTTCAGGCTTGATGTGGGATGGCAAGTATGAAGCTCTTTATGGTAGGCCGTATAGATCGCCTATGTCTTCGGGGTGAATCAGGAGGCTACTTTGATTGGTCGAGAGTTGGTGCAAGCGACGAGAGAAGATAAGGGTGATCAGAGTGATAGGCTCTTGGCGGCCTGGACGAGGCGAGAAAAGTTATCTTGTACGGGAGGAGACCCTTAGAGTTTCAGGTTGGGGACCATGTGTTTTTGAGAGTGTCGCCTCGCAAGGGAATATTTTGTTTTGGTAAAAAGGGGAAACTGGCCCCTAGGTACATTGGTCCGTTTGAGATTCTCCAAAGAGTTGGAGAGGTAACACCGATTAGCTCTTCGCGCGGATTGTTTAGGATACATGATGTATTCACGTTCATTTTGCGGAAGTATGAGCGGATGTTTCGCACATACTAGATTGGAAAGAGTGAATTTGCAAGAGAATATGAAATATGAAGAAGCGGTAAGGGAGATTCTAGATGCGGGAACGCGTGTTGGAACAAATTATTTCCCTAGTGAAAGTGTTGTAGAACACCATGGAGTGGAAGAAGCTACATGGGAACTAGAAGCAGATGTGAAGAAGAAGTATCCGGAACTCTTCACAGGTTAGTACGATTTAATTTCGGGGACGAAATTACTGTAAGGGGGAGGGAATGTAACACCTGGTATATGTTTTGCTATATTCAAGTAAGGATTTTTGGGGAGCAAATGCAACTTATGCCCTATGATATTTTAAATTGTGATTAAGATTAGCAATCTTAATGGTTGGTTTAATTAGAGGATTAGCAAAGTGTGTTAGATTGAATTTTTATGGCATGTGGGTCAATTATGCAATTAGGTAAGTTTAGTGGTTTTGTTAGGGTTTGTAATTAAGTATGTCTTGAAGGACCACTTTGAAAAACTTGTTTAGTAGAGGGACTAAGCTGCAATATCCTTGTGAGCTATGTGGCGTCATGAGGGCATGACACCTCGAGCATGCAAGGTAGGAGCTCTTGACACCTTGGCAGAGTGCATGAGAAGAGCTTGCCATGTGCCAAACAAGCCAAAATTCCTCTTAGTTTTTGGATGCTAGACCAACTTCTTGCTAGGAAGTGAAAAGTATGGAATTTTAGGTAGTGAGAGAGGTTCTAGAGAAGCTAGAGAGAAGGAGGAGAAAAAGGCAGGAAGGAAGAAACTGGCGTTTTTAGTGGAAAAAGTTCACTAAGGTATGTAAACATGATCTTTGAGGCCTTAGTTGTATTTCTTATGGACTTTGGTTATATTCTTGGGTTTTGTTGGGATTACATCCTAACCCTAGATTTGATGAAAGGTGTGTTTGGTGGAACCCTAAATTGTAAAAGACCAGTTTTGTGAAGATTGCATGTGTGTGTGTGTCCAAGAAGGTCTTGTCCAGCTTTTCCCCTTATTTATGACAGTGTTTTGGCCATAAGTTGGCCTAAAGACTCCGAACTGGATGATTCCTGAGATTATGAAGAAGCCCAAAAGACCCTAGGCCCTTCGAGATGTCCTGAAGCAAGCAGAACTAAAGATCTAACATAAGACCCTTAGTTTGAGGTTGAAAAGTCAGTGCAGATTTTGTCCACAATTACAGGCTTGATTCTGTTTTGAGTCATAAATTGAGTTATATTGATCCAAATGGAGTGATTCAAAATCCTTCTTAAAGTAGACACATAGGGGAGTAACTTCATGAATAAATTAGGGCCAAATTATTGCTCATTTGTTCCTGTTTAATCAAAAGGGTGAAGAGAGGGCACGATTAAATCCTAGGAAAGCAGTCTCGGGGAGGTCATATTTGTAAAAAAAGCCATAACTCTTGATTTTGAAGTCTGAATGACCTGATTTAAGAGGGCTGTGGAAGCTAAGAGATAGGGGAACTTTTGGTCAGAAGAACACAATGAACAAAAAGCATGTATGGCTGGTCAAAAATTGTAGTTGAAAAAAAAAGGGGTCTTGAGATAGAGAAAGAAAAGGAAATTTAAAGTGTTGTGTGTCTTTGTTTGTGTTACCCTAATAAAGTTAATTCAAAAATGCGTGGAAGTATTTGTAAGTGTAAAGAGTGCTCTTGAAGGATCAAGATTTATGTTGGTAGGTATATAGAATATGCGTGATTCGGTGGTGAAGTAGTAATAAACCAATTGGGTAATTTTAATATAACACAGGATTGTTTGAAATTTAGAAATCTTATGACTTGTTAATTGCGAGATCCTTTGGAGTAGCCTCGGTTTTGACTTCCTTAGGAGACTGTGGATTTTGAATCGAGGAAGTGGGGATCTTGTAACCTTCTCCTGCTTATACCATGGTTTCTTTGAAGTGCACATTGCCATTCCATGCTTGAAGCGTGTGATTTTCTAATGATATATATAAATGTGTATATTTTATATCTATGGAATTCTTTAGATGCTTGGTACATGATGTTTTAAATATCCATGTGGATGAATTCTTTTGTGAAATTGTTTTAAAGCATGACATGGGTATGGGGCTTGTGTGAGAGTCGGATTGATGTAGTGGACGGGACTATGACTGGTCACACGGGTTGTAGTCAGGAAGGTCCCGCGGATATACGGGATGTGGGCATATCCTGCGGTTGGTAAGTCCGGCAATTTGTCGTTATACGGGATGTGGGCATATCCGCAGGTAGTAAGTCCCGACCAATTTTTCGTTGTTAGGGATGATCGGCTAGTCCACGGGTGAAAGCCAAAAGAGTCAGCGATGAAATTCGAGATGATGGTAGTATTGCATCCATTTGTTTCCACATCAACCTATTAATTGAAAATGCTCATGTTTTGAGATGTATTGAATTATTTGTATTTTGAAATGTTTTTATAAGCATGGCTTGTTATGGGATTCACTACTGAGTTTTCGAACTCACCCCCATTATTCCCTCCACCTTAGATGCAGGTACGAGACCAGCTGCATGACTTGAGAGTTTGACTTGCAGGGTTTTGGAGGTTGGGGAATTGTGCGTCAGCCTTAGCATGTTGGTGGTCGGGCGTACATTTGAAGAACATCTAGTGTTGTGTGGAGGTTCACCTTGTATATTTTGGACCAGTTCATATCGATCATGGGTCATTGTATATTTGGCTTATGATTAGTTTGGTTACTGTAGAAAGTTTGGGATTTTGTGTAAATATTATTTTGATCAAGTGTAAGTGTATAGTCTTGGGTGCATTGAGGACTTACTCGATGCGGATATGTATATATATGTTTTGAGACTTGGAGTTGAGTTTAATTACGTTTCTGGCGATTACTCAAGTGGAGTTTGGACTCGGGTTTTGAAAAATCTGAGGTTGATATATATGGTGTGTAGGGCTAGTGGTAGCCCTTTTATGCAAAGTGTTGGATTTTGAAAGAGTCCCATGTTAGAGACTCAAGTTGTGAAAAAAAAAAAAGAGATGGTAAAATAACATAAATCACACCGTGGAAATCAGGGTGTGACAGTTATATTCTGTGACACCCCAATTCCCAAGGGTCGTTTTTTTTTTTTTTTTGAACAGTGTCCATAAACAGTGTTTGTGAATAGTGTCCATGAACAGTAACCCAAACAGTGTCCATGAATAGTGACCCAAACAATGCACAACCTTTGTGCCTTGTCGCGAGTGCATGCGTGTGCACTACGCGTGCAATACGGACTCGTTACAGCATCTGCGGCGCTCTATCGCCATATTTGCTCGCTCTGTCCACGCGTGACGCCGCCATAGCTGCGACTGTCGCGACACAGCGAAATTGTGTTCACGACACCCAAGGACTAGCCCTTTGAGAAGAGAGAAATCTATCATGACAAACTTTGGTTTCCCACTGAAGTGCCGTCGTCGCGACACGAAACTGAACCCACCAAGCCACCAACCCTGTCTCAACCCCAAACGCCCCTGTCGCGACACAAAATTAGTCATCTTTATCGCGACAGGGAATCCTCTATCGCGAAAAAAAACACTGGAAAGCCTGTCGCGACAGGACTATTATGTCACTCTGTTTGCGATCCCTATCACAACACAAAGACTGTGTCGAGACACAAACCAACCCAACAACACAGCCCCCTTGTCATAACACCAAGGCGTATTCGCGACGCAAAAAGCCCTCGCTTCCCGACTCCTGTCGTGACCTGAGGTGAGCCCTTCTGCAATAAGCCGCGCTGGTCGCTGCCGAGACAAACCTTCCCGAAGCATACCATGTGCGTAGCGCGGAGGTTCTCGATGCGTGCGAGCCGTGTCTTGCCGCGTAGGCCTGTCGTGCGCGAGGCACTCCTATCGTGCATCTTCCAGTCTCCCTTCTGTTGCAACACCCTTTGCTGATGTCGCGACCTAAAGCTGAAATGGGCGTTAGCCCACCCGATCCACACCTTTTCTTTTTATTCTACATATTGTAAAATCAACATAAATTAACCTTATTACTACAAAGCCTATTAGAACCTGGAAAACTTGCCAAAATGTATTTATAAACGAGTTGAATTACAACTCTTTGTTCTTTACACAGTACAAAAACTAGGCTTTCGCCAAAAATTTACATAGTACAAAATGAGGCCTAATCTGGCCTTTTCTTCGCCACTAGGTCCTCGGATGCGTTCCATCCCCAGGTGCATCTTCAGCACCTTAAATTGTTATTCCCATTACGGGGTGAGCAATGCCCAGTAGTTATATTTTCCTACATGGGTTACTCCTCACCTAAGTGCTCATGCAATGAAAACCACACACATTCAAGTAAAATGATGAACATTCCTACTTAAATGTCTACATGCCCTATCCCATGCCTCGAGTCCTCACTGTCTCCCTCACACATGCATGTGCCATGTATGAGAAAGCAGTTTCAAAGTAAGCTTATATTTATTTTGTTGTGGAGCTGACCCTTCGATATAAATAGTGGACATACTCCGATAATTTACTTTGTGGACAACCCTCCGATGTAATTCATTGGACAACCTCGTACATGAATTATTGGACAATCCTCCGATGCAATTCATTGGACCACCTCCGATATAACTTAGTGGACATACTCCAATAATTAACTTTGTGGGCAACCCTTTGAGAAATCTGAAATCTCAAAAGACTATATCATCTGCGCCACCTAGTATTTAGTGCATCTTTATGCATATGAAATGCTATATGCCATTTCCATACCAATTCATGTTAATATATCATGCATGCATATACTAACATAATTTACACAATCAACATGTTATTTATCTTAAGCAATAACACCAAAAGCAGCACACTTGTGCTACCCAACAATCAGGAAATTCGTCTCGAACTGCCCATAACAACACAGTCAGGACTGTTCGAAAACAGTCCTAAAAACCCAATCACTCAGTCCCAACATTTGGGACTGAAAAATACGACCATTTAGGCCCCAAACACACCAACCATTTGTATGGTTCTTAGCTAAAGACTAAACCAAGTAGGAGAAAACTCCTACCTCTTGGAGTTTGTCAAAACTCCCCAATTCTGGTCTTGTTGCGAAGCTTTTTCTGCTAGGATGAACTTTTCCTCTTGCTCCGCCTGAAATTGTCGATTCGATCGCCGAGAAATTTAGAGAGAAGGTGGAGTCTCTCTCTCTAAAGCTTTTTCCTTCCTTTCCTTCCTTCCTTTCTTTTCTTCTCCCATCCCACCGGTTGGTCCAAGATGGGCCAAGATGGGCCAAACGGACGATTTCAACAATGAAGTATGTTTCGTCATCCGAGATCTAGAAAAATTCTGGATTTTTTATCGAAATTTACTGTTTTACCCTTTTTCAGAAAATTTGGATTTTCTAGGGTTTTACATATTCTTAAACTCAATTTATTTATTTGTCTTGTATTTTTTTTATTTGGTTGTTAATAGTAAATATTGAATATTAACTTATGATTTGGTTAATTTTTTTTTTTCAATTCTTAGTCAAAGGTAGAGGTTGGATAATATATATTATTTGACAATGTTTAAAAATAAAATTCATAAGAAATCAAACTTAATTAGTGAATCTTAGTGAATGTCAAAGATGTGAGCTAGACTTGTAAAACTTGGGTTCGGTTAATCTCTATTTCAATTATGACAAAAGAAGGTTTAGGTAAGAATATTTTCTATGTGTTAAATTATAAAGATTAATCAAGCTAAGGGAAGGGGAGGTGTGTTTACATGCACTATTCTAGGGATTAGGAGTGTAATCGAGTCAAGTTGATATAGAACCAAGCTTGAGCTTGATTTAATTAAAAAAATCAAAGCTTGAATTCGACTCGAATTCGATCAAGCTTTCTTTTTAATGTTCAAAACTCGATTCGAAAAATAGTCAAGTTACTGGAACTCGACTCGAAAAAACTTGAATCAATTAAAAAATTAAAAAATAATTATACTCGAACTCGACTCGAGTTCAATTCGATTAAATTCGAATAAATTTAAACTTAATAAGACAACTAGGGTTTTTAAGATTATTTATATGGTGAGGGTATATATATAATTTAATAAATAATAAAATTGTAAAACTCGATTAAGTTCGTGAACAGTTTAAGTTGAGTATTATTACACTTGAACTCGACTCAATAAGCTGCTCGAACTACTCGATCTCGAAGTTGACTAAAATAACTTCGAGTATTTTACGAGTCAAGCTCAAGTAGTTCACAAATAACTTGACTTGTTTACACCCCTGCAGAGGATAAGAGATTTTTTTTTTAAAAAAAAAAAACCAAATATGTAGTAACATAGAAAAAAAACGTACATTTTTAATAAGAAAATTCTTTGTCCATAAGGCCCGGCTCAAGTGGTAAAGGGGGGAGATGGGTTTACGGGTGATACGGGTTCGAATCCAAGAACATAGTGCATCGTTGAATATAATGTAAAGTGAATAAAAGTAAAAAAAAAAAAAAATAATCTCCTAACATAGTGATACTAGACATTGGGACCAAAATATTCTCAACAATCGTCCAGCTATTCCCTGATATTCTCTCCTCCACGCACCTAGTGTTGGCAATTTGAGTTTAGCCCGTTGGGCTAGCCCGACCAACTCGAAATTAGGGTCGGACTGGGCTCTAATTCCATTGGCCCAAAAAAATCAGGCCAGATTTGGCCTGACCCGATTGGCTTGTCGGGTTAATTAGCACCAGATCAAGTTGGCCCAGTTTGTCAAAGTTAAAAAACCATATTCAAATCAAATATGAAACGCTAATTTCTTTTGGCTTTTGAAAACTCCGAACGAGCTCTCTTCTTCTTGGTTCTTGCCGACCACCATGAAAAATGCCGATTCCCTTTTCCATTTTCTCGCATCCCGACTCTCTTTGCTATTGAGATGGACGAATGTTTTAACTAAAAAACATTCTTGTTTGCACACCGACGATGCTAGAAGCTACTAATAGATCTACGCACTCCGACATCAGCATTCAACGATGACCAGTTACCTCTTCAGATCTGGGAGATAAGTTCAGATCTATGCACTCTATCATCATCGACGACCGATTATCGCTTCTTACCACTTCACATCACCGACCGACTCCGACTCCGACTCCGACATCCTTGGTAGTTCACACTCACCTAAGAGTTCCTTTCCTAGGTTCTCAAACCCTAAATGAAAATCGATGTGAAGAAGAAGTTCCTAGTTATAGCTTTCTCCAAATTCAACCCTTGTACAGTATATTCTTGATCTTTATCTTTTCATTTACTACATTTCGGTGCTGAAAGTGGAGTTTGTGGCTGAATTTATGATGGCTTATGAGAGTCTTTGTGTTCGATTTGTGTTATTTGATGTTATTGGATTGGAGCTGAAAAAGGCAAAAACAGGGTTGAAAAAGTAGTTTTACCCTTAAAATGACAGCCCCACAAAATTATGCATTTCTACTGCTTTTACTCATTTCAGTTAGGTTTTGGATTATTCAATGATGAAGTTACAAGTTATATACATTCCATAATTATGATTTTGATGATTAAAAGTTTTCAGTATTGGGATGTAATATTCACACATTTAGTTCTTGGGAATGTATGGAAAAATTTATTTACATTTAGCATGATGTTAGAGAGATTTTTGTTCATTATTTTCTTGAGCATTGTTGCATTAACATATCCTGTTTTAGTACATGACTATTTTGTGTGACGTCCCAACCCGGGAGTCCGGTTGACAACCCATCAACCAACGGAATATTCGTGGGCGTCGGATGATCCGATATCCAAGCTGGTCAATCCCATTCACAGGGATTCATTTCTTTATATTTTTCTTGCAAATATACAACTTCTCATATTATTATACAAGAGTTTAATATACAACTCTTTTACAAACCAAAATATATCAAAACATATTGTCCTAATATATTTTACAAACATAGGTTTGTAATCCGGCTTCGAAGGAGCGCAGTCCTCTCGTGTACCTGAAAGGGTGATCCCACAACGGGGTGAGCAAAGCCCAGTAGATATATCTCCTACAAGGGCTACTCCCCACCTAAGTGCATATGCAATGCCAGTTACACAATCACACACTTGAATGCCTACATGTCATGAATAATATGCGACCAATCATGACCCAATCCCAAGTCCTCACTGATTCCCTCATTCCTTCGTATGCAGTGTAGCTTGATCATGGGCGTTCCATGACCTTTTTTCAAAAAAAAATAAAAAAATAAAAAAATATATATATATATATATATATATATATATATATATATATATATATATATATATATATATATATATATATATATATATATATATATATTTATTGAGAATGATCTCAGAGATATAGTGTAGATGATCTCAGTGGTACTTTGGTCGGCCTCAGAAATGCGTGGACAATCTCCGATCACATTACCCAACGGTTAGTCTCCGAGAAGTACTATGGACAGTCTCCGAAAATCATTTGAATTCTTGATGTACCATCGACCCCAAACATAGGGTCGAACATTTCTATGTACTCACATCCTTGTCATGCGATGCCCTGTGAATAAATGAAATGCAAGTGTCATTGCATGTCGTTTCATGCTACATGTACGCTACGTGTCACATGCAACATATAAATCACACATTACGTGTCAAGTGTCATGGATAATTTATGTTTAATGCATATAATTATTTTCAGTTTTATCCCACATATATCACATAATTTCACACATTAACATATTATTCAATTTACAGTAATAACACACATTAGTCATTCCCAGCCATAAATCCGGCCATACTTGGCCTCAGAAAAATCTAGACTTAGTCCAAAAATTTCAACTTTTGTAAATATCACACAAAAATTCAACACGTAATTTCTTGCTCAAGCCATACGTAGCCCCGAGCATTTCAAATACAACCCGGTTCCGAAAACAAAAGTTCCGGAAACTAGAACGGACTGTTCCTCAACTGTCCATGACCTAGCCCACGATTTGGTTGAGCACTTCATCTTATTAAATTCTAGACTCAACGAGGTTTCATGAAGTCTAACCTTGTATAATCGGGTTTGGGCCGAAAGTTATGGTTGTTCAAAGTTAGTGCTATCGATTCGCAAGGGTGGTGCGGAAAATCGGGCATACCCCCGTTTTCCATTATGCCCCGGATTTGCTCGATTAGGGACGTTGTCTTTCGGCCTTGATTAGCGAGGACTCGACCGGGATACCCTCCCGGATTTCGGGTGGTCACTTAGTGAAGTCCCAGCTGTATAATCCTAGGGAAGATCGGTGGAACCCATATAAGGAAGGGGTAACACCATGTATTAATTTAATACTGATTATACATAAATATATGTAAAGCCATAACAATTATAAATGAGGTCTCGTAAAGTTCCATACGAATATCGGAGGCGTTCTAAGAGCATTGTGGATTTAGAGTGCAGTAGGAAATGAATAAGTCAATACAACAAACTCGGAGATAGATAAATGCGATAAGTCTGACGGTGTGGAGGGAGAGAGCAGCGTCAAATACAGCGTGAATAGGCCCTACAAGCATGCGGACCTGGGGAGCGGTTAAAACAATAATGTGAGATAATAAATCTCGGTGAGTGGCATAGTTTATAAGGAAAATAACCTTTTTATATTTCAATGGTTTGCCTCTCAAAACCTTGGATTGTCTTTGTAAAGTTCCTAGTTTGAAACATTTCACAAAACCAAACTTTTACCCAAGTCCAACATGTGCGAGATCATGTGCTCAACAAATTAAGCCGTCCCAATGTTAAGAAAACATAATCTGACATTACCTGACATAAGCTAAGCACAAAACATGTATAGTCATCAAGTGATAAAAATAACCATGAAATGCACCAAAACCATGAGTATTAAAATAGTTATACCACATTTAGAAAATCAACAACGCCCATACCACATAAACCAACGTTGTATCGTACCATGCCTCATCCTAAGCCGTCAGTGCAAGCCGACCCCACGTCCGTGGCAAACCAGGAAATACCAAACCGTCGAATTGAAGCGGAGCACTCACGTTCTGCGCGTGTAAACGAGAATACCAAACCGTCGAATCAAACCGACCTCACGACAATGTGGCAACTAATAAACCGTCGGGGTCAAACCGACCTCACGGCAACGTGGCAACTAATAAACCGTCGGAGTCAAACCGACCTCACGGCAACGTGGCAACTAATAAACCGTTCCCATTCTCACATGTACCTTTCCAACAATCGCAGTATCAGTCGATCCACAAATCTCAAGATCCACCCATTTTTCTTTACAATAGTTTTCAAGATAGTTTACAACCTCAATCCATGTACCCAAAATATCAAAACACCACCGACTCATCCACGAACCAATAAAACTTTCAAATAGTTAAAATGTTGACAAAATTCACATGAAATGATAACTTGTTTTATATGAAACCGAAAATCATGTTTGAATGCAACCATAAATACGATCAAAACAATATATATGTAAAGTAATTTAATCACATTAGATATATCAACACAATACCCCAAATTATTTAAGCGCTATAAATGGCTCGCGGAATTTGTAGGCGCTCATTTGTTCCCCTGCAGGGATCGTCCTGGAGCCGTGAGTGCCTGTAATATGAATGAAACACCATTTAGGCTCAAATACTTGAACCCACAACATTTAGGATACGAAGGCCTTAGAATAATTTTAGAACTATGAAACCATCCCAATTTGACTCAGACAGGTCCAATTACCTGATGCCTATAGGCTGATACCCCACAGAGTGGAGCTTTTTCACCCGGGCTAATTTCTCGAAATTGAATCGATCCAATAATTCCTAAAAACATCCAATTTCATTAGTAGCTTCAATTTTGTCAATTTGACCAATTGGTACTCTATTTAGTCCCAACTACAGTAATTACACGAAACAACCTAAAAATAGAAACCCAACAAGCGATGTCCAAAATTTACAAACCACATATCAATGGAAGCCCGAGGCGGGAACTCATTGGTGCCATTACCTTGGTCCAACATTATTTGTGGTGGCGGGAGAAAACCCGATCTAAGCCGGCCCGATTTCGTTTTCAATGTAACTTCCAAGCGGTGCGAAATGCAAAAGCGGACCACGTAGATGAGTTGAAGGTCCAAAAATGGTGGAAGGGCTATGGGGTGGCGAGAATTGGCCGGAAAATGGCGAAAATCACAAAACTTCAGTGAAAAATCGGTGCGGCCGCGTCGGCGGGTTGTAGGCGGATCAGCGTCCGGCGTGGTTGGCGTAAAATTACGACCCGGCATCGTCCGGTGGTGGCGCTTACCCTGGTGGTCGCGGCGTAATGCGATAACTCCGACGGTGGTGCCTCGTGCGGTCCGATTTCTCACGGTAGCGCGGTGGCTGCTCGGCAGGTGTTCCCGGTTTGGAAGTATCTTAGGGTTTTGGGAGCTCAAGTGTTGTTTTTGGGCTAGGGTTTTTCATTTGGTATCACAAGCTATGTTTATAGGGTCTGAGGTCGCTTTCGGGTAAAAATCCCGACGGAACTGGACGCGATAAAGTGCTGCTGTTGAACCTAATGGCGTAACTTTTGTATCCGTCAAGTCGGATTGTGACGTTCCGCACGTCCTATGGGAACTCCATCTCAAGGCCAGGCCCCTCACCAGTAGTGTCGCTAGTTAACATAAAACTATTCCTCCTCGAAAAAGTCAAACTTGGTCAACTTGGTCAACTTGGTCAAACTTGGTCAAACTTGGTCAAACTCGTATTATTTTGTACGGGTCGTTACAACCTACCCCCCTTAAAGAAAATTTCGTCCACGAAATTCGTACTGTGTCATGGAAGAGGTGAGATGCGGCTCAGCATTTGGTCTTCCGTCTCCCAGTCGCTTCCTTGACTAGGTGGTTCCTCCAAAGGACCTTCACTAAGGATATTGTCTTGTTGTGGCTCCTTCTGCTTTTCTACCCGAGATACGCGCTGGTACGCTCCCTCATAGGATAGAAGTCATCCCTCATTTCGATCTGCGGTGTCTCCCGACACATGAGGATGCGGAATATGCCTGCGTAGCATGGAGATGTGGAACTTTGTATTATGGACTTTCAGCTCCTTGATTAAGTCTAATCTATAAGCGATGGACTACCCTCTCAACAATCTCAAGGTCCAATGTAGCGAGGACTTAATTTCCTCGCTTTCCCAAGCGTACCACGCCCTTCCAGGAGAGTTTTAGAATACTCGATCTCGACCTCCAAACTCAAGATCCCTTAGAATATCCACAACCTAAATATTCATCAAAACGTATGCTCGGCCACCAACCGCAAGCTAAGGTTGCATAAAATCTTTCCATACTCAAAAACCCTATAGGTCTAACTTTCATGTCACGCAGTTGGTCTCTTACCTACATCTAAGGTGGAGGGAAACAATGGGGATGAGTTCGACAGCTCAGTAGTGAATCCCCTAACAAGCCATGCTCATAAAAACATTTCAATTATACATAATTCAAGATATCTGAAACATGAGCATTTCTGATTAATAGGTTGATGATGAAACACATGAATGCAATACTACCACCATCACAACCCTCATCATTGACTCTTTTAGGCTTTGCCCAGGACCGAGCAAATAAAATGAGCGCTTGACAAATTGCTGGGACTTACCACCAAGGGATATGCCCATCGGTATGTCTGTGACACACAAGGTTCTGACCACGAGGCTAGTCATCGTCCGTGTCCACTACATAAGTCCTAGACCCTCACACGGTCAAAGCACGGGATAGTGCGAATTATAGCATCAGAGCACCGGCATAGCGGGGAGAAGGCTATAAGATCCTACTTTCCTTAGATTCATATGTCGCTTAAATCTCCCAGGAAGTGAAGCAGGCTACTCAGTGGAATAACAAGTCATAAGATTCCTTAGCCTCTCTGTCAAGTGTCACATAAAAATTACTCAAGTGGTCTATTACTTTATCACCACTCGACTCACATATGTGCATCATTAATAGGATCAACATTATTGATTCCTTATACCTTCTTGACATAAACCTTGATCCCCCAAGTGCACTCTCTCTTACACTTACTAGGATCAACATTCAACACTCATTATTAGGGTTACACAAACAACGCACTCAACATAAATCACCTCTTGTACTCCTATCTCTATATTACTCATTTGAAGATAAAGTGCTAAGGGTTCTTTTCCAACTGGGATCACCCAGTTTGGAGCAAAAATGATCAAGTTATGGCCAAAATACTAACACTGGCCATAACAGAAAAATCCAGCCCACAAAAATGCAAGAATTTATGATTTTCCCCACCTTTTCATAAGTTTCCAACCAAATCAATCCCAATACTCAAACACACATCAAAGCCACTCTATTCAACCCGAAACATCTTCCAAAACACATCTTAAATAAGAATCTAGGGCTTTGCCAACTCATCACTCAACCAATCTAAGGTTAGGATGAAATCCTAACTTCCAAAAAGAGAGTAATCCATGAATCGTATCCCTCACATATAAATCCTCAAATCCTTACACAATAACCAAGGATTAGGGTTTTACCTCCCCATATCCTTCAAATCTAGGGTTAGGAGAAATTTCACGCAGCAAACCTAGAAAGAACCATTTACAAGAATCAAACCATCCCGACCTTTACCTTTTTTTGGCTCAATCTCCTTTCCTAGTCAAACAATGAAGTGGTCCTGTTATTTTTGAGAACCCTTCTATGAACCTACGGTAATTCCCCGCTAATCCTAGGAACTCCGCACCTCTGTCACCGTAGTTGGTTGCTCCAAATTTGCCACTGCTTCTACTTTACGAGGATCCCACTAAATGCATCAGCGAAACTACATGTCGAAGAAACCCATTCGACTGACAAAAATTACCGTATCTTTGAACTTGACATACTGGCTAGTATTGCCTTAAAGTACGCAACACCAAACCCAAATGTCTCTCATGTTTCAGCGCTTCTGAGTTCACAAGATATATTGTCGATGAAGACAATGACAATCTGATCTAAGTATGGACGGAGAAGACTCGGTTCATTAAATCCATGAAAATTCTTGGGCATTGGTGAGTCGAAAGACATCCTTTAGAAACTCCTGCGCCCATATCTCGTCTTGAATGCACGTCTTTGGGAATGTCGGAGTTCTAATCCTAACTAATGGAACCATGACCTCAAGTCACTCTTAAGAAAAAACACACTTGCACCACAGGGCTGATCAAACAGTCATCAATCGCGAGAAAGGATATTGGTTCTGAATGGTTACCTTATTCATTGTCACGTAGTTTATACCACAGACTACAAGTGCCATCGGGAAGGAAAGAACTAATCAATTTCAAGGATAAGGTTAGGAGGTATACAAAACAACGGATGAGTTACGACAATGCTTGCAACCCCAGGAATTTAGAGCCTAGAGCTCGTGCCAAGGCGCGGGACCCGACAGGATGCCCTCCGGATTTCGGGTGGTCCCACTCTAGTGAAATTGTATAATCCTAGGGAAGATACGGTGGAACCCTATAGGAAGGGAGTAACACCATGTATTAATTTAATACCCAATTATACATAAATATATATAAAAACCCGCAACAATTATAAATGAGGTCTCGTAAAAGTTCCATACGAATATCAGAGCGTTCTAAGAGCATTGTGGATTTAGGGGTACAAGTAGAAATGAATAAGTCCCGATACAACAAACTGGGAATAGATAAATGCGATGAAGTCTGACAATTTGTGGCGGAGAGGGGCGGCGTCAAATGCAGGCGCGAATAGGCCCTACGGCTATGCGGACCTGAGGAACGATTTAAAACAATGTGAGATAATAAATCTCGATAAGTGGCATAGTTTATAAGGAAAAATAACCTTTTATATTCAATGGTTCTCTCAAGCGGATTCGCTCTTTGTAAGTTCCCGTTTAGAAATATTTCCTGAAACCCGACTTTACCCCCAGGTCAACATATGCGAGATCATGCTCAACAAATTAGCCGTCGATGTTAAGAAAACATAATCACGAGCGTACCTGACATAAAATGACACAAAACATGTATAGTCATCAGTGATAAAAATAACCATGAAATGCACCAGCCATAGGTATTAAAATGGATTTATACCACATTTAGAGAAAATCAGCAGCGTCCGTACCACATAAACCAACGTTGTACGTACCATGTACTCATCCTAAACCGTCCAAGATAAACCGACCTCACGTCACCGTGTAAACCAAGAATACCAAGCCGTCGGGTGAAAACGCGACCTCCACGTTACGAAATGGCAAACCCGGGAATACCAAACCGTCGGGTCAAGCCCAGGCCTCCGCGTTACCGTGGCAAGCCCGAATACCAGAGCGTCGGAATCAAGCGGGCCTCACGGCAATGTGGCAACTAATAAACCCTTCGAGGTCAAAACCGACCTCCACGGCAATGTAGCAGCTAATAAACCGTCGAGTGGCAGGCCTCACGCGGTAACTAATAAGCCGTTCTCGTTTCTCACATGTACCTTTCAGCAATACCGTATGATGGAGTCCACAAAATCTCAAGATCCACCCCTTTTCTTTTACAATAGTTTTTCAAGATAGTTTTACAGCCTCTCTCAATCCCATGTACTGAAAATATCAAACACCTTGGAAACTCATCCACGAACCTGATAAAATTTTCAAATAGTTAAAATGTTGACAAAATTCACATGAATGATAACATTTTATAGGCAAAATCATGTTTGAATGCAACCAACCATCGATCAAAAAGTATATATGTAAAGTATTTAATCACAATAGATATATCAACACAATACCCAAATCATTTTAAAAGCATATAAACCACTCATACTATAGACCTTCAGTTGTTCCCTGCGGGATCGTCACTTTCGGTCAGAGCGTGAGTGCACTGATATGAATAAACACCATTTAGGGCCCAATAATCGAACTCCACAACATCGGGATACCCCAAAGGCCTTAGAATAATTTTAACTATGAAACCATCCCAATTTGACTGACAGTCCAATTATTAATAAAGCAGGCTCCAGCAGTCTTCGATACTCAAAATTGGGGCTAAAATCGAGCTAATTTCGAAATTAAATCGTCTAATAATTCCTAAACATCCACTCTCATTAATCCAAACTTCAATTTTGTCCACTCACCAATCGTACTCTTATTTCAAATTCCAACTTCTGCACTAACTAAACAACCTAAAATAAACTCAACCAAACGATGTCCAAAATTTACAAAACCACATATCAATGGAGTCTAAGAGACCAGAACTCATTGGTACCATTACCTTGGTCCAACATTTGTCGTGGTGGCCTAAACCCGACCTAGCTTCTCGCCGATTTCGCTTTCAATAACTCAAAGGTACGAAATATGCAAAACTTAATTCACGATGAGTTCAAGGTCCAAAATGGTGGAAAGGAGCTGAAGGTGGCCTGAGGTAACAGGCCGGTCAACGCGCAACCGTGAAAATCGGCAGTCACGCCGAAGTTCGCCGGCCAGATCCCGGTTCGTCCGCGCCGGTCGGGTCAGAAAATTTACGACTGCATCGTCTCGCGGTGGCGCACCTGGTGGTCCGGGCGCGCAGTGGGGCCAAGAATCTCAGTAGTGGTGGCCTCTGCCCGGTCCATTCTCACGGCGCGCAGTGGCTACTGCCAAAAAGGTGTTCCCGGCTCGAGAGTCAGGGTTTTGGAGCTCAAGTGTTGCTTTGCCAGGTTTCTATCATATCATGCTATGTTTATAGAACAGGTCGCCGGGTAAAAACCGTACGTAATCCTACACCAAAGTGCTACCAAGAACTTCTAATGGCCGTAACTTTTTATCCGTAGTCGGATTGCATTCGCTGGCTATATAACCTCGATCGATTTGAGGCCTACGAAATGGTGTCTTAGTTAACATTAAACTACTCCTCCTCGAAAAAGTCAAACTATCACAACTGGTCAAACTTGGTCAAACTCTCAGATGGTAATGGTCAGCATGGGCGATGGTCCTAAAACTTATACTGGATCCATGGTCATCCCAAACTAAAATAGACTACACAATGAAATAATTCGCTTCTCAAGTGTAGCGAATCGCTAGCCCTACACGGCCTCTTAGGCGTGAAATGAACAAGAGTGTAGAGAAACCTACCTCTTATAGCGCACTCGGGGTTCTTTGTCGCCCAAACTGGCTTCTAACATGACACAATACTCCTTCCTTTTCCTTCTTTCCCTCTATTCTTTCTTTCTTCCTCTTTTTTCTTTCTTCTTCCTTTCCATTTTTCTTTTCTCCTGTTTCAATTCTCTCTCACATTCGTTTTTCCTCTCCTCTCTCCCCACGCACACCTTCCCTTCCACTTTTTGCTTTTTTTTTTTTCCTTCCTCCCCCACCTAACTCCTCCCATGCTTCCACCTCACCCATGCATCCTACATACAGCTCCTCTCATGCTTCCACCTCCCCCATGCATCATGCACCACGGCTGGGGTTGACACATGGCAAGGATTTTCCATGTGTCCTCCTGCTACAACCCTATTTATCCCTCGACATCGGAATTTCTCGAAAAATGTGAAATTCTCACTGCTTTAATCCGATTTAAATTCACTAGGTAGCTAGATTTTATGAGACACCACTGGTTCGTTTCATCATCCGGCCTAAAAATCTCACTTTTCCCCGAACTGTTCTAAGAAATTACCATTTTTCCCCTTTTTTTCCGAAAAATCTAAATTTAAAATTTTCACGGGTTTTACATTTTGAAGGCATTTTCATACCCTTATGTTGCCCTTTTCTTGGTTTGGAAAATTTTTAAATGTCAATTAAATTTGTTTTCATTGATTATTTTGCCTAAACAATTTGTTAGGCATGACCAGTGCAATTTAGACGGTGGGGCAATTGGGCAAGCATATGATATGGTTGGCTGATGCAAATAAATTAGAAATACATGGCAATGAGCATTATTTTCCTGAGAGGAATCATCCTACACTTGAAATGAAAGAAAATAATAAAGAAGGGAAGTAATTTATTGAATAAAAAAATGTAACATTTTTTTTTCACATAGCAGGCTGGACCAGTAGCTCGGTATAGGGCTAGGTTGGGCTAATAAAATGACAACCCGGTATAAATTAGGTCCGGCTCGGTCTGGCTCGCTTTTACCCTTGGCCTGGTCTGGACCCAACCTGATCCACCCTCTCGATTTGCCAGCTCTACACACATCCCACTCCCAACTGTTTTTTTTTTCTCCCACTCTTTTTTTTTTTTGGACTAAAATATCTGGCCACTTCCCTCATCTCCACTCCTTCATTTACCCGACTCCCAACCTCATTCCAAAATTTCCACTTTCTTACGGAAATAAATTATTTTTTTGTTACTATATATTTAATAACTTAAATTTTATTATTTTTAAATATTTTATTTTTAATTATTTTTATAAATATTTTTTCACTCTTCACTAATTTTGAAATCTATTAAATTTAAAAACTTTATTTTTAATTAATGTATTAAAATAAATCAACTTTTTTTTTTCTTGAGAAAAATAAATTTATAATATTTATATACATTTATCACACAATTAGTAACTTAATAAGTATATAAATAAATATTAATATTTTAAATAACATTGAATATATATATATATATATATATATAAGAGTTATATATATATATATATGTTATATATATATATATTATTTTTCTATTCATGATAATTTTTTTGTATAATATTTATAATTTTTATATGATGATATTGTATATTATTTTTATATGTAAATTTTTATGTTTTGGCTCTTAAAAAAGGTAAATAAAAATATTATTAAAACTATTTTCCAAGATGAAAATAGAAAAAAAATAACTATCTTCAATTTTATTTTAGAAAAAAATTAGTAAGGGTCATTTGAGTATTTAAATTTAAAAGTGAGTAAAATTAAATGTAACAATATTTAAATTTAAAATTGAGTAAAATTAAATGTAACAATATTTATAATTAAAAGTGAAAATGTTAATAGGCATAAGTACCATGCTAATAGGTTTTTTTTTTCTTTGAATCAAACCATGCTATTAGTTGCAAAGTAAATAAGTATAATCTTACTTTTAATTATTAATATTAACTTTGTTTTTCTTAAAAACTAATATTAACGTTTATTTTTTATAAGAGAATTAACATTGTTTTTTTTTTTTTTGCCTATAAGCTCTAACCCAAATGGTTTAAAACACTAGGTCAGACACTAGGATTCGAAACTTCTTGAGAGGATATTGCTACAATGTTGTAATTCCAAGGGAATAGTTGTACAAAAAAACAATTTAATTGAGAGGATTCACATTTATACTTGTTAGCCCAAGGATACCTTTCGTTGAGATTTTGATGATAACAAACAAAGGTTATTAGTTACTAATGGTTAAATTGAGTTGAGTGACAGGTTGAAATTGATCAAGCATCAAATGAAGATAATACAAACTAAAGATGACAATGATGAAGTTGATCAAGCACTTGGAAATGAAGTTCACTCAAATCAAAGAATCAAGATGACAAGTAACCAAGATTCCAAGCTCAAGTATGAAGTGAAGATTTTGATAGCTTAGAACTATGTAAGGTGAATGGATTGCATTTTAGGATATCATCATTAATCATGCATTACAAACTGGTTTTCAAATCCAAAATTATACATTTTGAAAACATGGGTTTAGGCATAAAGCTTTGAGACAAATAAATCTCCAAAAATGAACATTTAAAGAAAAACTGGTCGTATGAATAGTACCAGATATGTGAATGTAAAGATCAGATACATGAACAATAACAGATATGTGAACAAGAATTTAAAATGCTTAGTATAAATTGCCAGGAATGAAAGAAAACAACTAGTGAACAGTGTTGTGGACAGTAAAACGCTTTTGAACATTGTCATGAACAGTAAAACATCTAGTGAACAGTACCGTGAATAGTGTCCAAAAATCCCACTCTATAAATAGAGTGTGGGGGATCATTTGTAAAACAATAGACTTGATCTCAACCATCTTTTCTCTTGTGTATTAGTTCTCAAACTAAGTTTGTGAGTGCATTCATTACATTTTCATATTTTAGAGTGCACCTTTGTGTTCATCAAAGCTTGAGTTGTATTTGAAAGATTTTGTGCTTGAGGAGTATCTCATAGCTCTAAGTGAGAAAGCTTCAAGTGTGTATAGCTTGGAAGAAATTGCTAGGTTTCCATTGGAGCCAAAATCCAAGTGTAATCAAGCTTCGGGATTATTGGAACTTCAAGTGTGTATAGCTTGAAGAGGTGCCCATTTGAGCCATAATCCAAGTGTAAAGAAAGAAGCTCGGTTGGAGCTTGCCACTAGTGGAACCCTCACCGGTTGAAGGTTGAGGAGAGGTGGACCTAGGCAAGGATGTGCCGAACCACTATAAATCTCGGGTTTTGCTTTCTCTATCCTTATCTCTTTAATTTATTGTTATTGCATTTAAATTAAAGATTTATTGTTATTGTGCGAAAAGTTTTTAAAACCAATTCACCTCTCTTGGTTAGGCTTGCTTAGTCATATTGAATCTTCAACTGCATCGTAGCCAGGCCTCTTATTTTGTTTTTAAGATTTAATTGCCTAAGAGGAAAAACACTAGCACCAAAACTAGCACAAACCTTTTTCTTTTATGCCGAAAGTTCCCCATCAATAAACCACCCTCTTACCGGGTCCAATTATCAATTTTAGAAAAACAAAATGACTTGTATTTAGAATCTCTGATTTGGAAGTATGGAAAGTTAATTTATTTGGTTACACCTTCCCTACAAAAGATGTTGATGGAGGAAAATAAGAAAACTTGAAGAATATAACGAAGAAGAAAGTAGAAAATTTCAATTAAATTATAGATTTCATTTATATTCTTGTAGCGTGCTATGGATAGAAATGAGTAATAGAATTAGTCAATGTAAAACGAAGCATGAGATTTGGAGAATACTAGAAATTACTCGCGAAGGAACTATACCAAGTCAAAGATTCTAAAGAATTCTTGAAAATGATTATGAAATGTCTGAAATGAACCTAATGAATCTATTGTTGAGTGTTTACTAGGTTTACAGGATGTTGTAAATGGTCTTGAAGGCTTGGGAAAGAGGGTAAGGAACAAGACAAGGTATCTAAAATTCTAAGATGCCACTCTCCCAAATGGAATTCCAAAACTAGCTATTATGAAGCAAAGAATCTGAAAGAGCTACCTCTGAGGAACTTATAGGTTCTGATGACTTATGAAATGAAGATTGCAAGACAAGAGAAAGAAATGCAAGAGGAAAGCAAAAAGAAAAGCATTGCGCTCAAAGTTCAAGAAGAAAAAGTCGTTGAGGAAGCAAAACTCAGCAACATGGAAGATGATATCGCCCTCATCACAAAGAGAATGCAAAATTCATGATGAAAAATAAGTTTGGTGGAAAAACTTATAATAAAAGAAGCAACTACAAGAAAGAAGGTCCTTCAAAAGAAGAAAAGAAAATAGAGAAGGAGCTAAAGAAGTAACTTGGTTACAAATGCAAGAAACTGGTCATATCAAATATGATTGTCCTCTCTACAAAGCCAAGAAAGAAAAAGAGAAGAGCTTATGATGGCAACATGGAGTCAAAGTGAAGACTCATTCGATGATGAAAGCGAGAATGAATTTGCCAACATGTGCTTCATGGCTTTCGAAGATCAAGATAAGGTAAGTTCTGATTCTGATTCTGATGATGATGTAGTTAGTTTTGAATATGATGAATTACTTATAGCTCTTTATAAGTTTGGTGAAAACAACACCTCACTTAAGAAGAAAATTTTTGAGCTTCAAAAAGAACTTGATGAAATCAAAGAAAATCTTTTCAAAGTCAAGCTCAAAATTTCTCTTGAAAAGGTAAATGAGGAACTACTCAAAAGAATGAATGGTTGTTATCCTCACTCAAAATTCTCTTATGGACAAAAGGCTTGAAATGATTCTAGCTTAGCCAAAATGTTTTTGAGGTAAAGGGCTTAGGATACAAAACTTCAAAGAATGAAAATATTTCAAAACTATTTTGTCAAAGAATCCACAAGTGAAAGTTCATCAACCATATGCAATTTTTGTGGTAGAGGAGGACACATTAGTAGTACTTGGTCCTTAGAAATGGATCCCAAAAAGGCATCAACTTCTAAAGCTCAAAGAAGACTTGCTGAAAAATCAAAGGTCAACTACCAAGGACCCAAAAAGATTTGGGTACCTAAATCTTCTTGATTTTTTCTTTTTTTAGGGATCAAAGAAGGAGAAATGGTTCTTGGACAGTGGTTGCTCAAGACATATGACCGGAGATGAGTCAAAGTTTGCCTTCCTTACAAGGAGAAAATGAGGATACGTGACTTTTGGAGATAATGGGAAAGGTAGAATCATTGACATGGTTCTATAGGTAACAACTCTTCATCTCTTATTGAAAATGTTTTGCTTGTTGATGGTTTGAAAACATAATCTTTTAAGCATTAGTCAACTTTGTGACAAAGGTTTTAGTGATTTTGAATCTTCTCATTGTATCATCAAGGATTCTCAAAATGATAAAATCATCTTCATGGGCCATAGAAATGAAAATGTTTATACTATTGATATTTCAAAATATGAAGGCAATAATAGATGTTTTTCTAGCATGCATGATGAGAGTTGGTTGTGGCATAGGAGATTGGGACATGTGAACATGAATCTCATTACACAACTCAACAAAAATGAACTTGTTAGAGGCCTTCCCAAAATCTCTTTTGAAAAAGATAAAGTTTGTGAAGCATGCCAAATGGGAAAGCAAATAAAAACATCTTTTAAAACAAAAATTTTATTTCTACATCAAGACCTGAGTTTCTTCTTCATATGGATTTATTCGGGACCCTCAAGGACTACTAGCCTAGGAGGTAAATCATATGCATTTGTGATTGTGGATGACTTCTAGATATACATGGTCTTGTTGTTAGCTCACAAAAATGATGTCTTCCATGAGTTTTCAAACTTTGTAGAAAAATTCAAATGAGAAAGGTTTTACCATTTCTCAGAGTAAGGAGGACCATGGAAGAGAATTTCTGAAAATGTTGAATTTGAGAGTTTTGTGATGAGCAAGGAATTGAAACATACATTTTCGCTCCTCAGAACTCCCCAACAAAATGGGGCTGCTGAGTGAAAATAGAACCTGGCAAGAAATGGCAAGAACCATTCTTCATGAAAACACTTGCCAAATTACTTTTTAAAGCCAAGCTGTCAATACTTCATGCTATATATTGAATGAGTTTTGATTAGGTTGTTCGGGACAAAAACCCCATATGAACTTTGAAAACAAGAACTCCACATTAGCTATTTCAAAGTTTTTAAAGTAAATCCTTATTTTAAATACTATGACAACCTTGGAAAATTTGATGCAAAAATCTAATGTCAGATATTTTCAAGGCTATTCTTCATCTAGTAAAGCCTCTATGAGTTTTCAACAAAAGACAATGGTCGTGAGGAGTCCGGTCCATGTAGTATTTGATGAATCTAACGAGTCTCTCGAAAGAAGAGAAAGTGTTAATGATGATGTAGGTTTGGACTTCTCCATGGGAAGATTGCAAATTGATGATAAAGTTCATCAACAAGAAGGAAGAATCACCTTTTGCCCATCCTCCACCTCCTCAACTTGAGCAAGGAGAATCTAGTCAAGAACTTCCAAAATGATGAAAATTTGTCACAAATCATCCATAAGATCAAATTATAGGTAATCCTTCAATTGGGGTAAGGACTAGATCCTCTCTTAGAAATATTTGCAATAACCTTGCTTTTATCTCTCAAATTGAACCTAAGAAGTTAAATGATGCTATAATAGATGAGAATTGGGTAATTTCCATGCAAGAAGAACTCAATCAATTTGAAAGAAATGAAGTTTGGGAGTTAGTACCTAGGCCAAATGATCAAAGTGTTATTGGCACAAAATGGGTGTATAGAAACAAAATGGATGAAAATGGCATAATCATTAGAAATAAAGCAAGATTAGTGGCCCAAGGGTATAATCAACAAGAGGGAATTGACTATGAAGAGACCTTTGCTCCCGTAGCTAGATTAGAAGCTATAAGAATGTTACTTGCTTTTGCTTGTCACAAAAATTTCATTTTATATCAAATGGATGTGAAAAGTGCTTTTTTAAATGGTTTCATTAATGAGGAAGTATATGTTGAACAACCTCCCGGGTTTGGAAGTTTTAATTTCCCTAATCATAAAAGCTTTTTAAACTCAAAAAGGCACTTATAGCTTGAAACAAGCACCTGTGAGCTTGGTATGAAAGGCTACAAATTTCTTATATCCAAAGGGTTTCAAAATGAGCAAAATTGATACAACTCTGCTCATTGGAGCTAAGAGAAAATGACATTCTTATTGTTCAAATCTATGTTGATGATATAATATTGGTGCTACTAATGTTTCACTTTGTGAAGAATTTGCCAAGTCTATGCATAGTGAATTTGAGATGAGCATGATGGGAGAGCTCAACTTCTTTCTTGGTCTTCAAATCAAACAACTTAAGGAGGGAACATTCATAAATCAAGCAAAGTACATAAGAGTCTCCTCAAGAAGTTCAATTTGAAGAAGTAAAGGCTAAGAACACACTCTATGGGCTCATCCATCAAGCAGACATGGATGAAAAGGTAAGTCCGTTGACAAAACTAAATATAGAGGCACATTGGTTCTTTGTTGTACTTAACGGCTAGTAGACCGATATCATGTATAGTGTATGCTTATGTAAGATTTCAAGCATGTCCTAAAGAATCTCTATTTGAATGCTGTTAAAAGAATATTTAGGTATTTGAAAGGCACTATTGATATTGGTCTTTGGTATCCAAAATGTGATAATTTTGAATTGATATGCTATTCAGATGCGGATTTCGGTGGTTGCAAAATTGATAGAAAAAGCACTAGTGGAACGTGTCATTTTCTAGGTCACTCACTTGTGCCTTGGCATAGAAAGAAACAAAATTCACAGTTCAACAACTAAGGAAGCCGAATACATTGCCGCAGGTTAGACGTGCACAAGTACTTTCTGATATCAAACACTTAGTGGATTTTGATTGACATATTCTCATGTTCCCATTAAATGTGACAACACGCGCCATTAGCATATCAAAGAATCCCGTAAGTAAACACTCTAGAACCAAGCATATAGAGATTAGACATCATTTCCTTAGAGATCATGCACAAAAGGAGATATTACACTTGATTTTGTTAGAACCGAGGATCAACTTGCGGATATTTTCACAAAGCCCCTAAATGAGAATCAATTTGTCAATATTATAAGACAATTAGGAGTCATCTCTTTGTGAAAATTTGCTTGAATGACTCAAGTGTCAATACTGCTTGAAAAATATTGTGCCTTAAACTCTTAACCCTTACTTAATTGTAATTTCAAAGGGGGAGATACCTTTATGTCTAAAGTCTCGCTTCCTTTTATGCTGCCAGGGGAGAAAATATGTATCTAGAAGTTAAAATGAGAAATGATATGTATCAAAGGGGAGAAAGATATGCATCAAGTGCTAAAAAATTAAGTGAGTAAATGATAGGACAAAGGGGAGAAAGATAAGCATCAAGTGCTAAAAGAGAATGCCACATTTATATCATTCGATGTCAGCCTTATGTGTCAATGTAAATTGCATATGTTTTAATTGGTTAAAATTTATATTATGCAATTATTTTTAGACTATTGGTTTGAGGGGAGATTTACTCCTCCTAGATAACCAAGGTTTGTCATCATCAAAAAGAGGGAGATTGTTAGCCCAAGGGTACCTCTAGTTGAGATTTTGATGATAACAAACCAAGGTTGTTTAGTTACCAATGGTTAAATTGAGTCGAGTGACAAAGTTGAAATTGATCAAGCATCAAATGAAGATAATATGCAGGCTAAAGATGACACAATGATGAAGTGTTGATCAAGCACTTAGAAATGAAGTTCACTCAAATCAAAACCAAGATGACAGGCAACCAAGATTCCAAGCTCAAGTATGAAGTGAAGATTTTGATAGCTTAGAATCTATGTAAGGTGAATGCATCGTGCACTTTAGATATCATTTAATCATGCATTACTTACAAACTCGGTTTTCAAATCCAAAATTACATATCTTTTGGAAAAAAACATGGGTTTAGGCATAAAGCTTTAGATTAAATAAATCTAAAAAATGAACATTTAAAGAAAAATCGGTCGTGATGAATAGTACCAAGATACGTGAACAAAGATCAGATACATGAACAAGATCGTATATATGAACAAGAATCTCAAAACGGCTTGTGAACATCAAGCAGAACAAAGAAACAGCCAGAACAAGAAACGCTGGTGAACATTTCCATGAACAGTAAAACAGCTAGTGAACTGTACCGTGAATAGTGTCCAAAAATCCCACTCTATAAATAGAGTGTAGGAGATCATTTGTAAAACAATAGACTTGCTCTCAACCATCTTTTCTCTTATGTATTAGTTCTCAAACTAAGTTTGTGAGTGCATTCATTACATTTGCATATTGAGTGCACTCTTGTGTTCATCAAAGCTGAGTTGTATTGAAAGATCTTGAAAGCTTGAGAGTATCTCGTTGTGCCTAAGCAGAGTTTTTCAAATGTGAGGCTTGAAGAAATTGCTAGAGCCCATTGGAGCCAAAACTAAGTGTAATCGCTTCGGGATTGGAGCTTGAACTCAAGTGTGCATAGCTTAAGAGGTGCCCACTGAGCCATAATCCAAGTGTGTAAAGAAAGAAGCTCTGGTTGAGCTACACTAGTGGAACCTCAATTTGCTGAAGGCTGAGAGAAGGACGTAGGCAAAAGGAAGCCAACCACTATAAATTCGGCTTTGCTTTTCTATCCTTATCTCTTTAATTTATTGTTATTGCATTTAAATTAAAGATTTATTGTTATTGTGCGAAAAAGTTTTTGAGAAAACCAATTCACCCCCCTCTTGGTTAGGTTGCTTAGTCATATTGAATCTTCAATAATTTTAGTTACCAACATTATTATTTTTAATTTTACCCACTTTCAAATATTATTTTTTAAAATAAATACTCAAAATCAAATGAATGTTACTATTTTTTATTGAATAAAATTAAAGATAACTAATATTTTTAATAATATTTGAAACAATAGTCTTAACCCAAGTAGATAATATTTTTATTTACATTTTTCAAAAAATTTTAAGATAATAAAAATTTAAAATATAAAAATACAAACATAGATCATATGAAAATCATAAATATTATAAATAAAAAATTATTATCAATAGTAAATTTTATATTTATAAATATAAAATTTATGTATAGGTAAATGTATATACATATTAAAAGTTAATTTATTTTAATGAATTAATTATATAAAATAAAATATTGAAAAAGAAAAAATTATTTAATTAATAGTAATAAAAATTTTGAATGAGAGAAAATGAAATGGCTAAAAAAAAGGGGATACAATTTTTAGAATATCTTTGTAATATTATTGATATAATATATAATTTTTATTCTTATACCAAACCAAAAATTATCCAAGTGCTAAATTATTTCTAAATTATCTTATAATCGGATGATTTCATTAACCCAAATGATTTTTAAATTGTTTTAAAAGGTTGTAAGTTGCTAAACAAAAATAACTAGGGATTTTCCTAACTTTAAGCTTGGGGTTTAAATAATTTTATAATGTAATTAGTTAGACGGTATCCAATCTTTTCTCTCTTTTGTTAGCCTGAGTATAGGCGGTTAATGTGACGCCCCAATCCTAGGGGGTCTTTTTTTTTTTTTTTTTACCACTGTACGAAGTTTGTCGCGACAGAATAACTCTGTCGTGCGCACCTATCCTTGGTGCGCTAGTCTTTTCGTGCGCCTATCCTTGGTGCGCTAGTCTTGTCGTGCGCGCGCGCCTAGTTGGTCACGTGCGTGTGCACCCAACCTAGTCTATTGCATGCGCATGGCCTTCTCTGTCTCGACGCAACACAACGCCACACTGTTGCGACAGAGCGTCTCTGTCGCGCACACACAGCCCGGTTGCGACGCAGTGCCTTGCCCCACTTTCGTGACATAGAGCGCTATGTCGCGACATTGTGACGCTCCAAACCCAGGGGTTCGTTGACCACCGTCAACCTGCGGAAACCTGTGTGTCTCATATCATGAGACCATACATGAGTAAAAATGGCCCCGTTGGCCCATACATCCATACTCACCAAAATATAATCAACTACATTACAATAGTTTCAAGAGTTAATTACACTCTTATACAAACATGTATCGATCAAAATGTTTCATACATGTTTTACAAAAATATATAGTCAAATCCACATGTCGGCTTTCTTCTCGTGCTAATTCTAGTGAGCCTGCCTCCCGAATAATTCCCTCAGACCCGAAAGTGGGGATCCCACCCATCTGCAGGAGCAATGCCCAGTAGTGATAATATCTTACGAGGGTTACTCCCCACCTAAGTGCAATGCAATGGCAAACACACACATTCAAGTGAATTCATGATTCCTACTCGAATGTCTACATGCCCAATCTAATGGCTCGAGTCCTCACCGACTCTCTCTCTTTCTCTCACACATGCAATTGTGCCATGTATGAAAATCATTTCCAAACAAATCTGTTTGTTTTATTTGTGGACAATCCTTCGAGTTGAATTTGTTGGATAACTCTCCGAAACAATTCATGGGTCTCTCCGATGTGAATTGTTGGATGATTTCCCAACACAATTCTTCGGACAACTTTCCGACAAAATTATTGTTTTCTTTTCTTTTCTTTTGGACAACCCTCCGATTTTATGTCATGTCATGCACTCATACCTACCATTTTAGGGTGCCCCAATGCATATGAAATGTGAAACCCTGGAAAATTCAAATTTTCTAAAAAAGGGTAAAACGGTAATTTCGATTGAAAACTGGAAATTCTCTAGACCTCGGATGACGAAACAAACCGTGCTGTTGAATTCGTCTCGCAAAATCTAGTGACCCAAAAAGTTTCACACTCGAGAAAAGTTTAATATTTTACGATTTTCCGGGTGATAAGTCGCTGATTTCCCCACTGACAAGATTTATGAAAATCTCAGGTTAGGAAAATGACTTGAGTTAAGTTCATTTAAAATAAATTGAACTGAAAAGAAATAAATTTTTTCGGGGTAGAAACGGACCCGAATGAGGCAATATGAGCCATGTATTCAAATAATAATAATAATAATAATAAACGAAAATAAAAAGGAAATGAAAGTCAAAACGGCTGTGGAGAAAATAAGAATAAGAGAGTGAGAATTTTATATTTATTTCTTCTCTCTTCGCTTCTTTCTCGCATCTACTTAAATCGACCATAAAATTGGCGCAAAGCCGATCTTCGCGACGAGCCACGCACGACACCAAAATTGCGCCACAAACTCCACGAGGTGGAATTTTCCTACTTATGCTTCTAGCCTAAAAGCCATTTAATGGTCGTGGATTGGCTTAGAGGTCGTGAAAGGCCATAAATTTCGTTCTCAAATTTTTGGGATGCGTATGAATTTTTAGGAATTTTCGCGATTGTTTTCTGACAGTCCGAGCTGAATTTCGGGATTGTTTTCGTACAATCCGGGCTAAATTTCGGGATTGTTTGCGGATAGTCCGGATAGGATTTTCGGGCAGTCCTGGCCTGTGTTGAGGTTTGGTTTTGATCCCGGGACTAATGTCTTCGGGTTTTATGGTGTGTTTTGGTATCCCAATAATTCGGTGATGAACCATGAAGGGACTAAGAGGTGTCCTGTTGTATATGGGTCCGAGATTTGGGCCATTTTGGGTTGCTTGTTTTGTGATGAAATGATGTATGGATGCATGGAACCAAACCAGTTTGTTCAGGAGGGACCGTGAGGTACCGTTGGATGGGTCCAAGATTGTGACTCATTGTGTGTTATTACTATATAATAATATACTGTGGTGAAAAGTCATGTTAGTATATTCTATATGATGTATTAACATGGATTGCATGGATGTTAATATATGTATCAATTATAATTATCCATGGTATGAATGTTTCATGTAGCACTCATATATACATGTAACATGAAGAGAATGCATCGCATCATGCATTTCATATGCAATGTGCACACGTGTCGGGTAGGTGCTGTGCATGGTAGCGATTTATTCACCTGTCGTGAATGGGCTGCGGATCTCGAAAACGGGTAAAGCCCAAGGTAGAGACTCATGAGTGTGTAAGGCCATTTAAATGGCAAGTCATGTGTGTTGGGTGAAGCAAGTTGGGTGTAAGAGACCCGCGGTATTATCTAAAAGTTCTGTATGGGTGTAAGAGACCTGCGGTATTATCTGGAAAGTTCTGTATGGGTGTAAGAGACCCGCGGTATCATCCGGAAAGTTCTGTGTGATTGTAAGGGACCCGCAGCATGAGCCGAAAAGTTCTATTGCCCAAAGAAGACACACGGTCATGTTTATCACATAGACTTCGGGTTGTGTGATAGGAGTCGGGATTGACTTGGGATTTGTTGCTCCATTGACATCAGATTGGGGTAATGGAGCCAGTGAGGGCTCAATAATCGGGTCATCAGGACACCAAAGGACAGTTGTCACAAGCTTGGTATATGCATGTGAGACGAGCCTGAGCGACTGTAGATATATTACTCACGATATATCAGGATGGGAGCCGGCGAGGCTCCCAGACATGGGGCATGGTGAGTCGAGTCTCATTCATGGCACATGTAGACATTCAGGCAGACATGTGTGTATGTTGCACTTGGATGTGTTTGATTATGAGACCATTGTATGTGCACTTAGGTGGGGAGTAACCCTTGTAGGAGATTATCACTACTGGGCTTTGCTCACCTCGTCGTGGGACCCCCCCTTTCAGGCACATATGAAGAAAGTCGGATTGTGGCTTTGATATATATTTTGTAAATATAAATGGGTTGTATTTATTTGTATAAGAGTGATGTAATTTGAACTCTTATGGGCTATGGTTTTATAGTCATGTGCTTATATGTTCGAGCATGGGATAAATGGCCCTATGTGGCCATTTTTACCTGCCACCATCCATCACATATGTGGACCCGATGTGGTCATTGTATATCATCGGGGCCATGTCACATGTGATCAGACAGGTTGCATTGCAGCCCCGCACAAAGGAGACTCGCCTGATCACGTTAAACCGCCGGTCCCGGTGCTGGGACACGGCGGCTGTGTCCTACATCGACATCCACTAATCGCGGTAGACGGGTTTCACAACAAGTGCTCCCGAGAGGCATCACATGAAATGCTTTATGTCATTTCCATACAATACATGTTAATATATCAAGCATGCATATATTAACAAAAATTACACACAACAACTTGTTTTTCAAACATAGCAATAACATATCAACACACAAGCAACACATACAGTCCACGGTCAGTTTTGGGACTGTCCAAACCACTCTAGGGATTTTCACCATTTAGTCCCAATTTTTGGAACTGAATGAACGACCATTTAGGCCCTAGAACATCCCTAACCATCAATAAGGTCCTTAAACAAGGACTAAACCAAGTAGAAGAGAACCCCTACCTCCCGGAGTTTGTCAAAAATCCATAATACCGGTACCCACACGTAGCTCTTGTAGTGGGGATCAACTTTGCCTCTTGTCTCGCCAGAAGTTAAAGGACTGATCACCGGGAAATTTAGAGAGAAGTGAGAGCTTCTCACTCTAAAAACTCTCTTTCTCACTCTCTCTTTTGGTTTCCTCTTTTTCTTTCTTCCTTCCCTCCCAAACTGGTGTGGGAGAAGATGGGTCAAGATTGGGTGTCCTCTCACTTGCCAAGTGTCCAATTCTCATTGGCCACCTTGGATTACACTCATCCACTTATCCATCTAACATAGATTTTCACCCAATCAAGAGATGTCACATGCCCATATGGGTCCCACTTGAGCTTATGGTTTGACTAGCTCTCCACTTGACACGTGTCTCATCTTGAGCCACTCAAAATGTGCCAAGTGTCCCCCGCACTACTTTCGTTGCCTCGAAAAACGTGAAATTCTGTATGTCTCGGAATTCGACGAAATTTGACGTGGTAGCTAGATTTCGCGAGACGATGCCAACGGTGAACTCCGTTTTGTCATGCGATATCTAGAAAAATTCTGGATTTTGACCGAAATTACCATTTAACCCTTTTCAAAAAATTAGAATTTTCTCGGGTTTTACAACATGGAAAAACCCCATGTCCTGGAACTTTCTGTCACGACATAAGAATACTCTGTCGCGACATAAAAACCCCATACAAGGCCAAACTCTGTCGCAGCGTAAGAAGACTCTGTTGTGACATAATTTCTCATCACCTTGGCCAACTTTGTTGCGACATAAAAATATTTTGTCACGACAAAAAAACTCTTGGTCTTGACCAAACTCTGTCGAGACACAAAAATACTCTGTCATGACAGAGAAATCCTTGCCCATGGCAAAACTCCGTCGGGACACCGAAATACTCTATCGTGAAATAGAAACCCCTGGCCTTGACCAAACTCTGTTGTGAAACAAAAGATTTTAACGCGGCCGCAGAGAAATCCCTTCTAAGCATCAAACCCGGCGTATCACAAAAAGTAACGCCAACCTCTTGTGCTCGGCCGCCTGGGCCATGGCGGAAACCCTATCGTGACATCACACGACAGAGCAATGAGTTTACTGTTGCGACATGAAAATTCTATGTCGACTACAAATCGGCCAGAAGATGAGAACTCATGCCTGCACAGGAACCCCCGGGTCACGACACAAGACCAGAAACTCTGTCGCGACTAGGAAACCCCTGTCGCGACCTAAAACATGCCCAAACCTGCAATAGTCTTTCTGGCATTTACTGCACCTCTAACTTTTTCCCAAGACAATATAAGTTGTCACAATGGCCTTAGTATAATAAAGACGACATAAAAATATGGGAAAAACCTATCAACTATATTAAACAATTCAAAATGAGTTTTATTATAACTTTTCTCTTTTACATAACAGAAAACTGGATAATTGTCCAGAATTTTACAAAAATACAGAATAAGCCATAATCTAGCCTTCTTTGCCATTAAGGCCTCAAATGAGTTCCATCTCCTGGTATATCTCCAGCATCTGAAAATATTTTCCTACTCCGAGGTGAGTAATGCCTAGTAGAGGAATTCTCCTACAAGGGCTACTCCCCACCTAAGTGCACATGCAATGCCATGATTCAATCATTACAAACGTATTGAGCAACAACATATGCATTTCTACATGAACGCTCACATGTCATGCTAATGTCCTGAGCCCTCACTGACTCCCTCACACTTGCATATGCCATGCGTGAAAAACTTTAATTTCCAAAACAAAAGATTTTTGTTTTATATTTCAACTCCTTATATAGTCTTCGAAAAACAGCTTTATTCAAAAGTCATGTGTCTTTTTTGGTTAACAAACTTTCCTGGTTTCTACCACAGCGCCGTAATCGCTTCCAACACTTTCGCGAACTCTCTTCACCCAGCCGGGATGTATGTCCACCAAGAACATGTGCTTTTCACCCCAGGGTACATCCTCTTGCTACTACCCGACACATAATTTCAAACCTTGCGACTCTAGGACGTTGTCCCGTTTTCAGAGCCCACCATTTTAAACACCAAACACAGTGTTCTTTCGTGCCATGCACTCACACCCGTTTCACGCGATGTCCCCGTTCATATGCAATGCAGAATGTCATTGCATGTTCTTTCATGTTACATACATGATGAGAGCCACATGCAACATTTATAATTCATGGATGATCATATCTACAACATACCATTTAGATCCATAATATAGCCCATGTAAATACATCAATATGAGTCCACATGATGTTTCACACACTTGCATGTCATTCAATCAAACAACAACACACAAAACTGGATCTTCATGTTCAGACCTAGAACAATACACACAGTTCAACATGTCAGTCCATGTCCAGCACTGACACGCTACAAAATCATCATACTAAAGCCCGTATTTTCCATCAAATATAACCTGCTTCAGAACTACAGTTCTGAGAATAGAGAAGACCCAAAAATTGGTCCGTATTTCACCAACAGTTTGATTACAAATGTTCTCGAATCAGCCCCACCGTTAGGGCTACAGCTCATGGCCATCGAATGGCCCTTAGACAAGGATTAACTAGAGTAGAAGAGAACCTCACTTTGAGTTTGACGAAACCCGATCTTAGTGACCTACACGGCTCTCGCTTGCAGATAAACTTTGCCTCTTGCTCCGATGAGTTTTGATCGTCACTTTGTCGGAGATCTAAGGAAGTGTCGCCGATCGCTCCTTTGTTCCTCTCCCCTTTTCTTTTCCCCTCTTTCCTTTTTCCTTTCTTCCTCTCTTTCCTTCATCTGTTCTTATCCACTACTTGATCTTTCAGTGACATGGCCCCATGTGTCCCCTTGTTTCGCTCGCGGCCAAGTGTCATCTATGAAACTTAACCACTCATTGATCTTTTCAAGACCACACATGGTCTCACCATGTGGCACTTGCCACATGTTCTTATTTTAAGTCATGATGCCATGTGGCGCTGTGCCACACGTTGTCATGCCATTTACCCGTCTCACTTTGAATTACGTGAAATTTTGACCTCCTCAAAATTCGACGCAATTGGTTAGGGTAACTAAAATCCACAAGACGAATTTATTGATGAGGTCCTTTCTATCCCCCGCGGTCTAGGGAATTTCCAAATATTTCCCTTGTATTATAGCGGCAATTTACCGTTTTGCCATTTTTCAGAAAAATTGAATTTTTCCCGGGTTTTACAGTTGAAGCATAGCCTTAAATAGTTGAATTTTAGTTAATGTTTTGACGTCCAATTATAACTTTTTATAGCATTAAATATTGGTACAAATTGGCCTCTTCTAACTTAATCAGATATCTCAAGTTCAAGCCCTATGAATGCAGTTGTGTTCTGTGGTAGAGCTTTACCACGCTTGTGGTCCATCCCGACTCGAATGAGAATTAGTTTGGATGTGGTATGACTTAAAGGTGTCTTTCATGCGTGCATGGACCCATCTCAGAACACCTCATGGCCTGACAAAAAAAAAATGGTACCAATTGGTTAATTGGTCAAGTCAATTGCTCCACCAATCTACCTTAAACTTGTTTAACGGCTAGTTTGGACATTCAAACCTATTTAAAGGCCAAAAACTCTTTATTTCTTAGAAAATGATTTATTTTATTTTTTTATGAATTTTATTTCAGTCATGGGGGAATGGGTTAAGTACATTGTGTTTTGCAATTTTTGTTTTTGTTTTACTTCTATTAACTTTTGCATATAATGTTGTAGTACTATATTCCTATAAGGATTCGATCCCGATTCTCTAGTATGCTCATTCAACCCTTTTACCACGTTAATGAATGGATTTTTATAGTGTTATATCCATTTTACTTGTCTCCGTTATTATGATGAAAGTGTTTGACAATCAATAAGGAAAATGGGGAGAAATGAGATGAAAAAGAAAAAGAAAAAATATTTATGAAAACTTGAGAAAAAATTATTGATAAGTTTGAGAAATTTTTATTGAAATTACAAGATAAAATTGATCTAAATTAGAAAAACGTTTATAATTAAATAGTTATCAACTTTCAAATTTACTAGAAATCAATTTCTATGTTAAAAAAACCATAGAAATCTTTAAGATATACTTTTCACGAAGTTCGTTTACATATTAAAATCTCACAACTAATATTTTATTTAACTTTAAATTTAGGTATATTAAATTCACAAACTAGTAATTATAATTTCATTGATTTATCATTCACAAGTAAGTTTAATTCATTTTAAATTATATTTCAATGATTCATGTGAGGAAATTATTCAATGTCATTAAGTGTAACTTAAGAATTTGCCAAAAAAAAGTCCAACTTAAGAATTTAATGGACTGTCCGGGTTGTAGTTGTCATTCAAGACCAATGTTTTAAAAATTAGATTGATCAATGAATCGAAAAAGTTATCGATTTACGATTCAATGGTTGAACTACGATTAAACCAATATCATAAATATAATTTATAATTATTAAAAATTAAATATTTTTTGAAAATTGCATTCTTAATATATAATTAAAATTAGTAATATTTATTTTATTATTTATAAATATTTTGATGTCTTAAATTCTATCATACCCTGGTTTGAATGTAAATTTTAGACTTTTGGATTGTTTATGATTTGTAAGAACCAAGACGGACAAGAACCATTGGTTTGAACGACCATACAATGGTTCAATAAAGAACCTATTTAAAAAACACGTTGATCGACGATTTGATCGGCCAACCTGATTTGATTTTTAAAGTGATTAGTTCATCACAAATTTAAGCCTAGATATTTCTTCCTTCTAAGACAAATAAAATATAGCCACTCATAGTTGTGAAAAATGTGCTACAAAACAAATTTGACTTGTAAGAAAATGAAAGAAACTATAAGAAATTTTTATCATAAAAACTCTCTTGCAAAAATGGTAAGAATAAAATAAAAAACTAAACAAATAAAAAGATTCAAAACAAAAATGAAAGATCAAAAGCCTCTAATAAGCGTTTCAAGTTCCCATTTATAGGAAGATTATGTAAATGGGCACTTGGCATCATTTTGAAGGTTTTAGGGAACTTCCATGTTCAAACATATGATATTTTGAACAGTCTATCATGTCTAGCTCAAGTGATAGAGCGTTTAACGTTTCAAAAAGGCTTGTTGCCCACTTATCTAGCTATAGTTTGACTCTGTCACCAAAGAAATCCTCATCTCTTAACTTCATAGGCTTGGGCTTTAAAAAGTTAATTTCATAAAAAATAGGTTTTGACCCTTTTAATTTGGCATCTTAGAAATTGGCATAGGTCTATTGTATTTAGCCTTCCAAAAATGGTATGGCCAAAATTTAATTTGAGCTCTAACAATACAAAAAGTTTTTGAGGAAATCAATTATCACCTATTTTGATTTAGTTGCTAAGTCATATTTACTTTCAACACTAAATAATAGAAATAAAACCATTAAAATAGTTTAAAGAACATAATCCTAATTTAAAAAGTTCAAACATATTGTAGAGATTGCTATTATTTTCCCTCATGTCAATGTATTACATTATATATCTACTATAGAATTTAAAATAGATTATTGATGGTCAACATGGGTGAAAAGCTCAAGGTTTTCCCAACTAAGATTCGACCAAGTCTTAGCTTCTCCAATTGTGCGAATTCCCTTCTCAAGTAGCAAACCCCTCCTTTTATAGGGAAGTCTTTCTACCACGTATCGTCATATGGTAAAGAAAGTATGAGGGTAGAAAGACTATGGGGACATGATTGCGTATAATTATGTCAAATCCTACATTCTCCTAGTGGTCCCCTCATTTGTAAGTGGTTTTGTGGATCTGTCATCGTGAGGCTCTGATGAAGAGTTAGAAAAGCTAAGGGCTACAACCCATCACCACTTAATGGGCATGAAAATTAATGGCAACAACGTAGCGATTAAGTCATCCCACCACCATTTGATGGGCAAGCAAAGACAAGAAATCATGATTGTTATACGAAGATGGGAAATAATGACCGTTACAATGGGTATCTATATATATTTGCATGTGAATATATTTTCATATATATATATATATGTTGTGTGTGTGTGTGTGTGTGTGTGTGTGTGTGTGTGTGTGTGTGTGTGTGTGTGTGTGTGTGTGTGTGATGCCTCTATCCCGAGGGTCCCGTTGACAACCCGTCAACCCGTGGAAACCTATGGATATCAGGTGCCCCGATATCACGCTCACATGTCTCGTATATTAAGATCTCTTCCTGTATAATTTTCTTACAAATAACCAATTTGTAATAATGTTTCACAAGAGTTTGATGTACAATTCTTTTACATACCAAAATATATAAAACTATATTGTTATAATATATTTTACAAAAATATTTCTCAAGGCCACAACTCGGCCTTCTTCATACTCACGGCCTCGAGGGAGCTCGCTTCGTGTACCTTGTGTGGGTCCTGTGACAGCAGCAAAGCCCAAGAGCGACGACTCCTACTAGGGTTACTCCCCACCTAAACATGCAATGGCTTACATACACAATCATTCACATTTCATACCATTTATGCAACATTATATGAAATGTCTGTATCATACATGAGATTTGACCCCTCATGCTCACGACCTGAGTCCCTATCGACTCCCTCACAATTGGAATGCCAAGTGAGAATAAAACCAGTCATCGGTATTCAACCGAATGACTAACCCATTGGACAACCCGCCAATTTAATTTATCAAAACCTGATTTTTTTTTTCCTTTTTCTCTTTCTTTTTATGGGCCACGGATTTTCAGGTTTACACCGCAGGACGCCTCACGCCTTTCCAACATTTTCGCGAACTTACATCACCGGGATTCATTTCTAACCGTGAATAACATTCAGACTTCACCCCATGGGACGCACCCCAACTTGCTCCGCCCAAAACGTGTAGTTTATCATTTTGATCATTTTACACACTCGTGAATCTCTACCTTGGACTTTGTCCCATTTTTCTGAGTTCACGACCCATTCACCAACACCGGTGAATAAACCATACCCTGCACCCACACCTGACTTGACGATAAAGTCTGCAAATGCATGATGCCAATGCATTTTCCTTCATGTTACATGCATATATGAGTGCTACATGCAACATCATCATACCATGGATAATTATAATTAATACATATAATTATCCTCCATGCACAACCCCTGTTAATACATCATACAACATACATTAACATTTCATATTCACACTGCATGTTATTCATACAAGCAATAACACACAACAAGGTCACAATCTTGGACCCATCCAATAGGGTACCTCACGACCCCTTCACAATCATGAACCAGTTTGGTTCCAATCATCTACAACATCAAACAACCATAAAACCTAGAAACTTTTAGTTTCCAGTTCAAACCCCAACCCACCATAGTCTTGGACTGTGTGAAACAGGTCATAGAAATCCTCTATCCTTCAGTTCCAAGTTTTTGGAACTAAACCTTATGGCCTCTCATGGACTCCCATAGACAACCCATACCATTTTAAAGCCTTTAGGCTTAGAATAAATTGAGTAGGAAAATACCCTACCCAATACAATAGCCTACAATATGCCATGTAATGGTCATGTCAAAACCCGGCTATTTACATTGACACAACCCAGCAACCTGCACACTTGGTGCAAAGCATAGGTTTTCAGCAAGGTTATGATCATCCAATGTCCTCCACAGGAACATGGATAGAATTTTGACTCAATAGGATTTCCATAGAGTCCAAGAACACTCAAAACGGAGTTCGGATGAAGAAGTTATGACCTTCCGAAGATGAAGGTCACACGTAGTCAAACCAAGCCGAGCTGACCTGACCTAGATAAGCTCACCTACTGCCATCCAAAAGCACATGGATGGAATCTTGACTCAATGGTCTTTCCATAGAGTCCAATAACACCCGAAACGGAGTTCGAACGAAGAAGCGCACTTCAAGTCAAGGTCACACGGTCAAACCCATCCGCTGACCTCGCCTCGTCGGAACCGGGACCGGCCCTGGCCGAGCTGAGATGACCTGGATAAGCTCACCTGCTACCCTCCACAGGCACATGGCTGGAATCTTGACTCAATGGTCTTTCCATAGAGTCCAAGAACACCCGGAACGGAGTTCAGACAAAGAAGTTATAGTCGTCCAAAGTTGGAGGCCTCACATGAGCTCGCTCCGGCCGAGTCGACCTCCGTCGAGCCGAATTCTAAATGAGCCGACCTTCGCTGAGCTGACCGGTTGAGTTCGACCTCCTACGAGCCACTTCTAGCAAATTTAGACCTCTAGCAGGATTTCACTTAGCCCGTTCAGTGTGCGGGCCATAACTTGATCTACAGAGGTCCCGACCGAGGAAATTCAAAAGCCTAACATCAGTCTATCGATGTGGATACAATATACCGGCGACTCACCAAATTCCTTTATTCCCTACCCAAAAACCAGTTCTAAGGTCCGGTTAATGCGTACTATCCCAATATGGCAACTTCCTATGGTTCAAAACACAACCAAACATTCCCCTTAGGGCAAGACAACCAACACCATTATTCATTTTACCTCTAACACATAAAAATGGCACAGAAAGACAATTACTTAATCCAAAAATCAGTCCCCTGACTGTCCGAAAATAGTCCCAGAACCTCCAACACACTATCCCAAAGTCTTGGGACGGTTCACACGACCACTCATGGCCTCACACAACCCATGTCATTTGAATGGTCCTTAGACAAGGATTAAACCAAGTAGGAGAAAATCCTTACCTCTTGGAGTTTTTTCAAAACTCCCCAACTCCGGTCTCTATGCGAAGCCCCTGTCGTGAGGATGAACTTCTTCTCTTGCTCCGCCCGAAACCACCGGTCCGATCACTTAGAAATCTAGAGAGAAGGTAGAGCCTCCCTCTCTACTTTCTTTCTCCCTCCCTTTTCCTTCTCATTTTCTCTTCATTTAGATCACCATTGATCGTATTGGTTAGGAGGAAACTTCCTCCCCCTTTCCTCCATTCTTTTCTTTTATTCCTTTTATTACATCATACCTCATGTGGCTAATTGTGAGCCACTCATTTCAAGTGAACCACATGGCTCTTGACATGTGTCAATCCCTTAGGGTGCCATGTGACATCCCCTAAATCACACCATGTGTCATCCGAGACCTAGAAAAATTCTGGATTTTTGATCGAAATTACCATTTTACCCTTCCAAAGAAAATTTGGATTTTCCGGGGTTTCACAATATGCATATCATTAAAATTAAATACTTTATATAAACCATGTATAAAAACTATACAACTAATATTATAGTTTAAAAAAGATTTTAAACTTCAACTATAATATAAGTCAACTTAAAAATGAATTAAAAACCTTTGAAAAAATCAAAACACTTAATTTTAAATTAACTAGCACATCCACGATTCCACAAATACACGATAATCAAACATATCACTAGCTCAATGAGCTACAACATTGATAGGTGAGATAAGGCAGTCAAATATATTGCAAGCCTAACAAGTGGAGGATGAGATGAGGTAGCTTCAGTAGTCAACCTCATCATTAGGCAAGCGAATTGTAGAGTTCTACATATTGATGAGTGAGATCAAGTGTTCGACCATATCATTAGCTTGACGAATGGAGGAGCTATATGCATAATCATATTGTTCCCGATTTAACCCACTGGCAGAGCCCTAACTACTTTGCTTACTTTCCCTCACATGGCAAGATCACCGGGGTTTTCTCGCATAATTTTTAGCATTAGATTTAACGCGTGGGTTAGTTCAACTAGACGTCCTTGCTTGTCGCAATGGAGCTAGAGAGCATTCTCATGGATTGGCTTAGGAAAATGTTGAATCTTCTCAAGTATTTTATTTTCTCCAACAACGACGATAATGTCATACATGGAACTACTTGTGAAGCCATTTTGTGCACTCTAGTCACTTCCCTAGATAAAGTGCTTAGTCAGGTTGGCAGAGATAGATATCAAAGTTAGTGGTTTATTTGTCCGACCAAACCCATTGTGCGCCCCAAAATAGGCAACTTCAACAGTTGACCTCATCACTAGGTGAGCGAGTTGTAAAGGTCTACCCATTGATGAGTGAGATCAAGTGTTACATCATATCGTTAGCCCGAAGAATAGAGGAGCTACATGCACGGGTGGATGAGCTACATGCATGGGTGGAGGAGCTACTAATGAGACAATCAAACATATTGCTAGCCTAGCGAGTGGAAGAGCTACGTGCATGGGTGGAGAGCTACTAATGAAACAATCAAACCTATATCTAGCCCAGCGAGTGGAGGAGCTACATGCACAGACGAAGCACAGTTATCTTCAGCACCTCCACCTTTTGTACATGCTGCTATTGACAATACGTTGACCACTAAGGAGGATGTATAAAGAGATACATGATCATTTTCTGTCACACTCCATTTTGCCACTAGGACAGAGATTTTCGTTTTTATATGCTCTTTGCATTTTGGACTTGTTCATGCTATTTTTACTACTTTGTTTGGGTTGATGTTTGATATTTTTATTCCCTTACTTTGACCGCTAAGGAGGACGTCCAGTGAGATACCTAATTCTTTTCCATGCCACACTCCATTTTACCATTAGGACATTGATTGTACATTTTAGTTGATCTTTTCATTTTGGACTTGTTCATACTAGTTTTACATGCTTTCGTTTATTTGCTCTTTCTTTGTTTAGACTACTTTGTTTGGATTAATGTTTGACACTTTTATTCTCTTACTTTACAAACACATAGTTCCCTCTTTAAACAAAAACATCATGGTTACCTTCTCTCTTAGGGTAACAATCAAGATATTTTTTTGTTATGACATATGACTCATATTAAGAGTAAAATGGGATAAGTGCTAGAGTGGAGCATGGTACGGTACGGTATGTTCAATGTATAGGGATATTTTTATAATTTTATCATATTCAGGATTATTATAAATACCCTCATATGTAACCCTATTTCAGATATAGTTAAAGTTTGAGTCGTTGTTCTAGTGGATGTGGACACACTACTAAACCACGTAAAATTTGTGTCTTCTTTGTTTTTCTTGCTCTTATTTTATCACCATTGTTACATGAATCCCAATAGCTAGTATCCGAGCGTAGGCTACAATGGTTACGATCTCCCCTATGAACATAGTGAAGTTCGATGGATTTGGGAACTTCATATTGTGGTAGATGAGGGTTAAGGATGTGTTGGTGCAACATGGTTTGGTGAAGGCATTTAGTGGAAAATAACCTAAAGGAATGAATGTCACGGATTGGAAGGATTTGGAAACGAGGGTTGCGTCGACTATTAAGATGCGCATGGCCGATGAGATGATGTACCATGTCATGGATGAGGAACCTCAAACAACAATTTGGTTGAAATTGGAGAGTCGGTACATAAAGGGGTTAGCATTTATTAGGATGACGAAGAAGCTACTTCTTAAGAAGACGTTGTATGATCTTAAGATGGCAAAGAGGTCAACACTAAATCAACACATAAACATGTTTAATTAGATTATTAGTTATTTGAATTGAGTTGATGTGAAGTTCGAAGAGGAAGACATGGCGTTGATGTTACTGAATTCTCTACCCGAGTCTTACGACAATTTGGTTACTACTCTGATGTGGGGAAAATAAACCCTATAATTAGAGGAGATCACAGGTGCTTGATGAGTATATTTTATACTCATTTTATCTCTATGTTTTGTGTATTGTTTTGTGGTTTTTAGATATAAATAAGTATTCTAATTCCCTAAATGTTCATCTTTATGATTAGGTCAACCATTGAATGCATACAAGAGAAATCGGAGCAAAAACAAAGCGAAAAAGTGGAAATTTAACAAACACTACTACAACATTCAGTAGTAGCTACTATATTTCGACCTTTTTAGCTATAAGATGACCTCAAATGGCATCAAGCTTTATTTAGATGGATTATAAACTTCAAGATCTCTCTAAAGGTACCAAGAACGCTAAAATTGGAGTTTAGATGACAAAGTTATGGTCTCAGGAAGTTAGGTGTGGAAATTTGAATTGCTGATATAAGCCATAGTCGCGACCATGACTTTTCATAGTCGCGACCATGGGGAATTCTTGTTGCAAAGAAGGCTTCGGTGTGGTCACAACCACACAACTCTAAAGGCCTAAAATGCACATTTTTCATCCCTTTTTAAGGCCCATTTTCCTTGGAACTATATAAACACTTATTTTTACGTTTTTTGAGTCCCCTTATGTGGAAAAGCCTTTTTTTGGTGGAAAACACCCTAGGGCATTGTTCTTGTAGGAGTAGAAGCTTTCTTGATGAGGAGGAAGAAGAAGATGGAATGATGAGACAGGGCTTTCACTCCAAACTGCCTATTTTCCTATCTCGCTTTCATTTTTCATAATTTCTTCGCTTATGTTTTAGTTGGTTTTCTTAGGGCTTAGATTTAATCAAGACTCGTTTGTATGAATCTCTCTTAATTTCAATTGATCTATGTTTTATTTTCATATATGTGTTGAGTAGTTTGTTTTGATCTTAATTCATATGGGTGATTAGCCAAATACTTGCATGATGTGTGGTTCAATTTGAGACTTGAGAAGTGAAAATTGAATTAGACTATGGATGAATTACCATTTAATTGTCATGAGATAGAGATATAAATGAGATTAGGTGTGGTATTGGGGTTTCTTAAGTGTATTGCATTCCTTGGGTTTTGGGGTTGAGTAGAGATGCAAAATGCCTAAATCCTAGGGGTAGGTTGTAAGTTATCGAGAGAGATTCACAATTACATTAATGAAATCGCCATCAAGATAATGAAATGAATATTGATTAATTGAGTTAAGAGGTTCATATAGGATTGTGTTGGTGAAATCCATTCCATAAGGATTTTAGTCTTAAGTCATTGTAGTTTAGGAAATTGCATGCTAGCTTAGTTAATTTGAGTCTTTCACAAAATTTCCATCATCCAAATAGATTCTAAGCTAAACTAGAATCGGTAATTAATAGTCAATCCCCGTGGGACGATACTCTTACTTTTTACACTATATTACTTGAGGCGACACGTGCACTTACACACATAGGTGTATTATTTTATATATATGTAGAGGCTAGAGAGACAAGTGAGTCAAGGTCCAAGGCTAGGGAGAGCCTGTGGGCTAGCAGGTCAGGTTAGGCTTAGAATGAAGCTCATGGCCCAATGTTTTTAGGAATTAGGCCAAATTGCAATGTAGAAAAACAGGCTTGGGAGGTGATTAAATAGGAGGAATAATAGAAAAGCAAAAGTACGAAAATTTCCCAAATACTTTATTTTGAGGTTATTTATTTCATATATCGACCCCAAGTTAGGTCTAAAAGATTTTAATGTCTGCTATCAACATTTATTTATCTGGATTCACTGTATTTGTTTCTCTTAACTTGTTAACAAGAACTTTTTATTTATGTGACACCCTAAAATCTAGGTCCGTTGACCAACCGTCAACCCGCGGAAAACTTGTGGATGTCGGGTAACCCGATACCACACTGTTGTGTCTCCTTTACCGAGACACATAATTTAACAAAAATCAGATAGTCTTCTTTGTATGTGGAGCTCTACCCAAAATACAACATGTACAAAACATAGTAACATGGCCCATCCGAGGCCCAATAAAATACAATGACCTCATCGGGTCCACTTATGAGTAAAAATGACCACACATGATCCATTTATTCATGTTCATTTATAGCATACAAAATTATATATAAAACAGTCCCATAAGAATTTAATTATAATTCTTTTTATACAAAAATACATGATAGAACTAGTTCGTTCCTAGCATCTTTACAAAAATGGTTACAAAACCATAACCCGGCTTTCTTCACAATTGCGGCCTCAAGTGAGCGCCGTCACGCTGTATCTATGTACCGAATGGGGTCCCATAAAGGGTGAGAGCTACACCCAAGAGAATAATCTTACAAAGACTATCCCCCACCTAAGTGCACATGCAATGTTCATAACATTTAACACCACAATTCCGACAAGATTATGCAATCCTAGGTTGGAATTCTACATGTCATGCCATGAAATGAGATGGGACTCACCATGCCCCATGTCCCAAGTCTTCACCGACTTTCACACAATGCTGCCCATGTGTGAAAACCTTTCATTCTAGATGACATCCAATGATCATTTTTCAAAACCAATTTCATTTGTTTAGAAACCAAAATCTTTTTGGATGATACATCATAAATGATCATTGTATTAAAAACCTATGCCTTTTTGTGGGTATGGATTTTTTGGTGTCGCATCAGAGAGTTTCCGCAAACCTGCATTAATCTTTACCGCCTTCCACCGCTGGGACTATGTCTCCACTACAATCAGACGGGTCTTCACCCGGAGGGGGATCTATCCCTTCTTGTTGATGCTCGACACATATTTTCTTTACCATTTTAATCAATCATGTGACTCTATTGGACGTTGTCCCATTTAACCGAGGCCATCCAATCGAACACCAAACGCAGTGTCGATTTACCAACCATGCACTCACACCCATTTTATGCGATGTCCCCGTCCATATGCAATGCAAAAAGCCATTGCATGTTATATCATGTCACATGCACAATGAATGCTACATGGACAACTCTACTCATGCATATCACCAATGTTTCATAGACAATTATATCTATGTGCATATAATTTCCATGCATCATTTCATTCATGTCAATATATCGTGCAAGCATATATCAACATTCACATTCAACATGTCATTCATGATCACAATGACACACACAGCAAAGCCAATGGCCACTTCACATAACCATTCATCACATGTCACGTTGGAGCACCTCATATTGACATCCAAACAAATCACTACATCATCAAGTAGTGGAACACTAACAATCAGGTCATGTCATGGCCATTGCATACACCAATTCATCACATGTCAACATGTTAGAGCACACACATTAACATCCAAACATGTCACTCTTAGCCAGGCAATGACAACTTGATCCTCAAGACTAGTTGTGGCATAGAGATGCCCACAAAACATTCCACACAACAATCCATAATTGACCACAGAATAATTCCGAACTCAGTTGATTACTACCTAAAAAGTGTTGTTTTATACCTTTAGCACTCTATGTTTTAAGCACTTTTTGTGTAGTAATCACCCTAATTAACCCAATTGGCATGTTAAGGACCTAGCAAGGCTCTAATCAAATTTTGTAGCAAGTTTGGTTGTTTTATGGGGCTATATATCTTGAGGACAGCGATTCAAGTCAAGGCATGAAGAATCCAACAAGTAGCAGAGCACCTGCCGTAGCGTGCGTGAGGCAGTAAAGATGCGCAGCAAACCCCGCTAAATTCGCAAGGTTGCTAATTTTTGCGGTCAGAAATTTCGTAGTGGTTTTAAAATGCGGGCCTCTCGCATTTCTCACACTCGCGAATTTTTGTGGGTCGCGAAGTTTCGCACTATTGACTGCCTCCCGCCGCTTTTGACTTTTTGTTACAATTTTCGTTTTTCCTGAATTTTCCTCATGTAATAGTGACTAATTCATACTTTTTTTGTAATTTTGTATGACTTCGGGCAGTATATAAACCCCAAGCAACGTAGTAATGGGATATCATCTTGATCATTAATAAAGTTTTGACGCGAAGCTTTCAGCAGTTCATGCCTTTTTTCATTTTCCCTCATTTTCTCCTACTTTCTCATCAGCCAAACACCCTCTGAGGATGAAAACTCAGAGGATGAGCGACTAAACCCTTTCTTTCCTTAGAGGAGAAGGCTACTGGGCAAGGGATCTAAGGTAAACTGAGGGTTCTCATATTTTTAACGCCTGTAGTTATTGTCATTTATGTCTCTTCTTTTAACCCTAGGTTTAAATACCTTAGACACATCTTGAATGACTAGTATTTGGTAATCTTTTAGGGTTCAGTGGATGCTTATTGCTAGATCCAGTGAGATTCGGTAATTGCCATTTATGAGTCATTGGAAGGTGGGTCAAGGAGATGTGTCTTTAATTTTGGAGACCATTAATGCTCAGTAAATGCCATCTTTCAAAGGAAAATTACTAAGGGTCAAGTTTTATAGCTAAATGAAGAGCCGGTTCGAGAGACGACTATAAGTCATCCTTTCCAACGCGAGGAAAAGGCTCGAGAACCCCTCAGTTGCCTTTAGAACCCAAAACCAGTAGCCTGACACTTCAAGGAGATTTCTTTTATATTTTATTTCATTTCATTCCCAGTTTTCAACCATCAAACCCCCTTGTTTTTATCAAACCTTAAAATCCAAAACAAATTCACCATTTTAAACTTTATTGCAAGCCATTTATGTGAAGAAAACCCATCCCTGTGTGCAACCCTAGAGCCACTGTACTGCAGTAGCAATGCTATAACAGTAGAAGGAAATAGGTATAAATTTTGTTGATTCCGGATACCTTACCACTCGCGAATCAAATGATGTTGTTGCTGGGGATAGTATCTAAGTGCAAATGACAACATACTGAACACTTGTGATCCTCATTATAAGTCCTGGTGAATTTTCTTTTATCATTCTTTTTAGTATTCTACTGATAGTTTACTTAGTTTCATTTCACTGTTTTATTTTTTAGCTAACTTTGACCCCTTTTAGTATAATTGTTTTTCGTTTTCTTGTTTGGTGTTTGCCCTATTCTTACTGCAAGAGTGCATGTTCCAATGGATTAGAAACTCAGAAGATAGGCTAGTCAAAGTCAATTTCCCACAGGAACTAGATTCTGGACTGAATTTGAATACTTACCAAATGGAACACCTAGAGGGAGAACAAATACCCACAGTTAATGGAGAGGAACCTTAATGCATTAAGGTCTATGAGGGACCACACACACCCTCCATGGGTGAGTGCACCCTTCTGCACTGTTCCTCCAACTAATGCACCATATGGCAGTACTTACAACCCTAGTTGGGGGAACCACCCAAATTTCTCATGGAAATCAAGACCTCCACAGTATGCACCTCTTGCTCCTCCACATTATGCTTCAACTCCTCAGCCATCACAACCACCACAGTTAACTTCTTTAGCTGAGAAAGCAATATTGAACTTGAGCAAATTGGTGGGTAATTTTATAGAGGAGTAGAAAGAGGTGAATGTCCAAGCAAATCAAAAAATTGATACTTTGGAGAGCTCTCTGAACCAAAAATTAGATGGGCTTCACCTTGGTCGTAAAATTCACACCTACGCATCTACTTCAGTGCTCACCAATCAGCATCATGTTCATCAAGAGGAAGAGAGTCTAGAGGAAGAGTGCCTAATTGAAACCACAGTGGAGGAGCATTGTAAACAGCAGCTATAAGAAGAGCTGATAGAGATTTTGCAAAATTTTCTGAAGGGTTATCTGAACCCTCAAACATTTGTGCTGCTTTTTGTCCATCGAGAATGAATGAAGCAATCTCCCCATTGCTGACTGAGGAAGGCAATGGAAAGAAAGCAATGGAAGAGCCCCAAAAGCTTATTCTTAAACCATTTCCCATAAAATTGAATCCCAGTGCCACTGCCCAAGCCACCAACAACCTGACCGCTAACAAAGACCTCTCCCGACCTAGTGCACATCCCGCCACACCGCAAAGAGACATTCTACACCGAAGCAATTCCACTACTGAAGCTAAGGTCATCCCATCTGCACTGCTTGCATAAAACTTTAGGAAGTTAGTGGCCTCTATTTAAACTTTCGCCACTACATCACAGACATTAGTAGTTGCTCATACTGCATGGCACAGCGGATGGCTCATAACGAAACCATCCTGGTTTAGATTTGGAGCACCTGGACCTCAACAATTCCACTAGCTCCACCAGTTCCAACGGAACCTAAAAGCTTGAGAAACTGGTTTGGGGGGACTCAGTCTCCCCTGAGACTGCAGAGTCCACTCACCTTTTGTTTTGATTTTTTTGTTTTATTTTATTTTTATTTATTTAATTTTCCTCTTTAGATTTCCTCTAATTTTAATTTAATCCTTGTCTTTAGCTCATTTTTCATTTTCCTGTATTTTTTTTAAAAAAATTTCTGGCTTATTTTTGTAGGTTTGTGCTTAGTTTCTCGCAAAGAGGGAGGTCCAGAGATTTTTTTATTAATTTAATTTTTATTTTATTTTATTTTGGATTTATTTAATTTTTCTCTTTATATTTCCTCTAATTTTAAATTAATCTTTGTTTTTAGCTCATCTTTCATTTTCCTACATCTTTCTTTAATTTTTTCTGGCTTATTTTTGCAGGTTTGTGCTTAATTTCTGCAGTAGGGGAGGTATTGGTAAAACCAGATAATTTCGCAAATGTTGCGAAATTTCATAACCTAACGAGGGTAGCAACCCTACGAAATTTCATAAAGACACTGCGGTCCCTTATTATGAAATTTCGCATAAATGTCACAAGATCACGTAGCATTTGTACTGTCCTGCAAAATTTGGGAAGCTGCCAAAATTCCTGTGAAATTTTGTAGCCCAAGAACCCCTTAGTTGCCTTTAGAACCCAAAACCAGTAGCCTAACACTTCAAGGAGATTTCGTAGCCTAGTTTTCAACCATCAAACCTCCCTGTTTTTATCAAACCTTAAAATCCAAAACAAATTCACCATTTTGAACTTCATTGCAAGCCATTTGTGCGAAGAAAACCTATCCCTGTGTTCGACCCTAGAGCCACTATACTGCAGTAGCAATGCTACGACAGGAGGAGGAAATAGGTATAAATTTTGTTGATTCTGGATACCCTACCACTTGCGAATCATCAGTTCAAAAACTAGTCCCTTGACAGTCCCAAAATTTGGACACAAACCATTAAACAATTTGAGCTGTAGCCGTCTCGGGAAATGGACCATAACTTGAGCTGTACATGTCCAATTTGGGTGATTCAAAAGCCTACATCAATTTTACAGATGCAGATATAATTTTCATGGAGAACATCAGTTCAAATTCCCTCTTTTACTCAACCAGAAATCAGTCCCGAAATCTGGACAGTGTATGGGGTTAAAACAGGGCAACCTTTGGCAGTCCTTGAAAATGGACCATAACTCAAGTTATAGAGGTTCAATTTGGGTGATTCAAAAGCCTAACATTAATTTCACTGATGCATATACAATTTCCATGAAGGACACTAGTCCAATTTCCCTATTTTTCTTGACCGAAAATCAGTCCTAAGATCTGGACGGTATGTGGGGTCATTTTCACATCACATGTTAATATAATAGAACACTTGGTGCAACAATCAAATTTTCAGTAAATATGTGAGCACAAAATGCCATCCACCAGCATATGGGAAGATTCTAGTCTCAAAGAGCTTTCCATAGAGTCTAAGAACGTGCTAATCGGAGTTTGGACGAGAAAAATATGATCGTTTAAAATTGGAGGCTTAAAGGGGTGCAAGGGCTACACAACCCGAGGCTGCAGTTTTGACGCCCATATGGGTAGTTATTGTACACCAAATTTTGACCCAAAACAAATCCTTAAACATGCCCTAACCCCATCCTAAATAAAACCACAAAACCGGCCACCAAAACCATCTGAATTAAAGCCACGAAGCATGCCATAACATGCCACAAAAACCATCCCAAACTCAGCCCAAAATTAGTTTCAAAGCAATCCCAATTTAGCCCAAAGGTAGGAATAAAATCAAAATATGAAGAATCCCTACCTCTTAGAGCATAAGAAACACCATTAGGAAGCTTCAAAATGCCTCATAACCCAAAAACTTTGATTTTCCCCAAATCTCCTCTTTTGGATCTTCAACGAAATCTCTCCTTTTTGGTGCTTAAGCATAGCCCTTGTCGAGGTGATGAACTTTAGTTCTTGGCCCGATGAATTCCGACCGACAAAATCCCACGAATCACCAAAGGAAACCTTCCTCTCTCTCTCCCTCTCTCTGTCTACATTTGAAAAAAATCAGGAAATGGGAGATCTTTCTCCTAAATGAGATATTTTCCCTTTTTATACTTTGGATACTTGGCTCACGTTGCGCCATGTGTCCCCCCTTGCTCAGGTTCGTTTTGCTCTGAAACAATTTATTTCGTTCCGGTTCAAGTTCAAATTATCTTATATGAACTTTCTTTAAATTATTTTACAACTTCCAAGATTTTCTTCAAAAGCTTCGTTTTTAGGTCCCGCAACACCCCATCAACTTTGAAAAATGTGAAAATTCCTACTATCTTTCGGGGTGATGAAATGCATATGGCCTTGAATTTTACGAAGAGATGAATCTAACGGTGAGGTTCGTTTCGTCATCCAAGATCTAAAAAATTTCAGTACTATAGTGACAATTTATCGTTTTGCCATTTTTCAAAAAATTTCAAATTTACATGGGTTTTACATCTTCCTACCTTAAAAGAATTTCGACCCCGAAATTCATACACACATACACATTCCAAATCACAAGCATATGCAACCGTCATTTAATACCAAATGACTAAAAGCATACCTTCATCCTCAAATAAGAAAGGATAATTTGCACGCATAACACTTTTACTACCCTCACGGTCTTGCTTCGCACAACCTGATCTCGACAATCCATGATACGCAAAGGTCCCTCCTTGAAGGTTCCATATGCATCAACTACAAGCTCTCCCCAATCCACCACATGAGTCGGATCTAAGGTGTACTTCTAGAGCATGGAGACATGGAATATCGCATGAACACCCGATAAGTTTGGCAATAACGCTAACCAGTAAGCAACCGTACCTACCCTCTCGAGTATCTTGAAGGGTCCGAGAAATCTCGGTGATAGCAGTCCTCGCTTACCAAACCTGACCATTCCTCTCTTAGGCATCACCTTCAAGAAGGCATGATCACCCACCTCAAACTCCATAGGTTGCCGCCTTCTGTTGGAGTAGCTCTTCTGCAGGTTCTGAGCCGTGAGAAGACGCTTCCGTATCAAGTTCACCTTCTCATAGGTGTCTCTAATCAAATCTGGACCCGTAGAGGGTCTCTCCCCCACCTTCGTCCAACAAACCAGAGATCGACATGGCCTCTCATATAGTGCCTCATAGGTTTCCATCTGTATACTCGACTCGTCCTCCAAAGTAAGGCTTGCTAGCCAACCCATCAACTGCCTGTGCCACCTAGAGTCGTACACGGATCAGGGTAAAGCATCGTGCTTATCCCCCTAAAACATTACACAAACATCATCCGGTGTGTAGGTAGTAATCCTCCTATGATCACAATCAATGACAACTCGGTGTGCCATTAACTAGTCCATCCCAAGGATGACATCAAACTCTGACATGTCCATGACCCTAAGGTTCATAGTGAGTAGAATCCCCGAGATCTCTAACTCACAATCCTAACATATCTAATCAAAACTCACCCTAGTTCCTAGGGGACAACTCACATACATTGGATTTTCCAAGGTTTCAACCTCTAATCCCAAACCTTTCACTGAACTTTAACACCCGCCTCCCGGATGTTCCATGCGTCATCTACTTCCTTCTCAATGGCCATATGACACCCTAAAACCCAGGGGTCCCGTTAACAACCCGTCAACACACGAAATACCTATGGGTATTGCATATCTCGATACCACCATATCAATCCCATTCACCGGGATCCATTCATGCATATATATTTTAGAAAAATAAACAAATTTATCAAAACAGTTCATAAGAGTTCAAGTTACAACTCTCTTATACACAAAATATTACATGTAAAACCTAGTTTTTTACAAAAAAGTTTCTCAAAGCCACAGTTCGACTTTCTTCACACCTGCGGTCCCGGATGAGGGTTAGCCTCCTATACATAGCCTACATTTGAAAGGGGGTCCCACGACGGGGTGAGCAATGCCCAGTAAGGATAACTCCTACAAGGGCTACTCCCCACACAGTAATACACACATTAACATTCCAATGAAGAATATGTCAATTTTACATGGAATCCTACATGCCATGAAATGAGACGAGACTCATCATGCATCATGTCCCGAGTCCTCATCGACTCCCTCACGCATGCTTATGCCAAGTGTGAAAACCCGTCATTGTGGATGACATCCAATGATCATTTTCAAAACTAATTTCATTTGTTTATAAACCAAAAGCTTTTTGGATGATACATCACAGTGATTATTTTCTATTCAAAATCCATACGCCTTTTTGTGGGTAGTGGATTTTTGGTGTCTCACCACGGGCTTCACAAAACTAGACACTTTTACGACCTTTCATCGCTGGGGACTATGTCTAACCATAATTGGCGAGTTTTTCACCCGAGGGGGGATCTATCCCTTCTTATTGATACCCGACACATATTTTTCATTTCATGCAACCGTACGACTCTTTTGGACGTTGTCCCATTTACCGAGCGCACCCAATCAAACACCAAATGCAGTGTCGATTCATTAATCATGAACTCACACCTATTTAATGTGATGTCCCTATGCATATGCAATGCAATATGCCATTGCCTATTTGTACCATGTCCCATTGATGAATGCTATATGTACAATTTTATCAAATATGCAAATTACCAATGCATCTTGGGTAATTATATCAAACATGCATGTAATTTCCCTACATTAACTCATTCATGTCAATGTATCACACAAGCATATATCAACATCACACACAAATCATTACTTAGTCAAGAAATGAAGCACTTTATCCTCTAAGCTAAATTACGATGTAACATGTCCACAAAATAGCCTACAACATGCCATGTAATGTTCATGTCTACACCTACAATTCATCACATGTCAATATATTATTACACATATCAACATTTCATCAAACAAGCATGTCATGCCATGTAATTAGTACTTGGTGTTATGATCAAAATTTCAGCAATGATGTGAGCATAAAATGCTAATCACTAGAATATGGATGGATTTTAGACTCAAAGAGATTTTCATAGAGTCTAAAAACGTGAGAATCGGAGTTCGGACAAGAAAGATATGGTCATACGAAGTTAGGAGTACACCAGGAGCCACACTATTGCGCCAATCCACGCAATAGAGTGCCTGAGGGTTGTAGGAGCATTTTGGCAACTCCCATAAATGCAATTTTTCAACCCAAATTCGCTCCGAAAGCAGCCATTTAAACCAACTACAAACCCATCCCAAACCATTAACATGGCACAACACGGTTCCAAAATCAACCAAAAACAATAGCCCAAAGGCTAGAAGTAAACCAAAGTAGGAAGAATCCCTACCTCTTAAAGCGTAGCCCCTCGTCGAATCTCCGGACTTTACTCCTTGGTTCAACAAGCTTCGATAGTTGGAACGCCAATGTATTAAGGAAGAAACAGCCGACATCCTTCCTCTTTCTCTCTTTCTTTTCCTTTTCCTTTATTTTCTTTCTTTTCTCTCTTTCTTTTCTCCTTTCCCCTTTCTCTCCTTTCCTCCCGTTCTCTTCTGCTCTAAACTGGTTGTAAACCCCCTTATTTATACACAATTCAAAACCCTCTCATGTTGACATATGGCTTGCCATGTGTCTTAGAAGGACATGCATTTTGACACATGGCTTGCCATGTGTCACTCACATGGCTTGCAATGTGTCACCTAACACCCGATGCCTCGAAAAACATAAAATTCCTACTATCTCGGAATCTAACAAAATTCGACTAGGTAGCTAGATTTCGCGAGACAATTCCAATGGTGAAGTCCGTTTCATCATCCAAGATCTAGAAAATTTCAAGTTTTCAACCTGTACTACAACGATAAATTACCGTTTTGCCATTTTTTAGAAAAATTGCATTTTTTCCGGGTTTTGCAAGCCATATCGGTGGCCACGTAATCATCAGCAAAACGAGCCAATTCTATTAACTTAGCCAGGTACTCAAGCACTGTCATTATTCCTTTTTTCAACTCTAAGAACTCCTAAGCTTTTGCATGTCGAGCAGATGCTCGGAAATATTTTCCGATGAAGAGCTCACAGAACTCTTCCCATGTCATTGCCTCCAAATCTCTTATGACACACCCCATCCCCCTACTAGCGTGATTGTCTTGGTGTAGCTACAGAAATCGGCCGTAATCTCAGCATTTAGAAATTCTGTGGGAGTGAAGCCGTGTATGCCCAGTGAGAAACTTGTATAAAATTTTTCCTTTTCTCAACTTATGATTTGCTAAAATCTCGGCAGCATATCAGCTGCATAAAGGACATATTCCAAATCCTGTAAACACAATTTACACTTTTCCAAATATGGCAACCAGCAGCGTTCTTTCAAAAGAGCCTCAAGCTCAACACATTTTCACAAAACTACACTATGTACATACATATAATCCGCTATACAAATTCAAAGTATTTCCTTACAAAATATTGTTAATAACAACACTGATACAAAAGTAAGGAGAATCCTAATTTGCTCCGGCTGGCCAAGAGCGTGCTATTACACGGAAAATAGTTTTTAAAACGGAAAAATAAGCAAGGCTAAACGAGCTCAGTGAGTGTATGCTTTATAAAATGTTTTTCTTTTTCAGAAAACATCTCAAAACTGTAAAACTCTCTTTTACAAGATATTTTCCAGAAGCCTTGCTTGCTTACTTTGCTTTGCTTTGCTTTAAAAGTTTCTAAAACTTTTCATAACTTCTTGCTTGCTTTAAAAGTTTAGAAAACTTTTCATAAACCTCTTGCTTTGCTTTAAAAGTTTATAAAACTTTTCATAAATCTCTTGCTTTAAAAGTTTATAAAACTTTTCATAAACCGCAGAACTGGGCTCCAACCGTTTGCTTTTAAAATAAACCACGAGCTTTGGGCTCGGCCCAGATTGCACCAATGGTTGATTTTTCAAAACTGTATGGAAAATGTGGTAAATCAAGATCAACCACTGGAGGCCTTTCTTGCTTGTTGTACCCTAGTAAACACGGGAGCCTAGGAATCGACCATGCCGGTGGAAGGACCTGGGTCCACATCACCTAGGTGGAAGAGCCTTGGCTCAATTCCCCTTTTTCCTGTAAATATGGTGGAATTGACCTTGGTCTCCGTCACCATAATCTAGCTAGCAGCGTTATTTATATGCTCGATGCAGTGCAGCGGTCTCCTTTAAATTCCATGACACATGACTAAGTTTCAGGCGGGGCAAATCTAAATATGAATGATATCCTAACTTTTTCCCCGTGCATGTGCGGAATACCTACTTAGGTATGCTTGCTTAAAACTAGGGATTTTTATTTAGGCTATTTTGAGAAAATACTTTTGTTTGCTTTCTTGTTCTTTGAAATATGGTTTTACAACTCCAAAACCATTGCTTGCTTGCTTTTTAAAGTATGGTTGAATACATCAAACCCATTACTTGTTTGCTTTTCACATATGGTTTGATAAAACCACATTGTTTACTTGCTTTTAAATATGGTTTACAATCAAAACCATTAAATGCCAGTGTAAAACAATTTATAATAATACACTAGTATTTGAAAAATAGGTTTAGAACACTCACCTTTCTGCTTACAAAGCTTGAGCACAACTCCACAACTTTCCCGCCTTTTCTTTTAGCCTACACACTCAAAATATTACGGCGAAAACATTAATCGCCTGCGAAATCGTATAAACTTAACGTACTTCATAGCAATTAGTCACACTCAATCGCTTTGCCTCGGCGGTGAGGTACGCGACGTTTTTCATTGAGTTTCATTCTTCTTGGAACCTCTCTTAATCATTTAGTAAGGTTCCTATACAATAGGTGTATGATTTTGGGCTTAAATATGCGAAATTACCAAAATCTGGGCTTTTGGACACTGTGGTACCGGTACCACTATGTTTGGTACCGGTACCAAACACATTCTGTTAGATGGTACCGTTACCGCTTGTCTTGGTATCGGTACCAAATGGGTTCTGTATGGTGGTACCGGTACCACCTTGTTTTGGTACCAGAACCACCTCGTGGTTTTGCCTAGAAATGTTGCTTTTGCCCTCTTTTGGTACAATCTTTCTTCATACAACTTCTCTATTCCATAATACCTCAAAAATCAACTCAAAACAACTCCACAACACTTGAATTGGTGATTTGGAACTTCTTATTACCAACACTAGGTAAAAATTCCAAGAATTCAACCCAAGGTCCACCAATTCATACAACCCATAAAATTTATGATGGATTCCATGTTTATTTTATACCAACTAGGGTTTTTCCCACAAAACTTCAAGAATTCTAGGGTTAATGTGATCTCTCCACAAAACCTTAGAACAAGGAGCAACTAATCTCCATGGAAAATTCATACCAAAAACCCTAAACATCCAAAAGACACATGGTTCCAATACAAAAACATACCTTATTTCTCTTCTCCTCTTGCTTTTCAGCATACTTAACTGCTTCTTAACTTTCCCTTCTTCTCCTTTCTTCTCAAAAGCATTGGAGCCTAACAGTAAAGATCAAATGAGACATTTGTTTGTCTCATCTCCCTTTTATACTCTCATCTTTCCCTTAATTGCAAATAGGTCCTCCATCTCTCAACAATTGCATTTCAACTTTTGTTATTTTTATGTTGGCATACTCCCTTCTTTGCTTATGACTTTCATGTCCCATTTTGCCAATTACAACTTTACCCTTGTTCTAGTACGACAATTCCGGGTTCATGAATTTATGATTTCACAATTTCATCTCCAAAATACGACAATGGCACTTGGTGCACATATGTGCCCCCTACAGTTACATGTATTGTACACCTTCTCGGGACGGGGCGTTACATCTTGAGACTTTGACCTAATCCCACCACACTTGGGATTCACCCTCTACTGAAATGTGGCTAGTTTTATCTTAATGGCATTGGAGGTGACCTCCATAGCCTCCATGAAGGCTTGCTGATTGAAGGCATGTGGCATTCGGTTGTTGCCCCGTCCACCGCCTCTACGTCCTCTTCCTCGACTTGCCATCTACACATGTCAAATAGCAAGTTGAGATTCCTTTTCTAGTCTAACTAGTAGTGCAGAAGCCAACCACTAATAGACATCAACATCTCGAACTATCCCGTTCATTCTTTTCTGAACCCCTAAGGTTATGTTTTCTATCCCTGGTGTTCTTCTTTTCCTATATACAAATACTATGTATATAATTCACACAACATAAAGCAATCAGTCATGTAACACGAACATGAACACACAATGTATGTAATGGTCTAAACCCATGCCCGTTAATCCGTAATGTCGCATACCTATGACCGATGTCATATTGTGACACCAAAACTCAATGAATCTAATGATCTAGACCCATATCCATCAAGCCCTAGGTATTCGTGTACTAAGCTCTGATACCAAGTTGTGATGCTGGTATCAGATGCACCACCATAAATGTCATGGCCTAGGCCCATGCCCCTCAAGCCCTAGGTATTCATAGACATAAGCCCTGATACCAAACTGTGACACCCCAAAATAATGGGGTCCGTTGACCAACCGTCAACCTGCGAAAAACTTATGGATGTCGGGTAACTCGATACCACACTGTTGTGTCCCTTTTACCGAGACCCATAATTTAACAAAAATTGGATAGAGTCTCCTTTGAACGGGGAGCTCTACCCAAAATACAACTTGTACAAAACATAATAACATGGCCCATCTAAGGCCCAATATAATACAATGACCTCATCGAGTCCACTTATGAGTAAAAATGACCACACATGGTTTATTTATCCATGTTCATTTATAACATATACAATTATATATAAAATAGTTCCATAAGAATTTAATTACAATTCTTTTTACACAAAAATACATGCTAGAACTAGTTCGTTCCTAGCATCTTTACAAAAATGGTTACAAAACCACAGCCCTTCGCCTTTCTTCTGGTGTATTTTCCAGTGGCGTCGTCCGTGATGTACTCCACAGCATACTTGAATGGGGTCCCATAAAGGGTGAGCTCGCCCCGGTGAGAACAATTCCTACATGAGCCACCTCCCCGCTAGAGATTGCACATCGATGTTCACTTAACACATTTCACACCATAATTCCAACAAGATTATGCAATCCTAGGTTGGAATTCTACATGTCATGCCATGAAATGAGATGTGACTCACCATGCCCCATGTCCTGAGTCCTCACCGACTCCCTCACACAATGCCTAAGCCTATGTGTAAAAAACCGTTATTCTGGATGACGTTCAATGATCATTTTTCAAAACCAATTTCATTTGTTTAAAAACCCAAAGCTTTTTGGATGATACATCACCATGATTAATTTATATTCAAAATCCATGCGCCTTTTTGTTGGTAGTGGATTTTTGTGTGCAATCTTGCGGGCTCTACAAACTCAAGAGAACACTTTACGTTGCTGCCCAGTTGGGGACTATGTCGACCATAGTGGGTGGTCTTTCGCATGGGATCTATCCCACATACTTTGCTGATACCCGGCACATATTTTCTTTACCAATTTAATCAATCGTGCGACTCTGTTGGATGTTGTCCCATTTAACCGAGCCCACCCAATCAAACACCAAACGTAATGTTGATTTACCAACCATGCACTCACACCCATTTTATATAATGTCCCCATGCATATGCAATGGAAGATGCCATTTCATGTTATATCATGTCACATGCACAATGAATGCTACATGGACAACTCTACTCATGCATATCACCAATGTTTCATAGACAATTATATCTATGTGCATATAATTTCCATACATCATTTCATTCATGTCAATATATCATGCAAGCATATATCAACATTCACATTCAACATGTCATTCTATGATCAAGCAATGACACACACACAAGCAAGCCATGTAATGGCCACTTCACATAGCCATTCATCACATGTCAATACGTTGGAGCACTCATATTGACATCAAAACAGGTCACCACATCATCAAGTAGTGGCACACTAACAATCAAGCCATGTCATTGTAAAACATGGGAATTTTACAATGGGAATCTTCTAGCGAAATCTAGCTACCCAAACGAATTTCGTTAAATTCCGAGTTAGTCGGATTTCCACGATTTTCAGGGTGTCAGGTGCCTGGTGGACCCCAAAAACGGGATTTTTGAGAAAAATCTTGAAAGTGGGAAAAAATAAATTAAGTAAATTTCATTTAAAATAAATTGACCTTAAACCGGGACAAAATAAATTATTTTGGGGCAAAAAACAAAACCGAACGAGTCAAGGACATGTGGCGTGATATGAGCCACGTGTTTAAAATTTGGAAAAGGGTTAAAACTCAGTTTTGGGGCAAAAAAAGGAGATTTCTGCTATCTGGTCGTGAGAGAGAGAGGGAGAGAAAAAAAATCAAAACTTTTCTCTTCGATCTATGGAGTTCCGTCAGTCGGAATTCGTCGGGCCAAGAACAAAAGTTCATCTCTTGACGAGGGCTCCGCATGGGTACTGAAAACACATGATTTCATTGAGGATTCAAGCAAGAAGTTTGGGAAATTAAAGGTTTCGGGTTTAGGAAGTGTCCACGAGACTTCCTAGATTTTCTTCTACGCTCCTAGATTTTCCATTCTATGGGCTATTTGGTTGAGTTTTAAATACTCTAAATGTTAACCTTAGTCAGATACTGGAAAAATAATGGGTTATGGGAATAGTGCCCTATTTTGACCCTATATGATGTCCAGTTTTTAGGGCTGATTTTCGGTTAGAAAAAGTGAGAATTTGTACTAATATCCCTCAAGGAAATTGTAGCTCTATTTGAGACCTTGATGTTATGGTTTTGAATAACCCAAATTGGATCTCTATAACCCAAGTTTTGGTCCATTTTCCGGGACTGCCACAGGCTGCCCTGTTTTGGCCGAACCTATTGTCCAAATTTTTGGGACTGATTTTAAGGTGGGAAAAAGTGATAATTTTGACTATTATCTTTCAAGAAAATTGTAGCTCTATCTGAGAACTTGATGATAAGCTTTTGAATCCTTAAAATGGGACCTCATAGCTCAGTTATGGTGCAGTTATGCGGGGTGCTAAACCCAGGCCGTTTAATGGTTTGTGTCCAGATTTTGGGACTGTTAGGGGACTAGTTTTTGAACTAAGTTTGGGACTATTCTGTGGTCTATTATGGCTTGTTTTGTAGTGCCCTTCTCGAGATCGACCAGGTCGCGGATGCGAGGCTGAGTCTGAGTGCTCTGTTACTAATTACTATAAACTTAGAACTTTAAGCTTTTTCATTACTATATAATGTTAAACATTTAACTTGTAATATATTATGTAGCAGCGGATTACAAAATATATACAAGCTCCATATATGGAAGTGTTCAACATTTACAATATTTACATTGTTTATAAAAACAAAACATATACAAAAATAGACCAAAAGGTCTTTAGTGGGCACCTAGTAGTGTGTTGGCCTTGGTTGTTGATGTGGAGTATCCGGACTTCTCATTTATGCTTCTCCTGTACCTACACAGATGAAACACCCGTGCTAAGCTTTACGCTTAGTGGGAATAACTCATGGACGACCACTTATAAGAGGCATCTCACTTTACACATTTACATATACATATGTCATATTCTATACTTGTCATAAACACATGCTTATATATGTTCCATACATATAATTTACACATGTTTATGCAATCTTATACTTTCTTATCATATCATGTTTCATTTCAGGTCGTTTACATTTTTCTTCTTGTTCTTGTCAACATGTACTTGTCACTGTTTACATATCATCACATAGCAATGCTATGCTTCTCATGTCATGTCATGTACTTTTATCATTTTAGAATCATTTCCATATACTTATCATTTGTTTTATGTTTCATGTCTGCATAAACCTTAGAAGTGGATAAAGGAAACTATAAGGGCGAAGGTCGCTGTGTACTCCTTTATGCGAAGCAGTGGTCTATAAGAACACAGAATGCGGCTGTTATCATTGTCTTGAGACAATGACCTGCATTTATAAGGGCCGAAGGCAGCATTATCATTATGAGACCAATGACCATCTATAGGGCCCGGCTTTGTTATCATTATGCAGAGACAATGACCATTGATAAGGGCCCGAAGCCTTTGTAATGACCAAAGCGGGGCGATTGGTATGTTGCGAGACTTGTTTTTCCACAATAGGCATCTTGCGTCATCCATACCCGAGTTCTAAGCGAACCCGATCCATGTGTATTTTATGTTCAGTATATATCTCATATTCCCGAATAATTATTGTCATTCAGAAATCATATATGACATATACAATCATTTATTCGAATCTTTGCATTTTTCATATCGCATTATATGCATGAATAAGTATGGTTACCAGTAGTGATTACTATTTTTCATGATTTCTAGACATAATATGGGTTCCACTTTTATCAAACTATGCACAAGTGGATTCTTGACTCAATGGTCTTTCCATAGAGTCCAAGAACACCCGAAACGGTGTTCGGACGCAGAAGTTATGACCTTCCGAAGTTGGAGGTCACATGTAGTCAAACCCAGCCAGGCTGACCTGACTTGGCCGGGCGATCTGACCTGGCCGAGCTGAGCTGACCTAGATGAGCTCACCTACTTCCCTCCACAGTCATATGAATGGCTTCTTGTCTCAATGGGCTTTCCATAAAGTCAAAGAACACCCTAAACGGAGGTCGGACGAAGAAGTTATGACCTTTGAAGTTGGAGGTCACACGTAGTTAAACCCAATCGAGCTGACTTGAACTAGCCGAGCTGAACTGACCTGTATGAGCTCACATATTGTCCTCCACAAGAACATAAATGAATTCTTGGCTCAATGGGCTTTCCATAGAGTCTAAGAACACCCAAAACGGAGTTTGGACGAAGAAGTTATGACCTTCCGAAGTTGGAGGTCACGCGTAGTCAAACCCAGCAGAGCTGACCTGACCTGGTTGAGCTGGTCACTGGCCGAGGTGCACTAGCCGAGGTGCATTGGTCGAGCTGTACTGTCCGAGGTGCATTGGCTGAGGTGTATTGGTCGAGTTGCACTATCCAGGGAAAAAAGGGCCATAACTTGGGATACAGAGGTCTGAATTGAGAAATTCAAAAGCCTAACACCAAGTTCATTGATGTGGCTACAATTTACCAAAAGGACTCACTGCCAAATTTCCTTTATTTCTTACTCAAAAATCGGTTCTAAGGTCCGGCTAATGAGTACAATCAAAAATAGGGAAGTTTTCTTGGTTCAAATTGCAACCAGACCTTTCCTAAAACACATATATAGGAGCCTTAGAGCTCTTCTCAACTCAACCCTAACAAGAAATGAGTTTGGGTGTTTCCAAACCCAACCCATACACAAAATAAAGGGTTCCAAACCGTGTATCTATACTTCATAAACCAAGAATCCATACCCAAAGGAAGGATTCCATACTCCTCTTATACAACTAGGGTTTTACCAACTCAACTTTCAACAAGTCTAGGGTTAGGATGAATTCCTAACTAAACCCTGGAACTTGAACAACCAATATGCATACAAATTCCTAGTATTCCATACACACATAGTTTCCATACATAACTTCCATACACATATTCCTAGTTCCATACCTGGGATTCTCCTTCTTTCTTCCTTCTTCTCTCTTCTTCTTCTTCTTCTTCTTCTTCTTCTCCTTCTCCTTCTCTTCTCTTCTCCCTTATCCGTTTTCCTCTCCTCTCTAAGACCAAAATGAGATATTTATTTTGGTCTTATCCTTATTTGATCTTATCCCCTTTTTATTTTAATTTAATTTTCCTTTTTATTTCACTTTCTCTCTCTTTTGGAGCATCCTTGACCATTCAGTCAAAGGAGGAAACTTCCTTACTCTTTCCTTCAAGCCACTTATCTCTTCCACAATTTTCTTCCTTATTTCATTCTAATATCTTTCTTTTATTACTCTTTGGTCCTCGACTCCATTACTCTTAATTTAACTTATGCATATTCCTACGCTGGCATATGAACTTATTAAATTATGATCCTTGGGTCTTGAATTGGTAAATTATTAATTTACCCTTAACTTTTGTATTAATCCAGGGTTCTTGTTTATTACCGAACAATTCCATTGAGCTTTTAATATACCCTAAACAAGTCCAAAAACTGCTAGGGTATATTTCAGGGTGTTACAACTCTCCCCTCCTTATAAAGATTTGATTATAAATTCATACTCTATCATTGCATGTTCTATGACAGGTCGCTTTCATGCTTGCTTGCAAAATATGCCCTAGCGATTGTTGGTTTTGTTTGGGGCTGCTATTAAAAACTTCCCGATAAATCTCAGACCAATGTCGCACGGGAACCGGATAACTACAAAAGTTAAGGCAAATTAATAATTTACCAATTCTTTAATGACCTCAAATTTAATAGGATTCATATGCAACAAGAATATACATAAGTTAAGTAGAGTAATAGAAAGGATTGAGAGACGAAAGGCAAGATGGCAAATGAAGAAGTGACAGGCATTGAGTGGCGAGAAGAAAAAATGAGATTTCTCAACACTGGCTTTGGATGGTCAAGGATAACTCAAAAGTGAAATAAAAGAAAATAGCCAAATAAAGGAGATAAGTCTCAAAATGAAGACAAGACGAAAATAAATATCTCATTTTGATGTAAGAAGGAGGGAGGGAAAGCAGGAAAGAAGGAGAGAGAAAGGAAGGAAAGAAAGAAGAAGAGGAAAGGAAAGAAGGAAGAAAAGAAGGAGGAATCCCAGTATGGGCGGGAATATGTGTATGAAGAGATTATCGCTATGAAGAACTATACGTAACTATGAAATACTATAATTTGCTGTGAATGTGGTTGTTAATTCTAAGTTTGAATTAGGAAATTCGCTAACCTGACTTGTGAAAAGACCAGTTGTGAAACTAGTTGCGCTGGAAAGGAAGTATAAGAATCCCTTCCTTTTATAGATAACAGTTTATAGTATAGGCTGATTTTGAAACTGCTGTTGTGGGACCAGGTTTGAAGCTCCCAAACTCGACTGCTTGTTAGGGAGCTCTAAGGCACCTGTGTTTTAGAAGGCCCAGGCTCAGAAAAACTTCCTGGCCCACTATCATGCGCTGGCTGGACCTTAGGGTGATTTTAGTAGAAAACTAAAAAGCTGATGAGTGTGTGTGGCCCATCTGACATATTAGGCACGAATGTATCCAGTCGAACCTCTGGCCCAAGTTATGACCACTCCATCAGGATAGTGCAGCTTCGGCAGTACAGCTTCGACGATTACACCTCGACAGATCCTTCGACTCGGCCGGTCAGTCGGCTTGGCGAGTCGGGTCATTTCCAGTGCTGGGTTTGACTCCGCGTGGCCTCGACTTCGGAAGGTCCTTGGCACTATTTCTTCATTCCGTTTCGGTGTTTTAAATATGGAAGGCCAGCTGATCAGCCATTTATGTTCTTGTGAAGGACAATAGGTGGCTTCCGAGACCAGGTCCAGTTCATTCAGTGAGTTAACACATGTGACATCTCCAGCTTCGAGTCTGTCTTGATCCGACTCGTTTAGGAAAGTGTTGCTGAGCAGCCCATTGGTGTCAGAGAAGCCGTGCTGCTGTGGAGAATAACAAAGTGGCTCATCCGTCTCAGCTCGGCCAAATAAGTCTGGCTCGACAGCTCGGCCTCATTCGACACTTTGTGATTGGCTGGGTGGGTTTGACTACGTGGCTGACCGGCACTTAGGAAGATGCTACACCGCTCAGTGCTCTATGGAAAGAGTGCCGGTATCAAGGTATCCACACCACTATAGTTTGATAAAAGTAGGAACACCTATTATATTCACATAAATCATGAAAATGGCTAGCTAATCTTGGTAACCATACTGTCATGCATATAATGAGATATGAAAAAATACAAGGTACCCGAATAAATGATTGTATGTCACATATGTTTAGAATGACACAATAATTGTTTCGAGAATATGAATATACCAAACTTAAAATACGCATGGATTGTTTAACAGAACTAAGGCAGAAGGGATGAATGAGCATGATAACCAGGGAAAATAAGTGCAACGACATCTTTGATAAGATTTGTACAACTGAGGTATATTAGTATAAACTTCGGTCTTCCCTTATAGATGGTCATTGTCTCGTACAATGTTAACATCTTCGAGGCCCTTATGGATGGTCTGTTGTTTCTAACACATTGATAACGGCTCATGGCCCTTATGAATATCCTTGTTTCGTGGGGTGAGTGCTGACACCTTCGAGCCACTTATAGTTTATTTTATCACTTCTAAGGTTTATCTATCTTTATAAAAAAAATGACAAGTATATGCAAAATGAAAATAAATAGAAATACATGACATGATGACAATATGCTATCTTGATGACTCTGAATATACGGATTACAAGAACAAGAAGTAAAGTACAAGATGACATGAAAAGTATATGAAATATGAAAAGAAATGAAACATGTTATGAAAAAGTATATACATGAGAAATGATAAGTATATGTAAATGTTATATGTGTTATAAGTATATGCATTTGTATAGAAGTGGTGGCCCTTAGTAGAGGTCATCCATATGTATTAATTCACACTAAGCGTAAAGTTTAGCACGGGTATTTTCATCCGTGTAGGTATAGAAGAGGAAACCAGAGGACAGGACAATCTGCATCCGCAGTCAAAGGCCACACATCACTAGGTGCCCACTGGAAAACCTTTTGGTCTAGTGTATATGTATTTTGTTTATTTTGTAAACCATGTAAATATTGGAAATGTTGAACACTTCCATATATGGAGCTTGTATATATTTTGTAATCGGCCTTTCACAGGAATATATCCTGAGTTAAATGTTTAACATACATTTATCCGGCTTATGTAACTTTTAGGCGTTGTGGATATGGAATTGGTGGGTTATCCTTTGCTTCAGTAGTGTTTCCTGCAGACTGTTTCTCCTGAGGTTGTTCCTTATTTGCCTCATCATTCTGAACGGGCTGGATGACTTTCTCGATCTCCACCATATAGCTGAGTTGCCCCTTTGGTCTCAATTCTTTACTTCTCGACATAGCTTGCTTTGACATGTTCATTCCATCTCTTCGGGTTTACTTACGCGGTGCTTGGTAAAGAACCCGGTTGCCTTCTACGATACATAAGTTCGCCATTTGACCATTTGTACCTCCAGTTCTCATTTGTCTTTGCGCCAGTTGTTCAATTGGGTTTTCTTCTTGCATAATGCGCCTTGGTCTCATTCATGAAAAGAGTGGGAGGTTAGCATATGTGCAAGGGCTTGTTCTAAGTCCACTTTTTCTCAGGAGGTGGTTCACTAACTCGGTTTGATGGTATATTGTTCTGATTGTTCCTCCATCCATACCCTTTTTATTGTTCTGATTCTGATTATTACGCCACCCTTGGCCTTGATTTTGGTCCCGATAATTGTTTCCCCATGCATCGCTTCTTCTTGTGATTGATTTGGTTGAACCTTGACACGTCACCCCGAACTGCTCAGCCCCATTTGGTTTTCACGTGGCATTACGTGTTGTTGTCTTTGTCCTCAGCGCCGTCACCGCAAACTCCGTGGGTTGATTACGTATAGCATTCGTGATTCCTTCTTTGTCTATTTAGCTGTTTTGGTCGGTTGTGCCACATGATTAACGGATTGTTGAGAACCTGGATTATCGTACTTTACTTTGCTTTAAGTTGTAGCCTTCTCTAGGCCCGCGGTTGTATTGGTTCGCACGCGGCGTCTTCTGGGATTTCATAAGCTTAGTGCGTGGTTTTCTTCGTAGTGCTCCTCCGGTAGAGGCATCGATCGCTACATTCTGATCGCATTCCTCGGACCATTATAAAAAGTGTGGACTGCATCCATCCCCGGTGATCGATTGGTGTGGGCATTTTCTGCCAATAGTTCGTGGAATCCTATCCCGCGCCTGCCGAGGATTCTCCCCTCCCAGTTGCCCGAAAGTATTGATCTCTTGCACAAGTTGTGCAATTTTCGAGTGGGAAAAACTTGGTCGGGGAATTTACACACTTCATCGTTCCACGAAATAATGGAATCGGTGGGTATTGGTTAGCCAATGCAGCTCTATCGTTTAGTAGCGGTGAAACAATCGCAGCACGAGCTTCGCCAGGTAACCCCATTGTACTTGATCGTATCACAAACTTCAAGGAAGTTGGTCAAATCGTCGGGTTCTCATGGGGTAATCCATGAAACAAGATGTTCTGAAGCATCTATAATGTTGCGACTTAGTTCGAGTTGTTTGCTTGAATGAGTGGTCGTCGATGGTATCCCGAACGACCGTGGCGGAAGTGCAAACTCCTCTAACAACATGTATGGATCATGCAGTTTGTATAAGCGGCACGGTGTGATTCCTTCCGTTATTTCCGACCGGCCTCTCACGTGGCTCATTACGCTCAATGCTAAGATCACGTGGTTCATTGTCATCCATGTTGCTAAATTTAAGTACATTCGTTCTCTGTTCTCGGCGTGTTACGTGTAAAGTTCTTTACGGCTCCGGGATCGAGCGGATGTTGGTCAACGATCTCGTCGTTGCATGTACTCACGAAATCTATTGCAATCACACGAAACAACAAGACCAAATTACGGCCTTGTAATAACAAATAAAAACAAAAATTTCGAGTAATATCTAATTGCTTTATTCTCTATACTCTTCACTTTAAACCTATCCCCGACAATGATCAAAACTTGATAGGCTGGCATTGGTGTGTAAGCGTACGCCTATGTGCGCAAAAAGTGCAGTGCGCCAAAGTAATACGATTATTGTACTAATGGTACGGATATCGATCCTCGGGGATAGGTGAGTTGACTACAGAGATTTACTTTTCAAATATTATCTGGATGTATGTATTGTGTATAAAGTTACTAATGTCTGAAAGTAAAATAAACAAATTGATCTAAAATTAATGTATAATGTAAAACAGTGAGGAGATGAACAAACAAAAGCATATGGACTTACATAGAGACGAGCCCCTGGAGCGACAGAGCTAGAGCCTCCTCAATGGGCAAGGCATCCGCCTTCCTGAGGTCAGAATCTTGTAGAATAGACGAGACTACCTCAGCAACGAGCTCAGCATTGGCAAGTAGCGAATCCTCTTCTCCCTCGACTCCAAAGGGACCCCTTCCCACGTCTTTAGGCATCGAATGAGGGAGCTCGGTGATCTACGCCGGAGGGCTCCAAATAAAAATGGGCATAACCTCAAACGGAGGCTCGGCAGCTGTCCCCGAAGGATTTTTGGCCATTACAGCAAAGGAGGAGCTAAGCCACGGACCTGGCACCTTCGGCACCTCGACCAAAGACGACGACGCTTACCCCCTCACCCGAGCTCGGGCGGGTGACTCCTGTCCCTTGGCAGACGGTGATGGAGAAGATACTCCCAACTTCGGGGTAAGCCCCAAGCCAGAAGGCTCTTCTCAGGGGAGGCTTGAGATTTTCGCTTTAGGCTCCTCCTCTTCCTAGACAACGCCTCCATTCGGGCTTGAAGCTCTTCCCGAGTGGGCTTTACAACAGGAGGTCCCCCATGAGAAGGCTGCATAACGGAGGGTGGAGAGGACCTCAAAGTGGGAGGTCGGGAAGACTTCGAATCAGAAGGCCCAGGAATATATGACCTAATGAGGTCGGAATACGCTCGTGGGCCGCGCTTAACTAACTTCCGCTTAACCTCTACGTCCTCGGGACTAAGGTCGGGCCGAATACTTGAAGACCACACAACCAAGGAAAAGTTAGAAATATCCCATAACCTTCGGAGACCGGACCAGGCCCCGTCTGAGAAGCTCAGTAAGGGGTTCTCGAGGTAGTCCGGATAATGGGCGTCAGTGTATCCTCAGTACGGATTGCTCTCCCAATGATGACGGTGACAAAAGTGCGCTCCTTCCAGTACTTGTGGGAAGACGGAAGGTTCGAGATAATCAGCTTAGCATTGGAGCGTTTGGAAATATATAGAAAGCCCTCGACAACCACCTTTACACTGAAGAGGTCTAAGAGCATAACTATGCTCGGGACACCCAGGCCTCTATCCCTAAAGAAGACTAGCAACCCAATAAGAACACCCCAGAAGTTAGGAGAAATATGAGAATGACAGACGTTAAAATTATGGAAGACCCTTTTTATAAAGGGGTGTAGAGGGAAGCGAAGGTCGTTCTCGAAAGCCGCCTCAAAAAAGCAAACCATCTTCGGCACTTGAACGATGTAGGAGGTAAGCACGTCGGGGCACCAAACATGAACACCAAACAGGGGCCTGTACCAAACAACGAAGGTCTCCCCAAATAAGGGCTCAACCCAATTAGGACCCACGGCCTCAGCATTCTATATAGCAGCCCTCAAATATTCAGAGCCGCCAGGATATCGGATTTCACTAACTTTACCCTTGCCTTTGCCCAATGAGGAAGAAGGGCCCCTTGAGGTAACCTGGCAGACGACCACGGCTAGACGGTCGGATTCACCACCCATCTGCCCCGAACCAGTCACCTCAATAGAGTTATCCTCTATGCGTAGAGTAGAAGAGCGATCGGGACCCATGGAAATACACAAGGCTAAACAAGAAGAAAGGAATTCGAAGGAATAAAGAGGAATCTCAGCCAAGCAAGCCCTAACTATTCACAAGACTTCGAACCCGAAAGGACAAAGAAGAAGAAAGACGTACAATCCCATAAATAGAACGAAAGGGACGATCCCCGATCAAGATGTCAGAAACCACCAAAAGCAGCTTTGAATGATGAACAGGCAAATTTCAAGAAAGAAGAAACCCGGACTTGTAGAGGAAAAAGTTTCAAGAACAGAAGAACTCAATACAAACAGACGGAGGATGTTTCTAAAGAAGCTGGAAGCAAACAACAGAAATAAGCGCAAAAATAGAAAAGTCATCATTATCACAATACGTTTGATGGCGACAAAGCCCTGATCAAACCATCCTTGAGTAGCCACGTGGAAATCACATTCGATCCAAGAAACGACTCAGCCCTTGCCCACGCTCGCTTTAGCCAAGGGCTGGGGGGCAATTGATTGGGTCTAAAACAATAGGCGTACAGGCCCAGAACACAAGCCCAAATATCAGGCCTTAGATGGGATTAAGGGGCAAGCCTAGTAAAACAGCTCGCCCTGTGATGATACCCCATCGGCATGGACCCAGAATAGGAGCCCAATCCACCCCCTCAAAGGGTGGTGGCCTGGCTTGACCAAAGAACCGTATAAAAGGAAAATATCCAACCTCCATATTAACTCTCCACCAATTAGGAAAGAAGAATATTTCATAATAACGACTCCCTAATTATCCTTATCAGCCGAATAAAGATAAGGAAAGAAGATCCTCACCAATAGGGCCATACAGTATCACTTGTCAGCCGAGGAAAGTTCACATAATCACCTATTATAAATACGGGCCACCCGTCGATTGAAGGTATGCACAAAGCTTCGTCCTAAGCTTAATTAAGCCCCTCTTTCCAACAAAAAAGAACTGACTTAGGCATCGGAGAGGCGGTCGGAGCTCCCCCCGCCTATCTTTCTTGTTTCTTGTTTTTCTTTTGCAGGGAGTTCGACGCCTAGTATCAGCGAACTGGCCCAACGAGTCCAACACGCTCCAGCCTAATTTCGATAGGAAAAGCACCATCAATTTTTATTCACATACTTATATGAAATTATTCAAACAAAAAAAAAAACAATACATATGTGATTTTAGGAACAATCAAGAAATATAATTCGAATAAAAAAAATCATATTTATTTCACCAACTGCAATGGGTATACATGATTTTAAAAATTAGAGCAAATTTTACAAATTAGATTAATCAAAATACTACAATACGAATATATCTCGGGTTAAACCCTTACTTAAAAAAAAATCTATTATATATAACTTTGCATGATACTGAATGGATCTCTTGTTAAATGAATAGATCTTTATTGATAATGAATCAAGAAGAAGAAAACAATTAAAAAAATGATAATGAATCAAGAAGACGAAATTTTGTTGTGTAGAATAAGATGGAATAATAAAAAAAAAAAACGAACATAACTTTGCCCTCTTCCTCAATGGTTCTTCCTTCATAGATGGTGAATGAAAATCGTGAAGAACCATATATTTATATACATTTGGGCTTGAATGCGTCATTATGGTTTTGATTTTGATTTCTATTTTGAATGAGACAAGGTGTATTTGAATAAAATTCTAATTCTGAAAAAAAAAATTCAGATTTTTAGTTCTTAAAATATCATATTTGTATATGATTTTGATATATTTTTTTGAAAATGATTATGATATTTTTAGTTCTTAAAATATCATATTTGTATGTAAAACTATTAAAAATAATAATTTGTATATGATTTTATAAACAATCATTTTTTTTTTACTTTTTAGTTCTTAAAATATGAAGAAATTCATATGAGTTTTTAAGAATAATTGATTCTTTTAGGATTAAAAATAGTAACTTTTAGGATCTAACTCATACAATTAAAAAGTTTTAGGAATAATTTTTACTTAAAATACGGATATAACTTTTAGGAATAATTAGTTCTTAAAATTATATAATCAAAATAGGATTAAAAAAAATTGTATGAGTTTAACTAGGAATAGAATATGAACTATTTAAGATTTTTTTAACCACAAAAAAAAAATCAGAGCAAATTTTAAAAATCAAATTAATCAAATTATTATAATACGAATAGATCTAGGGTTAAACCCCTAACTCTAAAAAAATCTTATTGGCTTCACTCATTTGATGAAAAAGTTGTTTCAAATATTTTGGAAAAGTATAGGAGAATTTTAAAGAGTGAATATTTATACTTCTATTAGAAAAGTCATTAAAAGTAATTAAAAGTCTAATGTCTATAAAAGTCGATGACTTTTTCAATACCGATATACTTTTAGAGTCTTAAAAAGTCGAATACACCATGACTTTTAGAGACTTTTTTTAAATCTTAAAAAATCTTAATCGAATACACCATGACTTTTATAGATTCTTTAAAAGTCATAATCCAATGCACCATGATTTTTATAGACTTTTTAATTCCATGAAAGTCATTAAAAGTCCTAATCCACTACACCCCTTAGACAATCATTAGTAAGTATACTCATCATTAATGGAGGAAATGGCATGCATACTGATTTTCAATGCTGGAATACCTATAAGACGAGAACAAGTGTGAAGAATGGCAGATGCAATTTCATGTCAAGAGACACCTCTTAGAAAATCTCTACATTTCATAATTATGCTTTCTAATAAGTAAAGCTATTAAGCCAATATCTAAACAACAGTTTTGAATCCCTGACCAACTTTAGAACATTCAGAACTGAACAAAATCAAAGATCAAAAAATGGTCATTATATGCTGAGAGATTAGAAAGTTATCTACGCACACACACATATAGATATGTATGTAGTAAAATAACTTGGGTTTCAGAATGCAGTTTGTCTGACTATGATGCATCTAGAGATAGAAAAGTAACTGGGGATTTAGGATGCATTTTGTCTGATATTGATAGAATCTACTACTAAATTAGGATCCACCTCCTCCCTCAGCAATGCCTTGAAATCACAAGATTACAAAATTAAATGATAAAGAACTTACAGCTAAAACAAGGAAAGGAATGACTTCCAATATAATTAATGTAGATTTTACTCGTGCTTGGCGAAAAGAATCCTACATATCCAGAACAGAAAACAATAACTCATGACGGACTAAGCAATACACGGAATCGAGCCATTAAACCAAAATAATAACTGAGGTGTAGGCAGACTAGTTAGCTTATAAATCCCATTATCCAAAGCTTCAAATATTATAACTGAACAACTTTCAAACCTTACTTTTCATCATAGTGACTAAAGTAGAAAGATTGCCTCAAAAATATAAGTTTAAAGATTAAGATACATTAACATTAAATTTTTTCTTGCATTCTGAAAACATGACAGAATGCATCTATGCATAGATATGTAATAAATATAACAAGTATATTTATATAGATTAAGAAAGGTCATCTAGACAAGACTAGCTATTAAGATAAAGGCTTATTAGTCAATATCTAAGAAAACTAATTAAAGTGAAATCGATGATTCTTGTATACCAATCAAATTTTCTATATCAATCGATGGAATGCCAAATAGTTACTACATCGTTTAGGAATGTGTTGAGTGTTATACCTCATTAAGTGAAAGATTCATAGTCTAGCGAGCATCAAATTTTGTTAAGCAGGCCAAAAGAGGATTTTGAAGGTGGAACTTTCTACTTGTTTTAGTGTGTTTAAGAAGCTAGAGTGGAGGACTTTTGAAGACTTAGATCTGATTTGGCATTTGAAGATAATTTCAAAGAGTCTTTTCTCTTGGTCAAGGAGTTCTCTAAGTGATACAAGTTTATCATTCCTAGATTTAGAACTGTCTGGAGACCGAGGTCCTCTCTTCCAGTTGTTAATATCAAATTTTCTAGGACATTAAAAATGAAAAATCAAAAGACTTAAATTAAGGGGAGTCAACCATATTCATGAATCATGGATGTCCCATAATCGAGTATAGAACTCCTAGGTAGATATACAAAAATTCATGTTGTCCACATCGATATTCATCACGCCTTATTTAACAGCCTTATAGAATAAGGACCTACCGGATGTCAAACACTTGGCTATGTCTCAAAGGAGTTTGTGTGGCGCCTGGCCAGGTCAGTTGACAACCTGTCAGCCAAGGTGAATACTCGTGAATGTCGGGTAACCGACCACCACTAATAATCGGGCGAGTCTCCTTTGTGGGGGCTTTTGCAAGGTATAAAACCTGTCCCCTACAGATTAACTCTTTGTTCTGTGTTACATGTCACAGTAAAGTAGCGCCAGGCGCCGTAATACTCACAAAATTACATCAACTATATACCAATAATTCAAGAGTTATTACAATACTCTTAACTAAAACATATATCAAAATTTAAAGTTTTAATACATGTTCTACAAAATGAATACCAAATCCATAACCCGACTTTCTTCTAAAAAACGACCTACAGTGGCGATCTCTGTATATTCTACTATTTTTGAAATGATGATCACTGAGTGGGATTGAGCAAGCGATCGATCAGTTTTATTGCGTGGTTATCACTAAGATGCATATCGTGGCAAACCAAATGCAGCTCGATGATATGGATACTGTGGATAATGCCTTGCCCAATCCGTGTCTCGAGTCATCATAGGCTCACCACACATGCCTAAGCAAGTAAGGTAAAATACGGTTTTCAAAACAAAGCTTTTTGTTCTCGAAGCTTTTACTACCAGATTCCCGATAATATTTATTTGACAACCCTCCGAGGCGAATATGTTGGATAACCCTCCGAAACAATTCTTCAGGCCCCTCTGGCGTGGGTGTTGGACAGTCTCAAACCTGATTCTCCGAAAAATCTTCGTCGAAATTCCTTTTCCACAAGCATTTTTCCTTTCTATTTTCTTTCATATCATGCACTCACTTAATATTTTAGGGTTTGCCCAGATGAGTGCATATGGAGATACGTATACCCAATCCCAACAACTCATGCTAATATATTTTACATGCATGTATTAACACAATTACTCACATAATTCATGTTATTAAATTCACATCAATAACACCAAAATTAGCTCACATGGGCTAATTAACAAATACAAGCAGCTCATTTTGAATCACTCAACAACACAAAAATCACACCAAAAATCACGTGAACAGTGAAACCCTCGGGTAGGCATTGTTCACGGCCACACAATTAAGGATTTCTTCACTCGGTTCAAAGCTTTTGAGACCGATAACACGGCCTTCTAGGCCTCAACAAATCCCCATCCATAAAATGGCCCTCAACCAAAGAATAAACCAAGTAGGAAAAGATCCCTACCTCTTGGAGTTGTCGAAACTCCATCAAATTGGTGTCCACGTGTAGCCCTCGCCGCATAGATCGACTTTTCTTTTTGCTCCGTCGAGAACCGATGGTCCGAACGGTGGGAAATCTAGAGTGAAGACACACTCTCTCTCTCTCTAAAATCTAAAAAACCCAACTCCCTGCCAATTTCCAGCCCTTCTTCACGTTTTATTCTTCAATTTGAAGAAGAAAAATGTTCATCTTTTGTCTTATTCTATTAAATTTTTCAAAATTCCATCCATGTCCCTTTAAGTCTTGAATTTTGACACTTGGCTTATTCTAAGTTATTCATTTCCATCATCTCACTAATCATGCAACATGTGTCACATGAGTACATGTAGTAGGTGACTTTTTTCACATCACATTTCTCTCACAAGCCGTTTTACGGCACCTAACTTTCTGTGCCTCTCGAAAAATGTGAAATTCCGACTGTCTCGAATTGACCAAGTAATGTGGTATCCCCAGATTTCATTGAGGCGATTCAATGGTGAAGTCCGTTTTGTCATGCGAGATCTAGAAAAATTTCGGATTTTGACGAAAATTACGATTTTACCATTTTTCAGAAAATTAAAATTTCTCGGGTTTTATTCTCCCCTCCTTAAAGGAATTTCGTTTTGAAATTACGGACAATCCTAACAACTCACATGCATATGCAACGTGCACTATACCGTACATATAAACTAGTCATTTAAGTGATGCGCGACTAAACCACGTACCTTCATCCCTAAACAAGAAGGGATAGGTGGCCATCGTGTCTCGCGCTCCCCGTTGACTCCTCCACTCCCACGGATTGCTTCCACTGGCACCTCGCTGTACTCACGGTCTTCAACGTCGTAGAGACACGATCTCGGCTATCCATAATACCCTGCTTGGTCCTCCCGCCCGAAGGTCCCATTCGTGTCAACCTCAGCTCTCTCCCTAATCCACTACATGAAATTTGGATGGAGTGTATCTCCGGAGCATGGACGTGAAATACCTCGTGGACACCTAACATGCTCGGCCCAATGAAGCCAAGCGAGTGCGCTCTTTGTGCCCCTACCCTCTCGGTATCTGAGAGACCCGATAAACATGACGATAGCTTCCCGCGCTTACCGAACCTGACCACTCCTCTCTTAAGCTTCACCTTCAAGAAGACGTGATCTTCAACCTCAAAATCTAAGGGTCGACATCGTACATCAGCATAGCTCTTACGTAGGCTACGGCGTGACGCGTTGTCGTATCAAGCTCACCTTCTCGGAGGTGTCTCTAATCAGATCAGGACTAATGATGGAGCTCTCTCCCACTTCGGTCCAACATATCGGTGATCTACATGGCCTCCCATACAATGCCTCATATGGCGCCATCTGTATACTCGCCTGATAACTGTTGTTGTAGGCGAATTCCACTAAGGGCAAATGCTCTTCCCAGCTACCCTTATGATGGGACCCAGCGTGCTTTCGCGACGCGTACCACTCTGCTTTATATGGTCCTCTACGACTAACCATGCATGCGTAAGGTGGAAAATTTGTACTCATGGTTAGCCGTGTGTGCCGTACCTTTTTGGAAACTCTTTTAAAGGTGCGTCGTCTTTCTGGTCTCCTACTCGACACTATGGATACTGGTGCCATGTGTAGGCTGAATAATCTCACAGGATCACCTAGCCGTAGGAATCTCTCGATGTGAAGGTCATTCGCAAGGCTAGAAATATTTTGACCGTGAGCTTGGTCCACTATCACTTATACAGCATCATGTCCTTGCGGTGTCCATGGCAAGTGGGTCCAAAATCCATCGTGACGTGCTCGGTTTCCACTTTCGGCCACCTCCCAATGGGTACGATAGCCCTATTGGCCTTACGGTGCTTAGCCTTAACTTTGTTGACACATGAGACATCGTCGGGTGCAAAGTCTCCTACGTGTCTCTTCATCCCGCTCCAATAGTTCTAGCGATGAGGATTCTGGTACATCCGCCGTGCCACCCTAGATGCCGCAGTGAGTGAGGCGGTGAAACTCCACACGAGGATCTCTGCTCTCGAATCAGTTATCACGGGAGAACCACTACTCCGTCCTTATACTAAAGACTACTATCCGGTGGATGATTCACTCACACCATACCGACTGCATCTCTGGCCCCCCGATGGATTACCGCCATCTCCACGTCCTGCCCTTGGGACTCAATCACTCTACTCAACAGAGACGGTGTAGCTACTAAACTCCCCAACATACCCTGAGTATGCTCAATGTACTGTAGTCTAAACCGCCTCGCGCCTCAAGCATCCGCCACTCGAAGCCATACTAGCCAATGCCCTCGTGACTCCTCGACCGAGTGCATCGCCCACCGCCCTACCGTGCGGTGGTAATGCAAAGTGAAGTCATAGTCCCTTCAGAACCTTATCCATCTACTAAGTGCCTCATATCGAGGTCCCGTCGCAAGTGAAAAACATAGCTCGACTTTTTAGAACCGAGCACACCTCGAACTCCTCGCCATATAAGTAGTGGCACCAAATCTTCAAGGCAAAGACTACGACCGCCAACTCCATGTGCTCATGATTCTTCAACTGACGGGAACCATAAGATACTACCCTTCGGATCGCATCAAACACATCCTGGCCGCCTCGAGGCATCACAATACACTACTCTGTCCCCCGGGTCCGGGGACTATCAAGATAGGAGTTGAAGTAAGCCTCTTCAACTCCTTGAATTCTCCGCATCGGCCATCCCAATCAAACTTGACTTCCAGGTCAACTAAGTATGCCGCTTAATCGAGAAATCCTTAATGAATCTCCTGTAGTACCCAGCCAATCCCAAGAAACTACGTATCTCGAAGACTAAATTCGGCCTCTCCCAACTCATCATGACCTTGACCTTCTCAGGGTCTACTGACACGCCTAATGCTAACACCAAGTGTCCCAAAAATCTCACCTTAGTAAGCTAAATTCAGACTTATCGACCTCGGGCGCATGCTGATGGTCTCTCAACAACTGTAAAACAATCCTCAAGTGATACTTATGCTCATCTTCTGACTGGGAGTAGATCAGAATGTCATCCACAAAGACTACGACAAACTGATCTAGATAGGGTTGGAATACCTTATGCATGAGATCCATGAATGTCGCGCATTCGGCCAACTCAAAGGGCATCACTCAGAACTCAGTGCCCATAACGCTGCTTCTAAATCACGACTTAGGATATCCGCCTCCCAACCTCAACTGGATGGTAACCAAAGGCGGTTCATCTTGAGTAGACTCGCGCTCCTCTCAACCGATCAAACAAATCATCAATCCTTCTGAATGCTACCTATCTTGATCAGAACTCTGACTAACCCATTTAGTCAATGCATAGTCATACCTTGTCCTTCTTTGCAATGTAAATCCGTGAGCGCCCCATGGTGAAGTACTCGGTCTAATGAACCCTTTGTCCAAAGAGCTCCCGTAGCCGGACTCGAGTTCTCGCAACTCAACCGCCATCCTATGAGTCATAGAGACGGGCGAAGTACTAAGGTGTAGCTCGATACTGTAGTTCTACAACCAAGGGAGGAATCCCTGTGAGCTCATTTGGAAAACATCCTCATACTGCAACCATCTAAGGTAGATCCAGTCCGCCTCACTCGCCCTTTCTGTAAGGCTCGCTAGCCAACTCCGCCTAACTCGTCTACACACTTGACTCGTACACTGTATAGGGAAAAATATCATGCTTGTCCCCTTGAAATATAACATGAGTACCGTCCTGTGTGTAGGCGGTAACCCTCCTACACTCACAATTGATGATGACTCTGTAAGCTGTTAACCAATCCATCCCCAGGATGACGTCGAATTCTGACATGTCCATGACCCTCAGGTCCACTACGATCAGAATCCTGGAGATCTCTAGCTCACAACCTCGACATATCATCCCTATCCTAGCCCTAATCCCTAGGGGAGAACTCACATACGTGGGCTCCTCCAAGGTCTCAACCTCTAAGCCCAACTCTATCACAATCGATGCAGCGATGAATGAATGCGATACCAGAGTCTACTAATACTTTTGCTCATAGGCGAGATAGCAAAAACGTACCTTGTATAACTGGCTGATCTGCTGGCTCAGCCGGTTGTATAACGGCGTAAACACGTACTCGATCCCGATGTCCCCGCCATGGACTCGCCGCCGCCCTCGGCCCATAGTCCGCCTCGCATGCCTGTAATGTGGCGCCCGTAACACCCTAGAAGTGAAACTGGCTCCTTTGGCATGTACCGGGCTGTGGAGGGATATATTGTATACTCTCTTGTCCTACCGTTGACTGGGACTGCGCTGTCCCGAAACCTTGGGATCCTTGTCTCTTGGGGCAATCCCTCCTCATATGTCCAGGCTGTTCGCAATGGTAGCACACCATCTGCCTAGCCTGACCGGCAACTTTGATATGTCCCTGGCCCTGATGGTCTCGGCCTTAAAACCCTTGTGAACTAGAAGCCCTCTACTTCTTTCCCGAACTAGAAGAAGACTGACTCTCCTTCCTCTTGCTACTAACACCCGCATCCCGGTCCCTAAGCATCCTCCATCTTCTCTCATCAGTCGTGGATGTCCCAACCATGGAGTCCATGTCTTGTAGGTGAAGTCCTACAATCCTGCCCCGAATGGACAACTTTAGTCCATTCTCGAATCTCTTGAATTTGTCCATGTCCGTGGCCACGTAGTCATCAGCAAAACGAGCTAGCTCTGTGAATCTAGCCACATACTCCATCACCATCATCGTCCCCTACGTTAGCTTTAGGAACTCCTGAGCCTTCGTGTGACGAGCAGTATCCGAAAAATACTTACCCATGAGAATATCATGGAACTCTGCCCAAGTCATTGCCTCTAGATCTCTAGAGATCTTTGGCCCGCCCCACCATTCTGGGCCTCACCTCTGTACCGAATGCGCCGGCCGATCCTATCGTATCCGAGGCAATCTCCATAGCCTCCAATACCTTCTAAACCTACATGAACCAATGGTCTGCCACCATCAGATCTCCTCCCCTCCCCTTATGAATATCGGAGGATGATGTGCTCCTAAACTCTGGAGGTCGCTTCACCGCTTTCGTGTTCACCACTCCGCACAAACCCGTGCAATAATGCATGATCGAATCCTACTACTAAAGAAAGGCCCGGTCAAAAGTCACGGTGTCTCGACCAAGACTTCATGGACGATCTCTACGGCCCTCTCCCACGACTAGCCATCTACACATGTCAAATGGAAAGATATTTCAATGAAGGCATCTCAAAGGGTAAATACAAACTGATAATATTCACGATATCAACTTTATTTTTTTGAAAAACCTCGTGAATAGTTATCCCAAACAAAGGACTTGTAATCGTTGCACTGAGACCTCATTAAGTGAAAGATTCATAGTCTAGCAGGCATCAAAATTTTGTTAGCGAGGTCAGAAAGAGGATTTGAAAATTGGAACCTTTCTACTTGTTTGGTGTGTTTGGAAAGAGTAGAAGTGGAGGACATTTGAAGACTTAGATTTGATTTGGCATTTGAAGATCATATCAAAAAGTATTTTTCCCTTGGTCAAGGAGTTCTCTAGGTGATACAAGTTTATCATTCCTAGATTTAGAACAATCTGGAGACCGAGGTCCTCTCTCCAGTTGTTAATATCAAATTTTCTAGGATATGAGTGGAAAAATCAAAAGACTCAAATTAAGTGAGTCAACCATATTCATGTATCATGGATGTCCCATAATCGATATAGAACTCCTAGGTAGATATACAGAAATTCATGTTGTCCACGTCGATATTCATCAAGCCTTATTTAACAACCTTATAGAACAAGGACCTACCAGATGTCAAACACTTGGCTATGTCTCAAAGGAGTATGTGTGACGCCCAATACCGAGGGTCCCGTTGACAACCCGTCAACCCGCGGAGTACTCGTGAATGTCGGGTAACCCGACACCACTAATGAAAATCGGGCAGAGTCTCCTTTGTACGGGGAACTTTACCCAAGGTATAAAACATGTCCCTACATTTAACAAAGACCACACAGGGTCCATGTCGCAAATGGCTACTTAGCCTATGACCAATACTACAAAATTACATCAACTATATACTAATAGTTCAAGAGTTATTACAATACTCTTAACTAAAACATTTATCAAAATTTAAAGTTTTAATACATATTCTACAAAATGAATACCAAAGCCACAACCCGGCTTTCTTCTAAAAAGCGGCCTCTAGTGAGCATCGTCCTCCTGTACACCCATGTAAATTCGAAATAGTGATCCTCGACAGTAGTGAGCAAAGCCCAAAAAAGATAATTTCCTACATGGGTTACTTCCCACCTATGCACATGTCATGGCAACTAATCACACTCAAGTAAATACATGATCCTACTCTTTAAGTTTGAATGTCTACATGCCCAATCCCATGTCTCGAGTCCTCACCGACTCCTCACACATGCCTGCTTCAAATGCGAGTAAAATACGCTTTCAAAACAAAAGCTTTTGTTTCTAAAACTTACTACCAAGTTTCTAAAATTTATCGATTAACTCCTCCGAAGAGAATATGTTGCATAACCCTCCGAAACAATTCATGGGTCCCTCCGACGTGAATTGTTGGACAATCTCCCAACATAATTCTCCGAAAAATCTTTCTTCGAAATTCCTTTCACAAACATTTTTCCTTTTTATTTCCTTTCATATCATGCACTCACTTCTAATATTTTAGGGTGCCTCAGTGCATATGGAATGCATTATGCCAATCCCAACAACTCATGCTAATATATTTTACATGCATATATTAATACAATTACTCACATAATTCATGTTATTAAATTCACATCAATAACACCAAAATTAGCTCACATGGGCTAATTAACAAATACAAGCAACTCATTTTGAATCACTCAACAACACAAAAATCACACCAAAAATCACTTGAACAATGAAACCCTCTGGTAGGCACTATTCACGGCCACACAATTAGGGATTTCTTCACTCAGTTCAAAGCTTTTGAGACCAATAGCATGGACTTCTAGGCCTCAACAAACCCCCATCCATAAAATGACCCTTAGCTAAAGAATAAACCAAGTAGGAAACGATCCCAACCTCTTGGAGTTTTCGAAACTCCACCAAATTCTGTCCACGCTGTACTCTCAACGCTGAGATCGGCTTTGCTTCTTGTCTGGTCGAGAACCTACGGTCCGAATCCAAGGAATCTAGAGAGTAAGGAACACTCTCTCTCTGTAGTAACTAAAAACCCAACTCCCCTACCAATTCCAAATTCCCTTTCCGCATTTCTTTTTTCTTCTTCTTCAATTTGAACTAGAAATTTTTTCACCTTTTGTCTTATTCTATTAAACTTTTCAAAATTCCATCCATGTCTCTTTAAGTCTTGGATTTTGACACTTGGCTTATTCTAAGCCATTCATTTCCATCATCTCACTAATCATGCAATACGTGTCACATGAGTACATGTAGTAGGTGAATTTTGTCACATCACATGTCTTCACAAGTCGCTTTTTTACTCTGACCCGCCACCCGTGGCTACCGAAAACGTGAAAATTTCACCGCCTAAGAATTCGACGAAATTCGATGTGGTATCTAGATTTTGCATGAAGATTCCAATGGTGAAGTCCGTTTCATCATCCGAGATCCAAAAAAAATTCAGAATTTGACCAAAATTACCATTTTACCATTTTTTAGAAAATTAGAATTTTCTCGGGTTTTACAGTATGAATGGCATCAAAGCAACAGTCATGAAAGTAGAGAACTCCTAGGTAGAAATATTTATTCCCTTGTATTTGTGGTGTTTCTCAATTCATAAATCCTAGCCATTTTCTAGGAACACAAAGGCCAACAAAATCTCTACATTTCTTGGTTTCAACTCTCAACAAAATAATATCTGAAGAGGATTTAGAAAATAAAAGGAAAAATAAGTTTTATAATTTCCCCTCAATCACTTTCAATGGTTATGATGAGAATTCTGATAATCATTCTGATTTAGTACTTAAAGATAGACATTATTGAATCACATTAAATCCAGTTCATAGATTGCTTTTCATTTAGTTACGTTTCTACAAGTAGCAAGATAGATGAAATAATCCTCGAAAATATTGAAAGTACGGCCAACAACCAACTATCAAGACAATGAAACATTAAGTCGGGGTAGGGTTACCGACCACCATAACCACCGATTATGAATAAATACGTATGATATGGCCTGAAAAAATGCCTAGTTGTCTGCATGTTTCATTTCTAGGTTAGTATAGTGTGCATGAAGGTGAAGGTTATAAAGAATAGACAAGATTACATGTAAATTATGCCAATATGATTTCATGTATGTAGAGTGAAAATTTAGTAATAGAATATGCAAAGAGTTTTATTTTTACTAAGAAACACTTACTTATCACAAGGTGAATAATGGCATACACCTAACATCACATGACATATATTTTATATATACTGGAAATAAAAGTATACAATACAACCATACAGAGAAAGTGGATCCAATAACAAGAAGTGGGTGGCTGCCCACAACATAATTCACATACAAGAAAGCTGTATTAACTAGAACCTGAGAAAATAGAGAAACAAAAATGAAGTCAGAGGTGCAGATGAACTCAGAGAAAATGCAGAAGGAATGGTGGGCAGTGAAGACCCGACTAGAGAAAGTGGAACGCCAACAGGGGAAGTGATCAGGAGTAATAGTTGCTTATGTGGGAAGTCGAGATGGATGAAGTTTTGTGATTTAGCCGAGCATGGAAAGGCTACTAAGGAATCAATGGTGATGAAAACCATGAAGATTGATGTTGATGACCAAATGGATGCCTTTAAATGATGTAGACAAGTCTTTCTACTAAATGTGCCTGTAGAGAGAGAGAGAGAGAGAGAGAGAGAGAGAGAGAGAGAGAGAGAGGAGGAATCTTACTATGATGATTGAGGCTTAAAGGGTCCTCGAAGTATGCCTTTTAGGCCTAAAGGCTGTGGGTCAGGGTGCAAGAATACAAAGCCATCACCAAGGAAAAACTCATTTGCAAGTCCCATTTGCATGCCACACAAGGAAAAACTCTTCTCCAATAAATGCTTCAACATCACCAAAATACTTCTGTATCCTAAAAAATTCTCCACCTTCTTCCTTTCTAAAATTTCCAACAATCGCATGCTAATGAACTTAGAGAACAACCGGATATTCAAAAACAATTGTAGGTTTCAACAATAGCATGGTCTCAACGACAATAGTATACATTCTCTATATACTAACTTCAACAGGAGCTCAAATATTTGACTTTAGTATCAACCATCATAAATAAAAGGAGGGCAAATCCATAAGTCCAGCAATATTGCACATATTGCATTAGTTTGGGTTCTGTTTTGGTTCTGGCTCCTAGTAGATAGAAACAACAAGTTTGGATTATAACTTTTGTTTTTGTAGGTATTAGAAATGAAAAATTCAACATCTTTTTACGCTTTGGGTTTAAAACTAACAGAAGGAAAATAACAAAAAAGGCAAAGATCAACAATGTTTAAACAGGGGAAAGAACTATATAGCCAAACTTAAATTGTCAACCAAAATAAATCAAATATGTGAAAGTTTTCCCAAAATTTACACCACATTTATTAAATTGAATAATCAAATTGTTAAACCATCAACTAGGTTGAGCTCAATGGTGAAATCACAATAATGCTGAAATGAAAACAAACTATAATAACCAAGTTCCCCCAATTCAACTAAAGCAGACTTGAAAATCATTCACTCTCTCAGATTAGATTTACTATCTGTTCGTGGTAGAGAAAATGTAAGAAAAATAATCCCAAACAACAGACACTTAAACCAACTCCTCGTTGTATTCTAGTTAGGTTTTCTATTTCTTCTCTTTCCAAACAAAACACACAATTTCTCCCAATACAGAGCTAATAGCAAGAGAAAAACTCAAACTTATTCACAAAAAAAAAAAAAAAAAATTAGAGAATGAGAAAGAGAACTATGGCAGAAAAGAAGAATAGAGAAACAATTCTACTCCTTCAAACACGACAAATCGAACATAAAATGGAACAAAACCCTAGTATGGAGAGGATACCATAAACGAGCGCTTGAGAACACCTCCTAAATGGCTGCCCCATTCTCTTCCTTGTTCAACACCCAACTACAAACATACAAAGAACATCAAAAATACCAACCTGCAGATAGGATAAAAGAGTTAAAAAGTAGACCTGTGAGTAAAGCAGTCCAAGCTCATCCATTATGCCATAAAAATAAATGTTAAGATACTGATATGCAAGCAAAAGATTAGTCATGCAAAACCCATACCGATATATTAAATATAGTGTTATGAGGAGAGGCCTATTAGATTTTCAAATGGGAAAAATGGTTCCTTTTTCTGAGGTGTAGTATGTACATGCTTACACGTAAGTATAGCTACATATACACATATATACATGAATATATACATATATGCATGCTTCATTCTTTTTAACCAGACTAGTTATATGCGTGTACATCCTCTCAAGTGTACCTAATACTACAAGAGACCGACTAAGAAGCATGGTAGGAAATTATCACTATACCCTCAAGAAGCATTATGAGTCAAAGAGCAGGTTCAAAGAATTGACATGTTTCAAGTTTTATTCCATTTAAAGTGACCACTATGGCCTATTAGTCGTAGTTATGTCCCAAAAACTCGCTTTCTTACCGTTGGTGCAAGAGGACAGCAAACTGACAGACTTGGGCTCTTCAACTCACTACCAGTTGGTTCCTTTGGGAGCAAGCTTTCTCTTATGAAAACCCTCTTCAATCCTTGTCCTCCAACTCCCTCTGATGGTTTTGCACTCTTCCTTGAAAGGTCACATATAAAATCATCCTTCTGCTTTAGTTGAAATATATGATCCTTTTTCATTCTCTCCATTTTTGCTTCTAATGCCTTAACAATCTTCTCGGGGTTCTTAACCGTCTCTCACTCCTTTTCTTGATTATAAAGGTAAAAACATTCCCAATTAAGAGGACTGGCTTCTTTTTTCATTTGGTCGAGCAGAAGATGGAGGTGACAAATGGTGTAACCAAAGACGGAAGAAGAGCGGGGGCCATAGCCAAGGACGTGCTTAAAGGGTTAGAACTTTCTCGGTTGCCGGCATGCAAGTCGCATCAGAATTCTCTGCTCTTCGCAATCCAAGCACAGCTTGTATCCGACTGCCCTCGGATTAAGGTAATTGCTTGTGGTTTCATTGGTGTCATGCCCTGAATTGTGTAAGATGAAAATATCGCTCAAAGGACATCATCCATAATAGATACAAGAATTTCTTTTTGGTTCAAGGAAAGACATTTGAGAATAGGAAACATTGAAATCATTCTCACCATTTTTTCAGCTACAACTAGAAAATTAGTTGGCTTAGTGAAAACAAAGTAGCACATAATTCAGAATTGTTTTAGAAATGAGAGGGATAAAGTTGCAACAACTGTAACATAGCATAACTAATAGAGATTAATAATGCAGAACTGATCAACTAAGAGGATGAACCTTGTTCCATATCTCCTTGGCTCGATCAGCCTAATGAAGGGTGGTTTGAGTTCTCCAAATGAGAGGTTGCTTAGGCTAATATTGGCAATCATCACAATGTTGCAAGCTCCTCCTAAGAGTCCTCAGAGGAGCTGCAGAGCTTTGGTTTCGATTACCGATCTTTCTTATCGGGTATCACTCACCTCGAATTTCCACATCCCTTCAAAATCAATTAGAAGAGCAAAAAACTATAAGAGGCAATGTGGGTTGTGATAAAAATACAGAACAAAAGTACTATACTCACATGCTTATAGGAAATTTTCTCATAAGAGGTATAACTCCCATAAGATGTTGAACCCATTGAATATTCTGAGGATGAAGCAAGGGACTCTCTTTGGCTGCTCTTCCTCAGCCTCCTTTCTTGGCTTTGAGTTTCACTTTCCCATTTTGATTCTTTTTTTCTATAGGATGGTGAATCCATCAAATATTTTGATGCAGAACTTGCTCCCTTTGATCCTCTTCTGTGATCTAATGTGGTCCTTTGGAAGCTACTTGTCTCATATAGACATGACTTGCCAACCATATCAAATTATGTCGACCAATTACTTGAAGACAACCTCTCTTGGTGAGTATTTTCTAGACTCATTGTAGCCATAAAAGCAAGTTTCTTAGTTAGATACTGATCAATGGAATCGCAGCGAACACTGGTGGCCGAGATTTTGTCATTTCCATATAGCGAAAGCCGCACTATCAAGAACTATAAATGAGCAAAAATCCTTGTGAACTTTAAATGTGCAGAAGAATCTCTTCTTTGAGGGATAGATATAATCTCTAAGCTTTGTGAATTTTCTGCTAAAGCTTCCATATCGAACAATAGGCTCCAGAACTGCTCCACTGGACTCAACTTTAGCATTGAAAATGAGTTTTTCTTCACTGTTGAGTTCCTTAACTTCAGGCTCAACTTTAGCATTAGAAATAATTTTTTCTTCACCCTGAAGTTCCTCAACTTCAGCATCATGAATCGGTTTTTCATCACCTTTCAGCCTCAACTTGGGCTCAGTTCGAAAAGTCAGAGAGTTAATCTTCCAACCTTTTTCAAATAGGATACTCAGGCCTACGGGAAATCAATTTACTTTCTTCTTCACTCTACTGCACTTCTGAATTATGGGGCTCCACAAGTTCATCTTTCAAAGAGAGATTTGCTTCCTTTAATTCTGGTTTTGCCCGTGAGGCCTACTCCATGTCAACATGATACTCCTCTTGAATCTGTTCTATTTTTTATTAATCATATTTAATTTTTTTAGGTTCCTAAATCAGTAGGAACCTGTGAAGCATCTTCACCAAATTCTGGGTTAACTTGTGAAGCATCTTCACCTTTTCCATTTGTTTCAATGACTAGAGTACCCTGCTCTTCCATTTGAATAGTCCTAATCTCTAACTCCTTCATGGGAAGAATCAAATTTTGTTGATTTTCCCTCACAAGGCACATGCTACCCACATAATCTACTTGTGAATTGGTGAAGTTGCCGAACCGCAAGAAACGCAGTTCATTAGATTCTTTTTGAATGGGAATCATCTTGGAGATATAAGACACCTTATTTGTTGACCACAACCTAAAGTTTCCAGTCAACCCATCATAATTTATTCTTGAAACTTCAGTGAGTTTAGCTGGTTCATACAGTTTAGTGAACCTTAACACTTTGCCAATGAAGGAATTAATGACTGGGCTAATTAATGGAGAATCAGTAATTGTTATCCATAAGCCCCCTATGGATATGAGGAAGTAATCAAGAGAAACGGGCTTCAATCCGGGCAAGGAATATGACTGACTCTACTTTTACTAATGGTCCATCGCTTAGAAAACACTCGCTCTACTTGGGTTATTTCTTCCGTATCGCTTCACTTTCTTTTACTACTCATTGGCCTTCACGTAAAAGAATTGCTTGCTGTGTTTTCACCGGTTTCAAAAGATCATAAAGGATTTCTGAGGTAAAGCATTCCTCAAGCCCCATACATTCCCTCAAGCACATCCTTTCGATTCTTTGGTTGGGGTTGTAGTAAAGAAACTGAGGCCTGGATGCAAGGTAGTTTGTCATGGGATCATAGGGAGGAAGTGATTGATTGGTAATGGTCTCTGATTCGTATTCAGAGTCATCAGGCACCTAAGGATGTAGACACATTTTAGAAACATCACTAGCAACATTACATCTTTAACAAAACATGTGCATGTTCGAGGTATTATAAATCAACAACTAATTCATTAAGAAAACAAGTGCAATGCATTGGTGTGCACGAGACAATGCGGTTTCAATAAAAATATCGAACTTAAAGTACAATGATTTATCATGACTAGAATTTTCTACAGTTAGATGGAACCAATCTAAGATTTTGATGAAGAAGTTCGACTCTCTTTGTCAGTTTTTCTCACCCTTTTTTGGCTTTGAACTTCACTTTCGCCCTTTGATTCTCGTTTGCTATAGGATATGGTCCTTTGGAAGCTGATCATCTCATATGGACATGACTCGCCAACTGATTCGTGTGCGGTAGGGTGTTCACGAATCAACAAAATTTATAAACCTAATTCCTTTTACTACCGTAGCATGGCTACTGTAGTATAGTGGATCCAGGGTCGAACACAGAGATGGGTTTTCTTCGCACAATTGATTCACAGTTGAGTTCAAAATGGTGAATTTGGTTTGGATTAAGGGTTTTGATAAAAACAGTGAGGTTTAATGTTTGAAAACTGAAAATGAAACGAAGTAAAATGTAAAACAGGGTTCCTTGAAGCATCAGGATACTGGTTTTGGGTCCTTAAGGTAACTGAGAGGTTCTCGAGTCCTTTTCTTTACATTGAGGAGGATGGCCTATAGTCATTTCCTGAACTGGATCTTCATTTGGCTATAAAAACTAGACCCCTAATAATTTTCCTTTTGAAAGATGGCATTTATTGAGCATTTATGGTCTTAGACGGTGTAACCCTATCTCCTTGACCCATCTTACAGTAACTAATAATTGGAAACTAATGAATCTTAGTGGATCTAACAATAAGCATCCACTGAACCCTAAAAGATTGCAAAGTATAGGTCATTCAAGATGCATCTAAGGGATTTAAACCTAAGGTTGGAAGGAGACGCATAAATGACAATAAATACACGCTGCCGTGTGAGAAGCCTCTTAACTCCTAGAACCTTCCTCCAAAGAGCCTTCCTCTTCAAGGATAAAGGATTAGTTACCATCCTCTGAGTTGTCATCCTCAGAGGGTGCTTGGAAGGCGAGAAAATGAGAGAAAATGAGAGAAAGTGAGAGAAAGTGAGAGAAGCGGGAAAATTCCAGCTCAGAAAATGTATTAATGATCCAAAAAAAACTCCTTGTTTATAGTGTAGCAGGGGCTTCTATACTGCCTCAGTCATGAGAAATTACAAAAATATATTAACTACCTACTATTACATTAAGGTTAATTTAGGAAAATCACAAAAGTTGGCTCAACAAAAGTCAAATCGAAGACAAAAATTGGGACAAATTCGTAGCACTGCAAATTCCCTCAGAGTGGCCGTGAAACCTCTCGCCTTATGCCCTCTCTTCAAGTATCTAAACTGCAGCTCTGAATTCAATTTGACTTCTTCGCAAGAGATGACTTAATCAATTTGGCATGAAAAGCTTGTGAAAACTATAAAATTTTCCACAAAATGTGATTAGTAGTAAAGCTAGGACCTTAATGTGTTAACCGGGTTAATTAGAGCGATTACTATACAAAAAATGCTCAAAACCTATATTAATAAGGGTGTAAAACAACACTATTTGGGTAGTAATCACCAACCATATGGACTTTTGTCATCAAATTCCTTGAAGACAACCTCTCTTGGTGGGTGTTCTCCACACTTGTTGCAGGCATAGAAGAAGAACATACTGTTAATTGTTTTGCATCTACGAAACCTATAGTTACTGTTAGAATTAGAAAGAGTAAAGAAATCCATAAAAAATTGACAACATAAGACTGCTCTTTGAGTAATAAATTTAATTCCTTGAAGCTTTGTGATTTCTTTGTTAAAGCTTCTGATTCTGAACTTTCAGTTTCAGAAACTATTAAACTTGGCTCAACTTTGACATTGAAGACCAGTTTTTTTTTCTCCATGGAGTTTCTCAGCTTGAGTCATTTCTAACTTGATTTGAGAAGCCTTTAGAACTTGAGGTTTCTCGTGGTCAATTTTAGCATCATTTAATATGAGTAGCAACAGGTTTAATTATTTCACTCTTCGAATCGTGATTAGCATTTTCAATTCTGTGTTAACTTGTAAAGCCTCTTCGCCTGAACATTTCCACCCCATCTCCTTCATGGGCCATTGTAAATTTTGTTCCTTCACTGAGTTAGTGAAGTTACCAAACTGCAAGCAACTCAATCCATTAGTTCTTTTGCAGAAAGACCCAAATAAGAAAAAGAACAGCAATAAAGAAAAAAGCTTGCTTTAAATGCAGAGCTTTTGCATTCTGACCTTTCCCATTTTCTTTTTCATTCTAGTGTGGAGGAACACCACCTACTATTCCTGTAAAACCCGAGAAAATTCAAATTTTATGAAAAAGGGTAAAATGGTCATTTCGATCAAAATCCGGAATTTTCTAGATCTTGGATGACGAAACGGACTTCACCGTTGAAATTTTCTCACGGAATCTAGCTACTACGTCAAATTTCGTTGAATTCTGAGATAATTGAAATTTCATACTTTTGAGGCACTAAGGTAGTAATGACACTCGCATTTCAATAAGCCACAGCCAGTACACATGTCAAGTGTAGGATGATTCAAACATGAGCTCAAGTGTGGGCCATAGGAGACAAATGGCACCTTATGAAGTCAATGGAATCCACTGCATTCGACAAGGATAGAAATGAATCCAAAAGAACCACTTAGAATTGGACAAGTGGCATGAGAGGACAAGTTCTCTTGACCCAACCGATTGGATGGGGGAAAAGAGAGGGAAAATAGAAAGAGAAAAGAAAGAGGAGAGAAAAGAGGAGAGATTTTAGAGAGAGTGTGTCTACCTTCTCTCTAGATTTCCCGGTGATCGGTCCGTCGAATCTCGACGAGACAAGAGGCAAAGTTGATCCCCACTGCAAGAGCTACGCATGGGTACCAGTATTGTGGAGTTTTGACAAACTTCGGGAGGTAGGGGTTTTCTTCTACTTGATTTATTCTTTGGCTAAGAGCCATTTGAATGGATGAGGATATATTGAGGCCTGGATAACCGTGTTTTCAGTTCAAAAAATTGGGATCGAGTGAGGAAATCCCTAGTGTGGTCTTGGACAGTTTTGAGACCGTGGGTTAGACTGTTCATGTGACTTTGTATGTGGTTTGTGTAGCTTGGATGGTTCAAAATGAATTGTCTAAATTGTTGATTAGCACAAGTGTGCTATTTTTGTGTTATTGCTTTGAATGAATAACATGTGGATTGTGTGAATTTGTTAATATATCCATGCTTGATATATTAACATGAATTATGGTGAAATGGCATATTGCATTTCATATGCACTGGGACAACCTAGAACAGTAGGTGTGAGTGCATGGCATGTTTTCGGGAGGGGTTGACTCGAAATTGATTATCGGAGTATGTCCAATATAATAAAAATCGGAGGGTAGTCCAAAATTTATATCGGAAGATTGTCCGAAGAATTGCTTTGGAAAGTTGTCCAACAGTTCATGTTGGAGGATGTCCAATGACTATTTCGGAGAGTTGTCCAACAATTCACCTCGGAGGGTTGTACAATAGAATTTTTATTGGAAATTGATAATGTGTTTTCAAGAATAAAAACCTTTTGCTTTGAAAATGGTGTTTTCTAACACTTGGCTTAGGCATGCGTGAGGGAGTTAGTGAGGGCTCGAGATGTAGGAATGGGTGTATCACATTCTTATCCATAACATGTAGACATTCGAAAGTAGGGACTCAGATGTTTCTACTTTGAATGTCCGGTGCCACGTATAAGCATTTAGGGCGGGAGGCAACCTAAGTAAGAAAATTCCACCATCAAGTATTGCTCTCACTCATGTCGTGGGATCCACTTTAAGGTATAGGGAGTATTCAGGAAGACGACGCTTACTAGAGACCGCGCTTATAGCGAAGCCGACATGGCTTTACTTATATTTTCAGAAACATGTATGAAACATTCCGACAGCCATAATGCTTGTATAAGAGTGTAATTAACTCTCGTAACTATTGTAATATAGTTGGTTGTATTTTTTGGGGCGAGTATGGATGCCAGCTAACGTGACCATTTTTACTCATGTTTGAGTCTCGTAGAGAGACACTCGCTTTATGGCATCGTGACACCTCAACAATACATAGATGCCCTCGTGGTCACCTGATCACAACCCGACCCTAAGCCAGTGGCGACATGGCCTGGGCATCGCGACACTAGAGGCCATGTGGATCTACTAGAATCGGGTGTCGTGACACATTTTTTGATGTCGCGACACAAAGGAAACTGGCCGTGTCGCAACATGGTATCCGTGTCGAACTGCAAAGCCTCATGGTGGGCCGGCGTGTCGCGACATACCCTCGTGCCATGACCTAGCTCAGAAACACAGGTCGCGACACGCCTTCGTGTCGCCATTACGGTTCAAAGGAGCTAGTCGCGGACCTAAAATCGCGTCACGACCGGCCGCCATTCGGGGTGTCGGCTATTTTGATGATGCAACCTATTGTAGGTAGGGACTGGGGCAATTAGGTTGCGATCTAGTTTTTGGCGTCGCGATTGTGGCCTCAGTCAAGCAGTCGGGTTCCGTTGCTACCTGCGCTTTGTGTCGCGGATGTGGCAAAGTAAAGCAGGGGTAAAGACGCCGCAAAGGCGAAGCTTCGCCGCAAAGACGCCGTGATCTGGGCCAAGGCTCATGCACGACAGCCGTTTATACAGACATCGTCGCCACGACATAGGCGCGAAGGCTGATCGCTTTGTTGTGTGCACGCAGTTGCACGCAAGACCGTGCACACGACCGTATCGTAATGGTGCACCGTGGAACACCGCTCATGGTGGTTTCCAACCAAAAAATTAATTTAGTCCAGTAGGACTCTAAACAAAAAAAAAAAAAAGTACAAAATGAAAAAAAAAAATTTGTGTATGACTTAATATATGGAATGTTTGTCTTGCATTACCTATGAATGTCTTGACGTGGTGTATGAAATTTATTTTCTTTTCGTGTGTGAATAAAGGTCTCTACGTGATTTACACCCCAGAGAGTTAACATTAAAACTCACCTACCATTTGACATGTGTAGATGGCTAGTCGAGGTAGAGGACGTAGAGGTCGTCCACGAGGTGCTAGTCAGGCACCACCTATTTTCGATCAACAAGCCTTTGCAGAGGTTGTAGGGATTACAACTGCTGCCATTGCATAGGCTAGTGTAGTTGGGGGTCAGGGAGGACCGAGTGACCTTCAGAGGTTTATGACACACCATCCTCCATCATTCAAGGGATGAGGGGATCCGATGGTAGCCGACCATTGGTTCCGAAAGATGGAGAGGGTTTTGGTGGCTATGGGGATCACTTCCGATGCCACGAGGATCAAACTAGCTACCCTTAAGCTAGAGAGTGAATCCCAAGTATGGTGGGATTGGGCTAAGGTCTTAAAGGACCTAGAGAAGATGACTTAGGGAGAGCTCCATGAGCTCTTCATGGATAAGTATTTTCCAGCCACTACTAGATATGCGAAGGCTCAGGAGTTCCTAGAGTTGAAGCAGGGAGCCATGACCAGATGTAGCATGCGGGCCGTGTTCACCGAATTGGCCCGCTTTGTCGACGACATGCGGGCCGTATGAGGCCAAAGTCGATTCGAGATGTGACAGATCGCCCATTCGGGGCAAGATGGTAGGATCGGCCATAGTGATACGGACTCTATGGTTGGGGACAACCACACCATAGAAAGTAGCAGATCGAGGATGCTCAAGCACTCTGGGATGTGGGTGCGAAGGCAAGAGGAAGGAGAGCCAATCTTCTTACAAAGCCGGAAAGCAGCTCCGAGGGCTTCTGGGCCTGCTGCTCCTGTGAGCGCGCCATCCCAGCCAAGGAGGTGGCTGCCAACCAGCAAGACAAATGGTATGTTTTCATTGCCAACAACCCGGACATATGAGGAGTGGATCGCCTGCAGACACTGATCCTGGTTTTGGACAAGCAAAATCAATCACCATGGATGGGAGCTTACATACGATTCTCCACGTCCTAGTATGGGTCGAAGGGCCATCATGGATCAGGCAGAGACGGTGGCCCGCTGGTGTAGTGGACGCTGGGGTTCAGGTTTGTCTACGCTTATCACTACACTGGACCGAGTCAAGAGGATCACCTAGTCATACAGACGTGCTTTTGCTATCTCGCTTATGGGCAAGAGTATTATTTGATTCTAGTGCATCGCATTCATTTATTATTGCATCATGTGTGCGAGAGTTGGGCTTAGAGGTTGAGACCTTAGAGGAGACCCTTAATGTCAATTCTCCCCTAGGGACTAGGGCGAGCCTACATCTTATATGTCGGGGTTGCGAGTTAGAGATCTCCGGGACTCTACTGTCAGTGGACCTAAGGATCATGGACATATTAGAGTTTGACGTCATCCTTGGGATGGACTGGCTGACTCAGATACCGAGTCGGCCAAGTGATTGTGAGTGAGGAGAGTTACCAATCACACACACGGATTTGAGCATGCTTCTCGTGGGGACAAACATGATGTTTTTCCTCGCATCATCGATCTCCAAATGGCACGGACAGCTTGTCAAGCTACCGACTAGCCTTACCTTGGAGGACAAGGTGGGATCAGACTTAGACCTACCTCAAGTAGTGTACGAGTACGAGGAGGTTTTACCGAACGAGCTACCGAGATTACCTCCGCAGAGGGATGTAGACTTATGTATTTAGTTACACCCTGGCACGTCGCCCATCTCTATGACTCCACATAGGATGGCACCTGGCTGAAGCCAGTAGGAACCTGTGGTCCGTATATATGGAGCTTACCGGATGTAGTTTATTAGACCAGCACTCTACCATGGGCAATTCGATTTTGTTCGGCAAAGAAAGACAAGACCCTTCGACCGTGCAATTGATTCACCTGGGCGCTGAACAGGTCGATCAAGAACCCAGATTACGTAGGATTGACGACTTATTCGATCACTGAGGAGAGCCAGCCCCACCCCAAGATAGACCTTCGCATGGGTTACCATCACCCCGAGGTTAGTGGAGGTATATTCTAAGACAAATCGCCTAGTGACGCTGCTATGGGCACTTTGAGTTTACGTGATGCCTGATCGGACACGCGCCTAGCAAAGATTCACGGATCTCACATGTATATTCCAAACCTATCTAGATCACTTTGTCGCGGGTCTTCGTGGATGACATTTTGATTTACTCCCAATGCAGAGGGAGCAATGAGATCATTTGAGGTTGTTCTACAACACGAGAGACCATTATTGTATGCTAAGTCTGGCAGGCGAAGCCACTTACCGAGGTAAGATTTTCAAAGAATATACACAAATTCTCAAGAGCTGCAGAATTTTATAGCGTCGGGAAATATGATAGAGTTAGAGAGATCAAATTCGGCTTCAGATATTTAGTTTCGGGGGATTGGTCAAGTAGTATAGATGTTCCTACTAGGATTTCTTTAACTCAAACCATCTCTCTTTATATCTCCCGACACAAAATTTTCCGTCGCACCATATAGATTGTTTCCATCAATGTCATACTGAGAAATGCATTTTAACATCCATCCGATGAAGTAAGGCCAAAGTACACCATAAGTGCTATTATTGTCCTAAAAGAGTCTTTCGATGAAACAGAAGAGAAAGTCTCTTTATAATCGATGCCTCTTCAGGTATAACCTTAGCTGACAAGACGAAGCTAGATCTCTCCACACCACCTTCGAATCTCTGGGTTTTAAAATATCCACTGCAACCAATGGGTTTCACACCTTCAAAGTAATGGGACAAGATCCCAAACGCCATTATCCTTCATGGACTTTATCTCTTCATTCATAAGACTAATCCACTAGATTTAGAACTCTTCTAAGGCTTGAAGTGAAGTTGATTGATCATCTTCCACCGCACCAATGTCAAACTCATGTACTTAAGAAATACAATGTAATCATCTAACACTGCACTTCTCCTTTCTCTAAAGGGATTCCTTAATGACGAGGTCTCTAGAGTGCAGGCATGCTCTTCCGAACGGAGGTTCTTTGATATTGTTTCTGATTTGATCACTGAATAATGTCCTGTGATAGAGCCTGATCAATGTCAATAATAAATTGTGGGAATATCAACATATTCCTTTTCAAAACAAAATCCCTATCCTTTATCTCCCTCATCAAACCCCAACATCCTCAAAGAATCCACATTTCGCTTCCAAAATTGATTTAGTAGTAGGATCATGTAATTGAAACCCCGATCTTTCAAGAGTATCCAATAAAAAGAAACTAAATCGCTCTTGAATCCAATTTCCTTTTCATGTGGCCTGTAAGGCCTGGCTTCCAAATGCAGATCTCAAATGTGTGTGCTTCATACTAGGCTTCTTGCCTGTCCAAAGTTCATAAGGGTTTGTTAGCTTGTTTTAGTTGGTAATTCAAGTATGGGATATAATCGCGCCTTGAATGCTTCACCCCGAGTTGATTTTGGGTTATAATGACTAATCATACTTTATTATGTTCCTTAGCTGCTCGCTTCGCCTTCCAAGAACAATTCATTCATGCTGTAGAACCTAGCATGGTGTACTGTGGGACGATACCGCACTCAGGAATTTTAGAAATGGTCATGTGTTAGTCACCCTGAACCGGCCATACTTACCATAGTATTCACCACCGATATGACGTTCTTAATCCTTTTGTTGAGTTGATTTTCAACTTCAACTTTGAACGATTTGAACACTTCCAATGATTGAGACTTTTCATGAATGAGATAAAGGTAGCCATAATGTGAAAAATCTTCTATAAACGTGATAAAATATTGTTGCCCATTCCATGAAACCGTAGGAAATGGCCCACAAACATCTCAGATGTGACGCTCTCTAAGACATTTGTAGCCCCGCTGCACTAAATCTCCTTATGTTTATTCATTTCCTTTATGCAATTTGTAAATTCTGCAATCAGCAAAATCAAGGGAATCTAGAATCTCATCTGACATAAGCCTTTCAATTCTCCTTTTGGACATGTGACCTAATCTCTGTAGCCATAGTGATGAGGAATTCCTTATCGTTAATTTTCTCTTAACACCTGAAAATTTAACGCAAGGTTTCATGATATGAAGCAACTGTATCAAGCATATAAAGGCTATCTACATAAGATAAAGAACCAATACCAACCAAATTTGAATTCTGAAAAATACTAAATTTATTATTTCCAAAAGAACAAGAATAACCAAATTTGTCCAATACAGAAATAGAAACCAAATTCCGTCTAAAGGATGGTACAACAAATGTCCTATCTAAATCCAAATAAGTACTTGGGACTTTAATAATAACCTAAATGATCCCAATTGCCCCAACTTCGACCTTCTTGCCATCGTCTACAAAGATGTCATTTTTCAATTATCATTTAGCTTTCTAAGAACTCAGAAACCCTTCGCGCATGGACAAACTGATGTGAGGGCTGCATCAGACCCATCCACTAAGTGTGTTTAGGTACTGTCAATTAACCTAAAAAAACTAGATTTTCAAGAAGTGTACCTTTCTTTGCACGCCTGCTACGATAGCTGGTACATTGCTTCTTCTTATGTCCTACAGCCTCCATAAGAAACAACCATCAACCTTTTTTTTCTTTATGTTGTTTCTTTTATATGGAACCTCCGCAGCCTTCTTTATCCTTCTTTCTTTTCTTCCCTTTATCCTGGAAGTACCAAATTAAAATGAGCACTTTCTATCTTTTTCTTGCTTCAACCTTTCCTCTTCATTACAATGAGATGAGCTCATTAAGAGACCAAGTCTCCTTTTGCATCAGAGCTCACCTTAAATTGACTTAATCAGGCTGAAGAGATATCGTAACCAAATACACAAGCAAATCCTCAAAGAGATCAAGTTTATGTGCTCTTAACTTTGAAGCAAAGATGAGACATTTGCTAATGTACTCCCTAATGTTCCCATTACCTTTATATCTCATCGAGATGAGAAGTGTACTTGTTTTTACTTCTTTCTATCTCGGAAAATCTATTCTCTTAACTTATTCTGTAGAGAACTCTCGTCAGCCTTTATCGTTTCTGACATTGTGCCCCACGCCTGAATGGCCTTCTTAATGATCATCAAACACATGCGATTTGAATTCTCCCACCTTTCAATATCCCCCTTTTCATCAAAGGAACTTTCATCAAGAGGTGCAGGAGAAGAAACCCTTAACGCAAGGTCCAGATCCATGACACCGAGAACTATTTGGAGGTTCTCATGCCATGTCTTAAAGTTTGTGCCATTTAGCATAGGAATAGAATTAATGATGGCATTAATGTTGTAGCGTAACTAGTAGCCGAATCGTGAGGAACAAGCAAAACAAACTCACATAAGAGACTAAAAACAAAATAAATTCAAATAAAGGCAAACTCATCTCAAGATACGGACATCTATTAATATTTTATCTGATAAAAATATTATTAACTTGTAAGTGATATCTTGTGTAGTAATCGACATCGATAATAAGAACATATGTGACAATAAATCTTCCTCACAATTTATTATTCATATGTAAAAACCAAATAATTATCGCATTTATTATTACAGTGTACATGCAATTCTCGTTAAATACACTTTCCTTTTCACATTAATATTTAGATAAGCTACATAAAATATAATCTTGTTATATTTTGAAATAAAATTAATTTCACAAAAGTGGTCACTTGGTGGACATATCAGGTTAATTAACTTATCTCAAAATATATATATTTAAACACCTAAATTTGAATATAAATTTTCGTGAATACATCAGAATTATAACATATTTATATTTAAATGACCAACTTAAATGTACCCACATTCTGCTTTAATCTGGTCGTGCATGTAGGTTCCACACTGAGGTCCAAAGATCAATCTCAATAAGACCTTTCCTTTTTTTTTTTTTTTTTTTTGGTTTAAAACAAGACAAAATATATAGAGACCAAATACTCAAACCAGGATACGAACCAGAGTCCTTGCGTTGCAAACCTTTGCAAAATACCACTGAACCAACACAAAGTTTTATGAATAGGTGCGTCTGAATAAATATAAAACTATATGCGTCGTATGAACCGAACAGAACAGATTCGAACAAAAAACACAGAACAGAACAGGAATAGATTCTACATTTCTCTTGAACTTTTTTTTTTGTTTAAATGTATAAAATCAACTGTATGTCCAAAAAATATGAAATTTATATCGTTGGACTTGTAATGAGATGTAGAATTTTTTTGTTATAAATTTTTTCCATAAATATTATACTTTTGGAAAAAATATTTTCGGCCCAAAAAAATCATTTTTTTTTCTAACTTATTCTCAACAATTCAACATGAAACCGCTTTGATACCACATGTGAGATTAAAATCATTATGTGAAAACCATCACACAAACAAGAAAATTCATATTGAATCATCAAGAATCAAAATATTGAATTTGTAGAAGCGTACCTGAATCCATAACAATATATCGAAATATTTGAATATGAGTTTGAGGCTTTATGATCTTCCAGATCTACACTAGTTTTCTGTCTAATATTTCTCTCTAACAATGGGAATCAGAAGAATTGAAAATCATAGTGTGATCTGGGGGACCATGACCCCTATTTATTAAGCGATCGTGTCTGTTTATAAACAGTCGCGTCTGTTTATATGCAGTCACGTATGTTAGTAATTTATATTTTAACCCATCATAAAAATAGAAATTACGCTTGTCTCTACACATTATTACCCACACTTTATAATATATTAATTAAGACCCCAAAACTTAAATAAATCACTTTAATTAGCCTAACTTTATTTGATAGCCTATAATTCACATTTATTTAATATATCAGCCCATATATTTAATTTTACTCCAACACGATCTTGGTGAAGAGATCTTTTATTTCTAAAACCATTACTCCTGGATCTTACCTATACTCCAAAGATTATGTATGTTTTTCCGTACTCTCCCGTGGCACCATAACAGAACACTCCACCGTAATATTGCATATCCATGCATTGCATTCTCCAACAACATTAACTCTAGTTGCCCAACCAAAGAGCCGAGAAATTATCACTGGAAAATGTTAAGATCAACATTCTCTGATTCTATCTCCTACTGTACAGAATTCCTATGGAGTTATATAAGTCATTTGAGAATTGTACATGCTTTTGTGATACAACAACAATTTAATTATATTAGAGAAAGAATACATTTATTGGATATAAAAAGTATGAAAAAAGACAAATTAGACAAGGAAAAACAAAGTAGGAGTCAACACAAAAATAGAATCATCAAGTCTCTCGATTTATTTGAAATTTCTTTAAATGTAACTTCGAGGCTGTTTTACTACCTTTCATCCGACGATCGATTCGATCTAGTTTCTTAAACAATGCTCAAATTGCCATCCTAATACATTTTTTAATCACAGGATATATTCATCATCAAATATGAATTATGTTCATTTAAAAAAATCAAACCGTTATTGTCATATATTCACATAAAGATTGTTTGGTATGGTGAGTCTCAAACAAAGACGTGGGCTTGAAATACAAATACCCATTAATGCCAGAGGAAATAAAGATATACATCAAGCATCGGAGTTGAAGGTTTAATGCATTCATCAATGGAAATAAAGGTTTGTGACTATCTCCTAGTTTTCTTATCAGGTCGGGTTTGCTCCCCAATGGTCACTATTTCAGTTCTCTCGTGGTCTCGAATCTAATTACGTACTCGCATTTCAAGTAAGATTCTTAGACACCACCATGGCCCAAAGATATAAAGGGACTAGAAAATAGCAAAGAAACTCCTGTTTATAGAGAAAAGAAGTCAATCAAGCCACAACTTGGCTACAAGAGAAGCTGTGTTTGATAAAGATTAGGAGCTTTATTCATCTCAGCTTCGGCTGAAATTTTCTTTTAACATCTATAATGGCTCGTAAATAAGAAGACAAGAAAAAAGAATCTAAATTTCATCTACTTCAAGAAATTTTTAAACAAGCATAAGGTGGAAAATAAATATGGATCCAGCTTTTTCATCTACTTATGGAGAAACTTTTAACACTAAACAAATATAGCAATGATATCTCATTATAGAGAGCAGAGGAGTTGGCTATCATTGACTTGTCTACTTACAAGAGTAACTGTGTTTAACAAAAGTTAGCCCTTATATCAAGGGATGACCTCAATAAAACATGTATAGTTAAAGATAATTTGTTATTATCATCATCATCATCCTCATCCATCATATGGAGAAGTAATGCCAAATTCAACAAAACTTCTAAGGAATTGTGAGCTCATGTCCAAGTCCAACAGTTGTTTCAAAGTTCTATAGCATGAGCAGCAAATTCTTTGCCAAATCGACACGAACATCCCGGCGAATCTGCTGTGCCTCGGGAACCCTCCATATCTGGAAGTTGCAAATATCAAGCTTGATACAACCTCCTTAAGCTCATTAGGACACTACCTAGAAAACAAGAAAGCCACCGTGGATCAAACGACTGCTATTGTCGCCACTCCACCAAAGACTTGCTCGACCCCCGGCAACGACACCAAAAAACTTGTCGGGAACCACAAGCTTAATTAGTCAAGGTTGGCACATAGTGGACTAAAGTCCATATATCGATCCCACTGGGAAGGTGTGGTTTTAGTGTGGATTAAGTACCTTGACTACTAAAGTCGTTCACTATTTGAGCTAGGTAATGATTTGAGAAGAAATTATCAAACTAATAAAAGAAAAATTGAACAAAAACAAGAATGATTTGTGAATAAACTAGAGCAATTACATAAAACCAGGGAAAAACGAGTTAGAGAGGAACTAGGGTTGGTTGTCTTCATTGACATTTAAGGATTCATCTAGATAAGGCCCGGGTTGAATGAATTACAACTTGAATTGGTCCGAGGATACGGTACAAGGATCCCACTTTCCTGTCCCCCCTTGTATTTTCTCGCACTATCCATTTAGGTCGATAAGACGATACTTTTCAAAGGCATTTTTCCTCAAGAGCTCTATTAGTCACAGTTACGTCCTTGCAATAGAACTACTTTGACTAAGTTCATATTGGTCACAATTATGTCCTTACAATCCTCACTTAATACATTTGGTATCCCCTCCTAGTGAAATCTCCTTAGTACTAGACCTTTCTAATTCCCTAAGCCTCTTTGACTAAGTTAATTCAAATCTCGATTAATTGATTCACACCTTAAGAGAATTAGAACCAGATTTTAAAGCGTAATCTAAGCGTCTCCAAGGATACCCTAGTAAAAGGATAGAAGATCCGATTCTCAGCATGTATCAGTTAACCAAAATCATAGTATTCCAAAAATTTAACACCAAACACAACAAATCAAGTATAAATCAACCAACCAACCAACAAACGATTAGATGAATCTAACATCAAATCTGATAACCAACCCTATGAAATGTTTAGCCTAACATTTCAGCATCAAACCCACAAATTCATGTCATTCAACAAACATAAAAACTACGTAAATTGAATAAATGATTAGAGATAGAAATACAAAATGAGATTGTTGCAAATATCTTCAATCCCAAGATCCAAGTTAAAATCCACACTCCACAAGGTCGTGATTCCTAAATAACCACTACAACCGCTTCACAAACAAAACCTAAATATAATAAATCTAAAGAAAACCTAAACCTAGAAAATGGATCAAAGCTTCAAGAGGGAAAACTCTAGAAGAGAGCCTCCCTTTCTCCAAGTTCAAACCCTAAAAATGTATGAAAAAGGTCCTTAAATACACCTTAAAACTAGGGAAAAAAGGGCCTATAAATGGAAAGAGTTTGGGCCAAATCATCATGTGGTCACGACCATAAATGCCTTGTGGTCATGACCACACTGAAAATAAGGAATGAAAGTTGTTATTGAAGGGTGTCGCGACCACACCGAGCGCTTTGCAAAGAATGTTTTATAGGATAATTCTTAGGTCATTATATTATTATAATATTATGTTTCCTTCTAGATTAAGGAAAGTTGTTAGGTATATCACTATAAATATTCTGGGTCAGGGGAAAAATATATGAGAGAGATGGGCTTGTAAAGGCTATATAGGGTGTGTAGAGATGTGAGGAAGAACGGGGATACCCGATGGAGCGAGGGACTTTGCAGTTCAGGGTATGGATACAAGGAATGGGGAAACATGTGATGTTTTGGGAACCCAGTTGTGTGTTGTTCTACCTCTGTAATATTTTCAGTCGTATAATAGAAATATTTTCTCTCATCCATGGATATAAGGCATGGTTGATCAAACCACATTAAAACCTTGTGTATTGTATAAGTTATTATTTATCTTTTTGTTCTTGAGTTATTATCATCTGCATCAAAGCTTCCACTAGCATAATAATATAGCACCACCCCACTAAACTCCTAAAATCGAGTCTCTTCTAAACAAACTAAGGTGAATGAGATTTTTGGCTAATTGATCAATGGATACCAAATATAAGCTTTTGTTTTAATATAAAAACAAAAATAAGTTTTGACTACCATTTTATTATTAAGAAATTTGATTCCTTCACTACAAGAAAAATGTGATACAGTAGCATAATTTTAGCAAGGGTCAAAAAATTTTATGACTAAAAATTCATATAGTCATATTTATCTAATCCTCGTGGAAAAATGAGGTTATGCCGCTCAAAATGAATCCTATTGTAAAATTTAAGTCATACAAACTATAAATAAGATGTTACTACAAAAGTCTTTAGGAATGAATGAATGAAATTCAACGAAATTCGACGTAGTAGCTAGATTCCGTGAGACGATTTCAACGGTGAAGTCTGTTTCGTCATCCGAGATCTAGAAAATTTCCGGATTTTGATCGAAATTACCATTTTACCCTTTTTCAGAAAATTTGAATTTTCTCGGGTTTTACGGGATTAGTAGGTGGTGTTCCTCCACACCATAATGAAAAAGAAAATGAGAAAGATCATAATGCAAAAGCTCTACATTTAAAGCAAGCTTTTTTCTTTACTGCTGTTCTTTTTCTTATTTAGGTCTTTCTGCAAAAGAACTAATGGATTGAGTTTCTTGTAGTTTGGTAACTTCACTAACTCGGTGAAGGAACAAAATTTACAGTGGCCCATGAAGGAGATGGAGATTGGAAATGTTCAGCTGAAAAAGGCTTTACAAGTTAACCTAGAATTAGAAAATGCTAATCTGATTCAAGAAGCTGAAATAATTAAACCTGTTGCTACTCATATTAAATGATGCTAAAATTGACCACGAGAAACCTCAAGTTCCAAAGGCTTCTCAAATCAAGTTAGAAATGACTCGTTTCAGAAACCCATGGAGAAAAAACCCGCCTTCACGTCGTGTTGGAGCCAAGTTTAATAGTTTCGAATCGAAAGTTCAATCGTGCTTTAATGAGAAATCACAAAGCTTCAAGGAATTAAATTTATTACTCAAAGAGCAGTCTTATGTTGTCAATTTCTTATGGATTTCTTTACTCTTTCTAATTCTAATAGTAACTGTAGGTTTCATAGATGCAAAGCAACGAACATTATGTTCTTTTTCTATGCCTGCAACAAGTGTAGAGAACACCCACCAAGAGAGGTAGTCTTCAAGGAATTTGATGATGGAAGTCCATATAGTTGGTGATTACTACCCAAATAGTGTTGTTCTACACCCTTATTAATATAGATTTTGAGCACTTTTGTATTTAATTAACCCATTTACTCACACATTAAGGTCCTAGCTTTTACTTACTAATCACATTCAGGGCAAATTTTGTAGTTTTCTCAAGCTTTTCATGCCAATTGATTAAGTCAGCCTACTTAAGAAGCCAAGTTGAATCTGTAGCTATGCTTTAGATACTTGAAGAAGAGGAGGAGCATAAAGAGTGTATATTCAAGTGTGGTCGCTAAATTTGAGAAATTTCATAGTGTCAAGCACTATTCCCACTTTTGTCATCAGTTACTCGACTTGTCGAAAGCCAACTTTGTGATTTCCTTTCCTAAATTACCCTTAATGCAATAGTTGGTAGTTAATATATTTTTGTTCTTTCTCATGACTAGGGCAGTATATAAGCCCCTGCTACACTATAAACAAGGAGGGTTTTTTTGGATCATTAATACATTTTTTGAACGGGAATTTTCCCGCTTCTCTCACTTTCTCTCATTTTCTCGCCTTCCAAGCACCTTCTAAGGATGAAAACTCAGAGGATGAGTGGCTAAATCCCCTTTATCCTTGTAGAGGAAGGCTACTGGAGGAAGGTTCCTAGGGTTCTGAGGCTTCTCACAGCTTCAACGCAGGTATTTATTGTCATTTATGCGTCTCCTTCCAAACTTAGGTTTAAATCCCTTATATGCATCTTGAATGACTTGTACTTGGCAATCTTTTAGGGTTCAGTGGATGCTTACTGTTAGATCCACTGAGATTCATTAGTTTCCATTTATTAGTTACTATAGGATGGGTCAAGGAGATATGGTTACACCGTCTAAGACCATAAATGCTCAATAAATTCCATCTTTCAAAAGGAGAATTATTAGGGGTCTAGTTTTTATAGCCAAATGAAGATCCGGTTCGGGAAATGACTATAGGTCATCCTCCCCAATGCGAGGAAAAGGGCCCGAGAACCTCTCAGTTACCTTAAGGACCCAAAACCAAAGAGGCCTCTGCTTCAAGGAACCCTTTACATTTTACTTCGCTTTCATTTTCGCCTCAAACATTAAACCCTACCGCTTTTATCAAAACCCTTAATCTAAAACCAAATTCACCTTTTCAACTCAACTCGTGAATCAATTCAGCAAAGAAAACCCATCCCCGTGTTTGACCTCAGAGCACTATACTGGCGTGAGCTATGCTACAAAGAATAGGAGGAATTAGGTTTATAAATTTTGTTAATTCATGAACACCCTACCGCATGCGAATCAAATGACGCCATTGCCGGGGATGGTGCCTTAGTGCAAGTGATGAGCTATTGAACTTGTGATCCTCATCACAAGTGTTGGTGAACTTTTATCTCTTTCAATTTTCCTAGCAATTCATTGCTAGGTTAATTCAATTTTTTACTGTCTATATACAAATTTTTTTTTTTAGACAACAGTAACCTTTTTGGTAGCCTTGTTTTTGCTTATTGTTGGTGTTCTGTTTTGTTCATATAGGAGTTTATATACCAGTGGGATAGGAACATAGTAGGCAGGTTAGAAAGAATCAAAGCCCCATAGGAACAAGACTATGAAGAACATCAGAGCCAACAGGGGATATAGAGGAATCCCAATGCATATAGGTCCATGAGGGACCACTTACATCCCCCAAGGGTGAGTGCACCCTCATGTATTGTGCCCCCACCAGAGGGCATGATTGTCAGACCTTACATTGTGCCTCTGCTCCCCACTTTTCATGGTATGGAGAGTGAGAACCCCTACTCACACATCCCGGAATTTGAGGAAGTTTGCAACACCTTTAAAGAGGATGCTTCCAATATGGACCTGATGAGGCTGAAATTTTTTCCTCTGACTCTGAAGGATAAGGCCAAGATTTGGCTCAACTCTCTGAGGTCGAGAACCATTCGGAATCGGACAAAAATGCAGGCTGAGTTCTTGAAGAAAATTTTCTCCACACACAGAACCAACAGTCTGAAGAGGCTGATTTACACTTTTGCAACCCATGAAAATGAGCAATTCTACTAGTGCTGGTAAAGGTACTTGGAACCATTAATGCCTGTCCTCACCATGGCTTTGACACATGGATGCTAGTCAATCATTTTTATGGGGGAATGTCCCTATTTGTAAGAGGAAACAATTATTAGAGACTATGTGTAGAGGAACTTCCATATGAGGCAAAATATGGAAGAAACTGGCAGACTTCCCTAAACTCATATATGAGACATCTAAAACATTGGATAGACAAACCTAAGAGAAGTAGAGGATGAGGCCTGATTAGCTCGAAGGAGCGTATACTCCCTCACAGAGGACAACAAATGAAGGAAAAGCTATCACCTTAGCAGAAGAGTTGGAAGGAGCTTGAAATGAAATCAACATGAGGTGCGACGTTAGTTGGGACACTTGTGCTTGACCAGCCTTGCTTCATTTATCGATCACCAGGCACAGGAGGCATTATCTGACTAGTCCTTCAATGAGGGAGATGATAGTGAGCTAGCCAATGTATTAGGTATTACAAAGCCTGACCAATGCCCCATACAACAACATATATAATCCCAATTTGAGGAACCATCCTAACCTCTCTTGGAAACCAAAGCCTCCAGCATATATACCCCCTGGTGCACAACAATAATATGGTTCCTCATCTTAACCACAGCCACCACCATCCTCATCTCCAATTGAGCAAGCTATAGTGAATTTGAGCAAAGTGGTGGGCGGTTTGTGGAAACGAAGAGCGTGAATACTCAAAGCTAATCAGGAGGATCAAATCACAGTCGGCTTACACTAAATAAGAATTGAGAACACACGATGCGATATTTTAGAAATTTGACAAATTATAGTATTCAATTTCTAGAATGACTAACCAGTAGCGGTGCAGAAGAAAGGAAAATTTCCTTCCTAAACTCAGCCTAATCCCAGAGGAGTGCATGAATTAAGCTCTTCTAATGAACCAACTCCCAGTATAGATGAGGTCATGGTAGTTATCACTTTGAGGTAGTGGGAGGGTTGAGCAACGATTGCCCGAACCATCGAGCAAGACACGAAGAAAAGGAAGCTAAACTGAAAAATTGTGATCAAAAGATGATGCAGTGAAAAGAGCACCCCACACTCTCAAGCTAAAAGGCAAAAGAAGGCTAGTAAGCAGGCTGAAATTCTGAGAGTACTGAGGTAGGTGAAGGTCAACATCCCTTTGTTAGACAGATTAAACAAGTTCCTACATATGCCAAATTCTTAAAGGACTCGTGCACAGTGAAAAGAGGGTTGAATGTTGATAAGAAGCCTTCTTGACAGAACAAGTCAGTGCCATTATCCAATGCAAAACCCTAATTAAATGAAATACCGGGTTATCAACCATCTCGATGACTGTGAATTAGGACTTATGTGGAGAAAACTAGCATTAGATTTAGGGACAGTGTCAACTGCTACCTATTCGGTGTCTGGCTTGATTGGAGTTTGGGGAGAGTTGAAGCCCACCACCATCCACATTGTCCCTAACTTGAGATAGATCCGCATAAATCCCCAAGGGTGTGGAGGATGTTTGTCTGGTGGACAAATTCTACTATCCGGTAGGTTTTGTTGTGCTTGATACAAAACCAGTCGCAGTGGGAGCTAACTATGTGCCTATCATCCCGGGAAGACCATTCTTGGCCACCTCCAATGTAATAATCAACTGTCAAAATGGAGTTATGCAACTTACATTCAGAAATATGACTTTAGAACTAAACATTTTCCACTTGGGCAAAAAGCATATGCATGTAGTGGAAGATGCTCCAAAAGAAGTATGCTTGATTGACACTATTTTAGAGGAGCAAGTTGAGCAGCAGTAGTTACAGGATGTGCTGATTGAGGAGTTGCCAGATTTTCATGAAAATCTGTAAGAAACCCAAGAGTTATGTGTTGTACATGGGCCATGGAGAAGAAAGGAAGAAGTTTTGCCTTTGCTTACTGAGGAGGGCAAAGAAGGAGAAGGAACCATTGAGCCTCAAAAGTTTGATCTCAAGCCCCTGCCTGTGGAATTAAAGTATGCATATTTAGAAGAGGACAACCAATGCCCAGTTGTAATATCTTCACTACTCAATGCTTCACAGGAAAACAGTTTACTGGGAATCCTCAAAAAGAATAAGCAGGCTATTGGGTGGAAAATCTTTGACGTGAAGGGAATTAGCCCTTTAGTTTGCACCCATCACATCTATTTGGAAGAGCCAGCAAAACCAATGAGACAGCAGCAGAGGAGATTGAATCCCTCATATGCAGGAAGTAGTGAGTGCAGAAGTCCTCAAATTGCTACAAGATGACATCATTTACCCCATATCCGATAGCACCTGGGTGAGTCCAACTCAGGTTGTGCCCAAGAAGTCTGGGGTGACCACTGCGTGCAATGAGAAAGGAGAGGCGGTGTGTAGACCCTCAATTTTGCCCCTTAACACTTGCATTTATCCTATGGGTGTCACACTCACCCATTGTTTTCATATAACACCATTAGGGCCCTTTTAGGTTTAGTCTGTCTCTGAGCCTCGGGTGAGCTTGTATGTGATCTGTTGAGTGCGTATGTAGTTCACTTTAGAGTGTCATCATGGCTTTTTTTTTTAGTTATTGGCATCGTGCTATGAGCTCATTGAGACCCCCCTCGAGGTTTAGCTCAATCAAGTTTATTAGAGTATGTCAAATTCGAGCATGAGCTTGTTTAAATCATATCTCCCTTTAATAGAACTCATAATTGTTCCTGTTTGTTTTGTTGGTTCCTTATTTGCCAAGGAGGTTTCTGTTAAAAATTCATAATGTTTGTCAACCGTTTGACTAATTGGTTTGAAGCCCAGTTCATCAAAGGCGATCTGTATACATGCTGTTTTTTTGGTGATTTTGGTGAGTACTCCTCCTTGTTTTGATCATATCTCTCTCATCCAGACTTGGAATGGTGCACCGTTTATTTGGTTTGTCTCCTAATTCTTCAGGGAACATTCTGTAAAAATTTCATAATTTTCCTCAATGGCTCGGCCCAGTTGTATCTGGCGGTTCAACCAGGTTAGTCGACCCGACTTGTGTTCTTTTTGTGATTTTGGAGCCCTAATCCCGCTTTTAAGTTTCAGGCCCATAAGCTCCAGCTCGACCATGGAGTATTATTGGGTCCATTTGGGCCTTGTCTTGGTCACATGCAGCCACCATGAATCCATGTGTGGATACTTGGTGGTGAAACAACTGAAAACTTAAGATGTCGAAGCTTGCATGGAAAATGAGGAGAGGAGTTAATGGGGAAGCTGTTTCCGAGACTGATTGGGCTCTTTCCAAAGCTTGAAGGTGGAAAACACCAGGTAGGCTCTGAGGCTGAGGTAGGAATCATTACAAAAGGAGAGAAAGATCAAAGTGGAAGGGACCTTTGGAGGGGTAATTTTATGGGCTCGGGCCTTTTGTTGATGAGATTTTCTACCGGATGCTTAAGCTTAGTTTCTTTTACGCGTTTTTGTGGAAGGAGTAAAGAAATGAACCTGGCTCCAAGTCTATTCTTTAAGGGATATTCTGATAAATTTGAGGTTTTCCTCAACCATTTGAACCCGATTTTCACGCTCATACGTGAGGAGGCGGTTCAGAGTTCAGCCGAACTGATCCGGTTTTAGAAACAATGGATTATTTCGGTTGGTTCTTACTCATCCGAGCTGAGAATCATGCACCGTTTGTTTTATTGGATTTCCCTATTCTTTAGGGATGTTCCCCAGACCAAATTTTGTGTTTCCTCAACCATTTGAATCAGTTTTCACGCTCATACGTGAGAGCCGGTTCAACAGTTTCTGCTAGGCAGTCCCGGTTTTAGAAAACAACGGATTGTTTTGGTTGGTTCTCACTCATCCGAGCTGAGAATCAATCACCGTTTGTTTTGTTAGATTCCTGAATCCTTGAGGAAGGTTCTACGGCTATTTTGAAATTATTCGACCGGATCAACAGGTTAGAAACCAGATCATTTGGTTCATGAGTTCATTTTTTAAGAAAAGCAGTTTGGGTAGTCTACGAATTGTTTTGTGTTGTTTCTTGGTCGTCGGAGTCGAATTGCACTCCGTTTGCCTATTAGATTCACTGACTCTGTGAGAAAAGTTATGACAAGTTTGGTCTTTTCTCAACATTCTAGACTAGTTGAAGAGCCGAATGGGCAGTTCATTGGGTTGGGTTTTCTGGAATGGCAGTTTGGGTAGTTTGCTTTGTTTGTGTTGGTTCTTGGTCATTCGGAGTCGGAATTGCCTCCGTTTGTCTTTATTGAATTCCTGACTCTGTGAGAAAGTTCGACTAGTTTGAGATCTTTTCTCAACAGTCTAGAACTGGATTAGAGCCGAATGAGCGGTTCATTGGGTTCGGTTTTCCGGAATGGCAGTTTGGGTAGTTTGCTTTGTTTGTGTTGGTTCTTGGTCATTCGGAGTCGGAATTGCACTCCGTTTGTCTTGTTAGATTCCTGAATCTGTGATAAAAGTTATGACAAGTTTGAGATCTTTTCTCAACATTCTAGACTGGTTGGGAAACCGAATGAGCCGGTTCATTGGGTTAGGTTTTCCGGAATGGCAGTTTGGGTAGTTTGCTTTGTTTGTGTTGGTTCTTGATCATTCGGAGTTGGAATTGTACTCCGTTTGTCTTGTTGAATTCCTGACTCTGTGAGAAAAGTTCTGACAAGTTTGAGATCTTTTCTCAACAGTCTAGACAGGTTGGGAAACCAAACCAACCGGTTCATTGGGTTAGGTTTTCCGAAACGGCAGTTTGGGTACTTTGCTTTGTTTATATTGGTTCTTGGTCATTCGTAGTCAGAATTGCACTCCGTTTGTTTTGTTGGATTCTTAACTCTTTGAGAAATTTTCTGACAAAGTTTCAGATTTTTTCTCAATCGTTTGGACTTGTTGAGAACCGATTCAGCAGGTTTGTGCAAGGCGACTCATGGGCGACCCCTGTTTGCATGTTTGGGTCCGAATCTAGTATGGCGTGCTCTTAGTTGCCCAAGGAACTCGTAGGCTGACTTTAGGGTGTAAAGTTCTTTTAGTTTGAACAAAGTGGGGTAGTGAATGTGGGATTTGTAAAGTATGGTTTGTTTTTGTGGGGTTTAAAGGAATGTGTGTAAGTAAGCAAACCACTTACCTCCTTTCCTTCCTTCCTTTCTTTTTAGTATGGGATCAATATTTGGTTTTAAATGCATGATATATGATGTATTATTGCCCTACCTATTCCTACTGTGCATGGCTAGGGACCTCGAGTACATGCTTAGGCGTTGGTATTTGTATTCATATGCGTACATGGTGTTTGGATTTTGACATTTGTGATGCATTTGAGCCTTTTGTTTGACCTCTTATGCAGCGCTTGGCTAGGGACCACAAGTATGTGCTTTAATGTTGGGTAATGAATTTCACATGGATGCTTTGTGTTTGGGTGTCATGCATGCTTACTAATATTTGTTAGCTAACCTTTGATGTGCATGATGGGGAGACCACGGGTATATATTTTCCCTTTTGGTTGAGTGTTTTTTAGCATGCTAGATACCAATTAGGTTGGTGATCTAAGTTGTATGTTTTAGCCTAGGGGAGACTATCGTCACGTGACCCATATGCTCTAAGTACGATTCACTAGTGAGGGGCGGAGTTAGGACCTGGAGGTGCTACCTCATATGAGGTACCTTCCCGATCGGTAACGACCCGGACCAAATCTAGTTTTTCGCGTACGCTTTTCCATACGGAGTCATTGGGGTTTTTGTTCTTACTTGGTTTCCTTTATAAAATAACTGACAAAAAGTAAGTGAGCTCCAAAGAAAAGCGCTCCTACTAGGACGGATTTTCTAAAATTTGAAAATCAACACATTTTCCTTCCATTTTAAAAAAGCGGAGTCATGTAGGCCGTGGATCGGGTAGGGTCCTGAATTAAGCGACTCCACGGGGACCCGAACCGAGTCTGGTTTCATAAGAGGATCAAGCTTGAACTTGAGTTGTGTATATTGACACATGGCTCTCTGATCAGGAGGCTCTTGGGTTACGTAGATAATTGATGATCATACACTTGATTGGTATTTGGCTTGCATTTGTGATTTGTTGATGCTTGTGTGTTCACACAACCGGTGTAGCATGTTTTCTCATTATTAATTAATTATCTGCTTTATAACATTTGGGATTAAGCTTAGAGGATCAGAATGTGTGTAGATTTTGTGATAGGCTTGCTCTTTGTGCATGATTGTTTGTTGCATGACTACTTCTTCCCCTGCATGACTGCTTGCCTCTTGTGTTTGTGGGGCATGTGTGTATCCTTACTTCAGTGCAGGTGTAGTGGCCATTCCTCGTGGATTGCTTATGTTGCCAGGAGTTATTCTATTTGTTTGCCTTCGACGAGCTAGGGTTTTGGAATAAGTGCAGCATAAGGGCTATATTGATGTATGCGAGCACTATGGAGATGACGGATGTTCGAGCAATGAAGACCTGTATAGCTCTGAGCTAGATTTCATGGATACATGTGTGGCCAGTGTGTCACTTTGATTGTTGATTAGGATCTCGGGTTGTGTATCCTTGTGGAATGCGGTCCATATAGCCTTTTAGGACTTGCCTCTTCTCTTTCTTAGCTTAGGCCATCTTACTAAGGTATTACCATGTCGAGAATCTCGCTCACACTTGCATGTGGAGCCATTTATCGGATTAGATGTTAACATCACATGTCGGCTCATTCCCTTAGAGGGATTTCATTATGGGATTGCATCTTGGATTGATTTCGGATTGATAGTCAGCGGGGGCCCGACACTCTTTACTTCTTCGAGATTATTGATTAAAAGCGACCTAGGTTCCGAGCTTGGATTCGGATCGGAGAGTAGACTTATTTAGGGTCGAGATCACACGGGTCGATTAAACGGACATCAAATCATAGAGATATGGACTCGATGCGCTCTTGCCCGACCCATTGCTGAGATTACCGATACATGGCATCTCTCGGGATGCTATGTTGGGGCCAGAGACGAAAGTTGATGGGCATCGGAGCCCGACCATTTATAATTTAAGGGACACCCATGACTCTACCCCACCTCCACCACCACCACCATCATCTGGACCCACTGTCTAACAGGACTACACAGTTCCACCTCCACCACCCCCACCATTATCTGGACCCCTTTGTACGACGAGACTATCTGATTCCACCTCCACCTACCAGCGGACAATCGGCCCAGCGGTGGAGCTTTGTTCTGTAGTCGGGAGCGAGACCATGCCACATTCTATTGTGACCCCACTTTTGATTATTATTGACATAGGCACCGTATCGATAGGACGAGAGGATGGGTCTGCATGTTTCTAATGGAGTTATAGGTTGGGGCCGGATATGATGACCTTCCGATGTGACCTTGCGGTTGAGTTCATATCACCGGACATTGGCGAGGCTCTGCCCGGGATAAGGTGCCCCGTATTCACTTACAGTTGTACAACGTTGTTATGCGCGGGCATAGATTGGATGAGGCACAGATGATCATGCTTTTTCCTCTGTCGTTGAGTAGTGCCGCTCAGCGTTGGTTTGCATCATTTGATCCTTCGAGGCGTTGGACATTGGTTGATTTGGGACAGAGTTTGCTCAGACCGGTATTCTTTTATCGTAGTGGGCGTATCCCGGAGGAGAGAGTTAGAGGCCCTCGGGCGGTGGCGGATGAGTCAATCCCTTCATTTTATCTCGATGGAGGAAAGATAGCCTGATTATGGTAGACCCTCAGAGCGCGATCAAATCAGCATGATTATGCCCAGTCTTCAGCCCCGCTTTGCTAGGCATCTCATGGGTTTCCCACAGACAGACTTTGGATCATTGGTTCATGCCCTTTATGGCATTGAGGAGGGCATATCTAGAGGATTATGGGCAGACTCTTCCTTCGGGACTCTGGGAAGAAGCGGTCGAGACCAGAGACCATATCGGATATTGGTGCCATTGGCATGACAGGACACAAGTCCCCACGTCACCCTCCGTTTCGAATAAAGCAAACTACCCGCCTTTCCACGGGTTGGAGGGTATGCATTGATTACAAGAGGCTGAATGAAGTGACAAGAAAAGATCACTTCCCATTACCCTTCATTGATCAGTTCCTAGAGAGAATTTTTGGGAACCCATTCTACTGCTTTTTGGATGGTTATTCGAGCTACTTCCAAATAGAGATCTCAACAGAAGACCAAGATAAGACTACTTTCACTTGTCCGTTTGGGACTTATGCTTATAGAAGAATGCCCTTTGGTTTATGCAATGCCCTTGCCACATTCCAGAGATGCATGCTCAATATTTTCAGTGATATGGTGGAGCGCATTATGAGGTCTACATGGATGACATCACTGTATATGGGGGTAGTTTTGAAGAATGCCTAGGCAACCTTGAAACTATCCTACATGGGTGCATTGAGAAAAATTTGGTGCTAAACTGGGAAAAGTGTCATTTTATGGTAAACCGAGGAATTGTGTTGGGACATGTAATATCCAACCATGGAATTGAGGTTGACAAGGCAAAAATTGAGCTTATTTCCAAACTTTCTTCTCCCATAAATGTGAAAACTGTGAGACAATTCCTTAAACATGCAAGCTTCTACGGAGGTTCATCAAGGACTTTTCGAAGATAGCAAAGCCTCTCTACAAGTTGCTGGAAAAGGATGTTAAATTTTCATGGGATAAAGACTTCCAAAGGAGCTTTGAGGAGCTCAAGTCCCACTTGACCACTGCACCCATAGTAAGGGCCCCCAACTAGCAGTTGCCCTTTGAGGTCATGTGTGATGCAAGTGATCTCGCTATCGGAGTAGTCCTCGGACAAAGAGAAGATGGGAAACCACATGTGGTCTACTATGCTAGCAAAAACTTCAGATGACATGGAAGAAACTACAACGCCACAAAGAAGAAAGAGCTATTAGCGGTAGTCTGTACTTTGGATAAATTTCACTTGGATACTTGGTGAGATTAGGACATCATAATTTCTGAATCATTCGTGAAGTACCTACTCACCAAGTAAGATGCCAAGGCTAAGCTTATTAGATGGGTCCTTCTACTCTAGGAATTCAATCTGCAAATCAACGATAAGAAGGGGGTAGAGAATGTTGTTGCGGACCATCTCTCAAGACTAACCATAGCCCACAACACACACAGTCCTCGATCGATAATGTAGGTTTCTGAGAATCCTGCTACTAGTGGAAAATGCCCTGTGGTATGCTCACATAGCTAATTTCTTGTATGAGAGAAATCGGTGGCTGGAAGACGGGCTTAAAGAAATACTTCTTTGCGAAGATTCATTCCTATTATTGGGAGGAGCCTTTCTTGTTCAAATATTGCGTTGATAAGATTACCAGAAGATGTGTGCCCAAAGAAGAGTAGCAAGGAATTCTCCGTCACTACCATGAGAGTGCCTGTGGAGGTCACTTTGCCTCCCAAAAGACTGCTATGTAGGTGCTCCAATCAGGGTTTTATTGGTCTTCTCTCTTCAAGGATGCCAACAACATATTCCATGAATGCAATAAATGCCAAAGACTAGGGAAGATCTCTCGCCGACATATGATGCCTTTAAACCCAATTTTGGTGGTTGATTTATTCGATGTTTGGGCCATCGATTTTATAGGGCCATTTCCTACTTCCTTTGGATATATATACATATTAGTAGGGGTTGACTATGTGTCTAAGTGGGTTGAGCCAGTTCCATGTAGAGTAGCAAACCACAGGGTGAGTATTGAAATTCTTGAAGGAAAACATTTTTTCTAGATTTATGGTTCCAAAGGCCATAATTAGTGATGGAGGTTCACACTTTTGAAATAAGCCTTTTGAAAACCTCCTAGCTAAATATGGTGTAAAACACAAAGTGGCTACCCCTTACCATCCTCAGACTAGTGGTGAGTTGAGCTGCTTGACGGAATCGAGTATTTTGATGAAAGTGGTGAACTCCAACAGGAATGATTGGTCTCTCAAACTGCTAGATTCACTATGGGCATACAGAACAGCCTTCAAGACAATTCTTGGAATGTCTCCCTATCACCTAGTTTATGGCAAGGCATGTCACCTTAGGTGAAGTGAGCCTGAGGCATGGTGGGCAATGTGAACTGGACTTGGGAAGGCCGCCTCGGGTTACACAGATATCAATGAGGCTTGAATAGTGGTGAAATGATGTCTCATGAACTTGAAGATTGCAAAAGATAGGTGAAGAAATGGCATTATCAGCCAACTAGCCCCAAGGCTCAAGCAAAGTGGTGTCCTTTATGACTCAAACATCACCTCTTTTGAGGCTGGGTCGAATGGGTAGCCATTCATTATCCACCAAGTCTACCCTAATGGAGCAATGGATCTATTAAATTCCAAGGACAGTAGGGTGTTCAAAGTCAATGTCTAGAGGCTAAAACCCTACGCAGCATTTAGCAATGGGACAAGGAGGAGCTCCCTCATGGCCTCCCTGCAATCCCGAAGGGCCCACGCCCAGGTGGGCTAAGTCTCTATAGAGACTCAAAAGCCACTCGATTTTATTTTGATTTTATTTAATTTATTTCAAATTTCATACTTGTTCTTTCATGCTTTCCTTAGTCTTAGCTTAATTTTAATTGTAGTTTTTCACTTTCCTGTGCTTATATTCATATTTTTTTGGTCTTTTGTTTGCGAGTGCGGTGTCTGGGAGCGGGTCTGGTGGGTCTGACGAGGAAAAATTTTGCGGAGCTGTGAAAATTTCGTAGCTGTGGGGTCGATTCTTGCTTCTTGCCTCCTCGTCTTCCGCACCTCTTCGAATTTTGCAACCCTTAATTTATTTCTCACCAAAGTTCCATACCTTAGTTTTTAGTGTCCATTCCAAACCTTTCACCTTCCCTACCCCTATAAATATTCCTTACCTCCATTCTTTTTCCTTTGAAACCATCCTGAAGAAGTTCTCTTTGAAGCTCTCCCCTCATTCTTCCCTTCACTCCTGATCCGATATAGCGAAGACCCATAGGTAGCCCGCGATTTCTTCCTACGGTGATAGCAGAGGCCCTCCTCACCTCCCCTCCACATGGCCTGGCGAGCTACCTCTTGTGCTTGACTATTGATGTCCGCCATCCCTACTCCGCTACGCCCCCTACCACACCTTGGTATGAGAAAAGGGTGGGGCCCACTCCCCCATCCCCTCCACACCCACGGCCTTCCAAGAGGTTCCCGCCTCCAAAGAGGGCTAGGACATCAAGCCCGGCCGAATCTTCGCCTCCGTGAGGCCTCCTTCATCACCACCAGAAGACTGACCCTAGCAAATTTCCGGGACATGTTCCCTGGCTCTCTCATCTGAAGGCTCACCCTATACTATGGCCCTATTCCAGGCAATTCGGATTGTAATGCCAAGGACCTGCACGATGAGATATATCATGGCATCTTTGCTTTTGTCTCCTCTCGAGCTTGGGGCTCCATGCGCTTGTGCATAGAGTACTCTGGGCCTTTCATAACTCCACGCGAGTTTTTTCTACCCAGATGTGTTGTTCAGTTTACCAGGACTATGACATCCAAGAAAGACCCCAATCCTACTGCCATACACTTCTCTAATGATGGTTGTGAGGGGACACTTCGAGACACGGATATTTCCGCTACATTCAATCTTCCAGTTGTCCTTGCCAACTCGGCAGAGTTTAGACAATGGCCCCATCCCTCACCTCAGGAGATGGTTCACCTATTATCCAGGGATGTGGCAGTAGGATACATCCTATTCAGAAGGCGGCTTCCTCGGAGTATGTATTGACCCGCGTCTTGCGGTCGATCTATTTCCAACTGCGGCGTGGGTGAAAAGGAGAGGAGCCATTTTGGAGGCCCTCTATCGTATCTCCAAGGGTTTTTTGTTTAGCCCTACTGAGCTTATCATGACCTCCTTGTTCTACTTCGAGGACAAGGTCCACCGTAGGAGCCTTAGCCGGGCTGAGTCCATACCCCTCCTATTTCCGAGGCTACTATCTCAGGTGTTAGAGCACCTTGGTTTTCCTGTTGAGCCCCAGTAAGAGCGTCGTCAGGTTCGAGAGGCTACTTTTACCGTAGAAGTAGCGGACCCCATGCTTAGTACTCCTCCTCTCACTCCCGAGACCGGCGAGGATCGGCCGGTGATAGCCATCATGTGGAGGATCGACCACCTCATAGTGCATACTGGAGCCACTGAATTCTAGTATCGCTCTGGCGATCGCGCCCCATTACCCCTTCACTTTCCTCCATTTGCACCCCGGTGCCTCCCACCTCTTCGAGACTCAAGCGGACCCGGTAGCGTTAGCCTTTGCCACTCCAACATATCTCTATATCCACTTGGGATTTCTTGATTATTATGGATGCAGTCCGCCGTTTTTCAGTCACGTCAGCATCTTTTGCAACTACCCATACAGCCTTAGCAGAGAGGATAGCACGCACTGAGGCCGTCATCGCTTAGAACAACGCCATCCTCCTGCAGATACAGAGTCACCTAGGCATACCTCAAATCCCTTCATTAATTCCTGCCTATGCCTCCCCATCTCATCCTCCAACAGCTCACCCAGCTCCTCCTGTTATTTCACTAGACATCCTTGCGGTACACGACCGGTGGGCACCCCTCTGACTTCCTCGACTCCTCATTTTGCCTAAGATGAGGATGACATTCCACCAACTACACACCCCTGAGGAGGTATCACTTCCTTCCCTAGCTTTCTTGAAGGAAAACATTTTTTCAAGATTTAGGGTTCCAAAGGCCATAATTAGTGATGGAGGTTCACACTTTTGCAATAAGCCTTTTGAAAACCTCCTAGCTAAATATGGTGTAAAACACAAAGTGGATACCCCTTACCATCCTCAGACTAGTGGTCAAGTTGGGCTAGTAATAGAGAAATCGGGACTTTTGATGAAGTAATTAGGAACTCCAGCTGGGAATGATTGGTCTCATTTGCTAAGATTCACTTTGTGGGCGCATCTGAGACAGCCTTCAAGACAATTCTTGGAATGTCTCCCTATCACCTAGTTTATGGCAAGGCATGTCACCTTCCGGTGGAAATTGAATACAAGGCATGGTGGGCAATCAAAAAGCTGAACCTGGACTTGGGAAGAGCCGGCCTCAAAAGGTTACCTGATATCAATGAGCTTGAATAGCTGAGAAATGATGCCTACTTGAACTTGAAGATTGCAAAAGATAGATTTAAGAAATGGCATTATCAACCAATAGCCCCCAAAAATTTCAAGCAAGGAAATCAAGTGCTCCTTTATGACTCCAAGCATCACCTCTTTTTGGGCAAGCTCAGGTCAAGATGGACTGGCCCATTCATTATCCACCAAGTCTGCCCTAATGGAGCAATGGATCTATTAAATTCCAAGGACAGTAGGGTGTTCAAAGTCAATGTCTAGAGGCTAAAACCCTACGCAGCACATTTCGCAGCAGACAAGGAGGAGCTCCCCCTCCTTGACCCTCCACAAGTCTGAAGAACCACCTTGCGTGGGCTAAGTCTCTATAGAGACTCAAAAAGCCACTCAATTTTTGTTGGATTTTTGTTTAATTTATTTCAAATTTCATACTTGTTCTTTCATGCTTTCCTTAGTCTTAGCTTAATTTTAATTGTAGTTTTTCACTTTCCTGTGCTTATATTCATATTTTTGGTCTTTGTTTCAGGTGTGGGCGTGGGAGCCGGTGCGGGTGCGGTTGCGTGGGAGAAAAGTTTTGCGGGGCTGTGGGGTGCCCCGTGAGTAGCTAAATTATTCTTGCTTCTTGCCTCCTCCTCTTCCACACCTCTTCGAATTTTGCAACCCTTAATTTATTTCTCCCTAAAGTTCCATACCTTAGTTTTTAGTGTCCATTCCAAACCTTTCACCTTCCCTACCCCTATAAATATTCCTAACCTCCATTCTTTTTCCTTTGAAACCATCCTGAAGAAGTTCTCTTTGAAGAAAACTCTTTCCCCTCCATTCTTCTTCCTCCACTCCTGATCCAGCCATGGCGAAGACCCATGGTGGCCACAGTTCTTCCTACAGGCCCAATGTGAGGCCCTCCTCACCTCCTCCTGCCGCTGGCCAGGCTACCTCTACTGTTGCGGCTATTGATGTCCCGCCATCCCCTACTCCTTACATTTACTTGCATGGTGTAGAGGAAAGTGGGACCCATCCCCAATCCCCTCACACCCACGGCGCTGAGAGGTTCCCGCCTCCGAAAGGGGCTAGGACATCAAGCCGTGAATCTTCCCACCTCCCAGGCGGGGCCTCCGCCGTCACGGCTGGAGCCCAGGCCCACTGCGATTTTCGGGACAATGATTCACGGCTCTCTCTCAGAAGGCCACCCTATACTGGCCCCATTCCAGGCTGATTGAATTGTAGTGCCAAGGACACCTTACCTGATAAGAGATAGCATTATGACATCTTGCTTTTTGTCTCCCACGAAGCTTAGAGACTCCATGCGGCTTGTGCGCATTCCACAGGCCTTTCATAGCTCCGCGAAGGTTTTCTACCCCAGCGTGATCGTCGAGTTTTACGGGACTAGTGACATCCGAGGCCAGAGACCCGATCCCTCTTTGCCATACACTTCTCTAATGATGGTCGTGAAGGGGACACTTCGGGACACGGATATTTCCGCTACATTTAATCTTCCAGTTGTCCTTGCCAACTCGGCAGAGTTTAGACAATGGCCCCATCCCTCACCTCGGGAGATGGTTCACCTATTATCCAGGGATATGGCATCAGGATACATCCTATTCAGGAGGCAACTTCCTCCGAGTATGCTTCTTATTGACCACGTACTACGATCCAATCTATTTACACTCTGACGTGGGTGAAAAAGAGGAGCCATTTGGAGACCCTCCCATCATATCTCGAGGTTTTTGGTTTTAGCCCCTCACCCAGGCTTATCATGACCTCCTTGTTCTACTTCGAGGACAAGGTCCACCGCAGGAGCCTTAGCCGAGCTGAGTCCATACCCTCCTATTTCCGAGGCTACTATCTCAGGTGTTGGAGCACCTTGGTTTCTGCGAAACCGATTAGGCGTGCGTCGGATTCGAGAGGCTACTTTACGGAAGTAGAAAAATGCAAGCGTTATACTTAGTACTCCTCACCTCTCACTCCAAGACCCGGCCGAGGATCAGCCAGCAGATGGCCATCATGCGGAGGATCAACCACCTCCTGTAGTGCATACTATGGAGCCCTAGATTCTAGTATCCCACCGGCTACGCGAGTCAGCGCCCCATTACCCACTTCCTTTCCTCAGTGGCCCACTTTGATTGCCACCACCTCTTCGGTTTCGGTTGGACCCGGCGGCGTTGCCTTTGCCACTCCAACATATCTCTATATCCACTTGGGATTTCTTGATTATTATGGATGCAGTCCGCCATTTTTCAGTCACGTCAGCATCTTTTGCAACTACCCATACAGCCTTAGCAGAGAGGATGGCACCTTACTTGAGGTCGCCATCAAGCAGAACAACGCCGTCCTGTTGCGGAATCTGAGTCACCTAGGCATACTAAAATCCACTTCATCCAATTCCTTTATGCCTCCCATCATCCTCCAACGGCTTACCCGGCTCACTCTTCTTCACTCGACATCCTTGCGGCCCGATTCACGTGATGGGCGCCCTCGAGAGAGCTTCCTCGGCTCCTCGGCCTGCCTAAGATGAGGATGACATTCCACCAACTACACACCCCTGAGGAGGTATCACTTCCTTCCCTAGCTTTCCGATCCGTGCCCCATTGAGGACAATGTGACATTTGGTTAGGGGGAGAGTTAGCGAAAGAAGTGACTTTTACATTTACGTTCTTATTACTATTTTGAGCATACATTTATGTCTTTACTTCTATTTTGAGCAAGCCCTTTTTGTATTGTTCAGTGGCTTGCTGATAATCTCTTTTTGTGGAGCTATTGGTTTCTTTTTGTAAAGCTGAAAATATAGTCATATTTTAATATCATATATACCATAGAATTTACAGTTTTAGTTTCAAATTGCACCTTTTTTTTTTCTTTTTTTTTGTTTTGCTTAGCTTACAATTTGAAAATTTTAAAATTTCCCATTCCTGTTGATGTTAGACTGGTTCCATGCTTGGTTGAGTCGATGATCAGTTGAATTCTTATTGTTTTCAACCTTTCTCTTCCACCTCTAACTAACCACACAATGTGCACAGTAGGTTTCAACGATAATTTGAAAACTACCACAACATAACTGAAATGAGCCTTGTGCTTCCTGTATTCTGTTTAATAGGTTGGGACCCCTGAATAAAAAAGACCAATGAGTCTTTAAAAAAAAAAAAGAATCAAAAAAGAAAAAGAAAAGAAAAGAAAAGAAAATTTGTGGGGCTTTGCCTTGAAACCCGAGCACATTCCGAAGGGTTATATGGCAAGGGAATCTTGCTTTTAACCCGGTGCCTAAACCAGGCAGTTTGGGAGTCAGAGCTTGTGCTCGTGCATGGGTGAATGGCGGAGTTTAGAAAATTGTGATGTTTGAGGTTTCTGACTCATTAAAGTCTGAGTGACACGAAGAGTTAGTAGTTGAAAGATCCTTATGACTTGATGCACTAAGCCTTAATTGGTTGGGAGTCATCGGTGGACCCCCGTTACATGGACGTTTGTGAGTTAGATACCCTCAACATTACACCCCTACAACAAAAAAAATGAGTTATGGAATAAAAGTGGGTCCTAATCTATTTAGGTTGGTTAGCTTGCTAGGTTTTGGCACTAGCTAGGTTGGGGGGAGAGTGTAGTTTGGCAGACTATTGTTGGCCAGTCAGACTATCACTTGGGCTTTGGGTGGAGTTCGGGGTTGACCCTTTAGAGAAGGAAGCCCCTTTGATACTCGATTCTGCATGGCATTCACTCTCTCAAGATTGTTATTGGGCAAGGTTTTAATGATTCTTATAGAGGGTTGGGCAGCACCCATTCACATTCTTTTTGAAAAATCATATTTTGTGAACATAATTTTGATTTTGTTTTGTTTGCTCTCTCTTTCTTTCATTGCTAAGGGACTAGCAATGTGTCGGTTGGAGGGTGTGATTACTACCCAAACTAATTGCTTTACACCCTTATTAATGACACAGGTTTTGAGCACTTTTTGTGTAATGTCTTCTAATGCTTTCTGATTACCACATTAAGGTCCTAGCTTTACTACTAATCACATTTTGTGGCAAATTTTGTAGTTTTCACAAGATTTTCATGCCAAATTGATTAAGTCAGCTCTTGCGAAGAAGTCAAGTTGAATTCAGAGCTGCAGTTTAGATACTTGAAGAAGAGAGGAGCATAAAGAGCAGAAGGTTTCGCATTTTCGCAACCACAGTGAAATTTCGCAGTGTGCTACGAAAGTTTCGCAGTGCTGCAAATTTGCTACACTGTAAACAAGGAGTTTTTTTTTGGATCATTAATACATTTTCTTAGCGGGAATTTTCCCGCTTATCTCACTTTCTCTCATTTTCTCTCATTTTCTCTCCTTCCATGCACCCTCTGAGGATGAAAACTCAGAGGATGAGTGGCTAAACCCCCTTTATCCTTGAAGAGAGGAAGGCTCACTAGAAGAGGGAAGCCGTAGGGTTAAAGGCTTCTCTTCAACGCAAGTATTTATTGTCATTTATCGTCTCGCTGACAGGTTTAAATCCCTTAGATGCATCTTGAATGGCTTTGTGCCAGCGTCTTTTGGGGATTCGGTGGATGCTTATTGTTAGATCCACTGAGATTCATTAGTTGCCATTTATTAGTTACTGTAAGATGGGTCAAGGAAATAGGGTTACACCGTTTGAGAACATAAATGCTCAATAAATTCCATCTTTCAAAAGGAAAATTATTAGGGGTCTAGTTTTTATAGCAAAATGAAGATCCGGTTCGGGAAATTACTATAGGTCATCCTCCCCAATGAGAGGAAAAGACCTGAGAACCTCTCAGTTACCTTAAGGACCCAAAACCAGTAGCCTGATGCTTCAAGGAACCCTATTTTACATTTTACTTTGTTTCATTTTCAATTTTCAAACATTAAACCTCACTGTTTTTATCAAAACCCTTAATCCAAACCAAATTCACCATTTTGAACTCAAATGTGAATCAATTGTCTGAAAACCCATCACGTATTTAGGCCTAAGTGTATCACTGCGTGTATCTTTACGGTAGTAGAAGGAATTAGGTTTATAAATTTTGTTGATTCATGAACACCCTACCGCACTCGAATTAGTTGGCAAGTCATGTCCATCTGAGATGATCATCTTCCAAAGGACCATATCCTATAGCAAACGAGAATCAAAGGGGGAAAGTGAAGTTCGAAGCCAAGAAAGGGGGCTGAGAAAGAGCAACAAAAGAGAGTCCAAAACTTCTTCATCAGAATACTCAATTGGTTCACCATCATATGAGAAAATTCACAATAAGCAAGTAAGTATTGTACTTTAAGTTCAGTATTTTTATTGAAACTAGCATTGTCTCTGTGCACACCAATGCCACCTTGCATGACTTTCTTGTGAATTAGTTGTTGATTTATAATACCTCAAACATCTACATGTTTGTTCACTGCAATGTTGCTAATTAGTGGTTTCCCAAAAATGTGTCTACATCCTCAGGTGCCTAGTGACTCTGAATACGAATCGGAGACCATTACCGATCAATCACTTCCTCCCTATGATCCCATGACAAACTACCTTGCATCCAGGCCTCGATTTCTTTACTACAACCCCAACCAAAGAATCGAAAGGATGTGCTTGAGGGAATGTATGGGGCTTGAGGAATGCTTTACCTCTGAAAGCCTTTCTGATACTAAAAACCAGTGAAGAAACACAACCAAACAATTCTTTTTCTGTTGAAGAATGGCAAAGTGAAGAAGTAGAAGAAAGTGAAGCAGCTATGGAAGAAATAGCCTAAGTAGAGCCAAGTGTTTCTAAACCAAGGACCATTGAAGTAAAAGTGGAGTCCAAGTCATATTCCTTCTTCAGATTAAAGCCCATTTCTCTGTTGTTCTTCCTCATATCCATAGGGGGCTTATGGATAACAATTACTGGATTCTCTGTGTTAAATGGTCATTAATTCCTTCATTGGCAAGAAGTTGAGGTTCAGCACAGATTGCTTCATGAACCGACTAAACTCACAGAAGTTTCAAGAACAAATTATGATGGGTTGACTGGAAACTTCCGGCTGTGGTCAACAAATAAGGTGTGTTATTTCTCCAAGATGATTCCCATTCAAAAAGACTCTAATGAACTGAGTTTCTTACGGTTCGGCAACTTCACCAATTCACAAGTAGATTATGTGGGCATGTGCCTTGTGAGGGAAAATCAACAAAATTTGTTGCTGCCCATGAAGGAGTTAGAGATTAGGACTGTTCAAATGGAAGAGCAGGGTACTCTGGTCATTGAAACAAATGGAAAAGGTGAAGATGCTTCACAAGTTAACCTAGAATTTGGTGAAAATGCTTCACAGGTTCCTGCTGATTTAGGAACCTGAAAAAATTGAATATGATCAATAAAAAATAGAATAGATTCAAGAGGAGTATCATGTTGGCATGGAGCAGGCCTCACGGGAAAAACCAGAATTAAAGGAAGCAAATCTCTCTTTGAAAGATGAAGTTGTGGAGCCCCATAATTTAGAAGTGCAGCAGAGTGAAGAAGAAAGTAAACTAATTTCCCATGAGGCACAGAGTATCCTAGCTGAAAAGGAGCTGGAAAATTAACTCTCATGACTTTACGAACTTGAGCTTAAAGTTAAGGGCTGAAGGTGATGAAAAACCGGTCCCCGTCTTGAAGTTGGGAACCGAGAGGGTGAAGAAAAACTTATTTCTAATGCTAAAGTTGAGCCTAAAGTTGAGGAACTCAACAGTGAAGAAAAACTCATTTTCAATGCTAAAGTTGAGTCCAATGAAGCAATTTCTGAACCTAATTATTCGATGTCAGGCTTTAACGGAGAAAGATTCTGGCTTCAAGGAATTATATGTCCCTCAAGAAAATTCTTCTTCATTAAGGATTACGGAGTGATTTTTGCTCATTATAGTTCTAACAATAGCTGCAGCTTTCATATGTCCGGAAGCTTAGCAAAAATCCTCTAGCCACTAGTGCTCTTTGCCGATTCCCATTGATGATATCTAGACTAAAACTTGCTTTTATGGCTACAACAAGTTTAGAAAATACTCACCAAGAGAGGCTGTCTTCAAGCAATTGGCCGACATAATTTGATATGGTTGGCAAGTCATGTCTATATGAGATAAGAAACTTCCAAAGGACCACATTAGATCACAAAAGAGGATCAAAGGGAGCAAGTGCTACATCATAATACTTGATGGATTCACCATCCTATAGCAAAAAATGGGCAAGTGAAGCTCAAAGCCAAGAAAGGAGGCTAAGGAAGAGTAGCCAAAGAGAGTCCCTTGCTTCATCCTCAGAATATTCAATGGGTTCAACATCTTATGGGAGTTATACCTCTTATGAGAAAATTTCCTATAAGCATGTGAGTATAGTACTTTTGTTCTGTATTTTTATCATAACCCACATTGCCTCTTATAGTTTTTTGCTCTTCTACTTGATTTTGAAGGGATGTGGAGGTCAAGAGGTGGTGATACCGGTGGAAGATCATGCGAGAATCGAGAGAAAATAAGCTCACCCAACTCCTCAAGGACTCTTTAGGAGGAGCGCAATGCTGAGTGGTGCGATATTAGCCCGAGCAACCTCTCATTTGGAGAACTCAGAAACACCCTTCATTAGGGCTTGCGAGCCAGGAGATCTGAACAAGTTCATCCTCTTAGTTGATCGATTCTGGCGTTATTAAACTCTACTCCCGGTTATGCTATATTACGATTGTTTGCAACTTCATCCCTCTCATTTCTAAAACAATTCTGAATTATGTGCTACTTTGTTTTCACTAAGCCAACTAATTTTCTAGTTTCTAGTTGTAGCTGAAAAAATGGTGAGAATGATTTCAATGTTTCCTATTCTCAAATTTCTTTCCTTGAACCAAAAAGCAATTCTTGTATCTATTGTGGATGATGTCACTAAACAATATTTTGTCATCTTACACAATTGCAGGCATGTGACACCGATGAAGAAATACGTGATTACATGAATCAGAGTGATCGGGGACCAAGATATTACTTGGTGTAGAAAGAAGACAAAGTGATGCGACTTGCATGCGGCCTGAAGGTTCTAACCCCTTCGCCTCAGTCCTTGGCTACAAGCGCTCTCTAACCCCATCTTGATTACACCACTTTATTGTCTCTCCCTCCATCTTAGCAACCAAATGAAAAAAGGAAACAGTCCTCCTTCTTAGCAGGAATTATTTTTAAACTAGAATCGAAGAAAAGAGGCGAGAGACGATTAAAGACGAGAAGATTGTTAAGGCATTAGAAGCGAAATGGAGAGAATGAAAGGATCATATATTTGGCTCAAAAGCCGGAAGGATGATTTGATCGTGACCTTTCAAGGAGAGGTGCAAAACCATCGGAGAGTTGGAGGACAAGAGGATTGAAAAGGGTTGTCTGAGAGCAAGCTTGCTCCCAGAAGGAATGCGGTAGTGGTTGAAAGTCAGTCATCATTTACATCTCACCTTTGCTTGGCTAGAAAGCGAAGTTTTGGGACATAACTACAACTAATAGCCCATAGTGGCACTTTAAATGGAATAACTTCGAAGCCATGTCATTCCACGAACTGCGCAGCTCGCTCAATGCTTCTTCAAGTATAGTGATAATTTCCTACCATGCTTCTTCAGGTACTGGTCTCTTGTAGTATTGGCTACTTCAAGAGGATGTACACGCATATAACTAGTCTGGTTAAAAAGAATGAAGCATGCATATATGTATATATTCATGTATATATGTGTATATGTAGCTATACTTACGTGTAAGCATGTACATACTACACCTCATAAAATGGAACCATTTTTCCCATTTGAAAATCTAATAGGCCTCTCCTCATATCTTTTTATGTTTAATGTATCAGTAACAGTTTTTCTTTTTTCTACAACTAATGCAGCTTGCATATCAGTATCTTAACATTTATTTTTATGGCATAACGGATGAGCTTGGACTGTTTTACTCACAAGTCTACTTTTTAACTCTTTTATCCTATCTACAGGTTGCTATTTTTGATGTTCTTCGTATGTTTGATTCTGAATTGGGCAGAGCAAGGAAGAAGAGAATGAGACTCACTTCACTAAGGAAGGTTTGTTCTCAAAACGCTACGTTTTATGGTGTCCTCTCCATCCTAAGGTTTTGTTTCGTTTTCTGTTCGATTTTTCGTGTTTGAAGGAGTATAATTGTTTCTCTGTTCTTCTTTTCTGCTACAGTTCTCTTTCTCATTCTCTCTCTCTCTCTCTCTCTCTCTCTCTCTCTCTCTCTCTCTCTCTCTACCTCTCTCTCTCTCTCTCTCTCTCTATATATACTTATATATATATATATATATATATATATATATTTTTAATAAGGTTGAGTTTTTCTCCTTCACAGCTAGCTACGTATTGGGAGAAATTGTGTTTGTTTGACGAGAAGAAATAGAAGACCTAACTAGAATACAACAGAAGTTTGTTTAAGTGTACGTTGTTTTTCGATTATTTTCTTACATTTTCTCTACCAAGCAGATAGTAAATCTAATACAGAGGAAGTGAATGATTTTTCAAGTGCGCTTTAGTTGGATTGAAAGGAGACTTGAGTTATTATAGTTTGTTTTCATTTGACGCATTATTATGATTTCACCGTTAAAGGCGCCTTGGTTGATGGTTTAACAATTTGATTATTCAGTTTAATAAATGTGGGGTAAATTTTGGGAAAAATTTCACATATTTGATTGATTTTGGTTGACAATTTCAGTTTGGCTATATAGTTCTTTCCCCTGTTTAGACATTGTTGATCTTGGCCTTTTTTGTTATTTTTTTTTCTTTATGTTAGTTTTTTAAACCCAAAAACTATAAAAAGATCTTGAAATTTTCATTTCTAATGCCTACAAAAACAAAAGTTATAACCCAAGAGCCAGCTAAAACCCAAGCGATGCGTATGTGCGGACTTATTAATTTGCGCCTATTTTAACTACGATGGTTGATGCTAAAGTCAAATATTTGAGCTCCTGTTGAAGTTAGTATATATAGAATGTATACTATTGTTGTTGAGACCATGCTATTGTTGAAACCTACTATTGTTTTTTAATATCCGATTGTTCTCTAAGTTCATTAGCATGCTATTGTTGGAAATTTCAGAAAGGAAGAAGGTGGAGAATTTTTTAGGATATAGAAGTATTTTGGTGATATTGAAGCATTTATTGGAGAAGAGTTTTTCCTTGTGTGGCATGCAAATAGGACTTGCAGATGGTTTTTCCTTGGTGATAAGCCTGTATTCTTGCACCACAACCCACCAACCTTTAGGCCCTATGAAGCCTTCTTACGAGACCCTTTAAGCCTCAATCATCATTGTAAGATTCCTCTCTCTCATCTCTCTCTCTCTCTCTCTTTCTGCAAGCACATTTAGTAGAGAGACTTGTCTACATCATTTAAAGGCAACCATTTGGTCATCAACATCAATCTTCATGGTTTTCATCACCATTGATTCTTGATAACCTTTCCGTATAAATTTAAATCTACAAACTTCCATCCATCTCGGCTTCCCTGCCGACATTACTCCACACGATCCCTTCCCCTATTGGCATGCCACTTTCTCCAGCCGAGTCTTCTTTGCCCACCATTCCTTGTGCATTTTCTCTGAGTTCATCTACACCTCTGACTTCATTTCTGTTTCCCTATTTTATTAGGTTCGGTTAATGCATCTTTCTGGTATGTGAATTATGTTGTAGGCAGTGACCCACTTCTTGTTATTGGATCTACTTTCTCTGTATGGTTGTATTATATACTTTTATTTCCAGTATATATAAAATATATGTCATGTGATGTTAGGTGTATGCCATTATTCACCTTATGATAAGTAAGTGTTTCTGAATAAAAATAAAACTCTTTGCAGATTCTATTACTAAATTTTCACTCTGCATACATGAAATCATATTGCCATAATTTACATGTAATCTTGTCTATTCTTTATAACCTTCATCTTCATGCACACTATACTAACCTAGAAATGAAACATGCAGACAATTAGGTATTTTTTTCAAGCCATATCTTCTAATATTTATTCCTTAATGTCTTTACAGTTATGGTAGTCGGTAACCACCCGCGACTTAACTATGTTTTCATTCTTTAGATGGTTGGTTGTTGGCCATGCTCAATATTTTCATATTATTCCATCTATTTTGCTACTTGTAAGAACATAACTAAATGAAAAAGCAATCTATGAACTGGATTTAATGTGATTCAACAACGTGTCTAAATCTTCAAGTGCCTAAATCCAAGAATGATTCTGAATTCTCATCAGAGACCATTGTCGAGCAATTGCTTAATTCCTCCATATTTTATTTTTCCTTTTATTTTTTCTAAAATCCTCTGCATATATTATTTTGTTGAGAGTTGAAACCAGGAAATGTAGAGATTTTGTTGGCATTTGTGTTCCCATAAAATGGCTAGGATTTATAAAAGTAGAAAGAACACCACCAAATACAAGGGAACAAATATTTCTACCTAGGAGTTCTCTACTTTCACGATTTTTGCTTTGATGCCTTTCATACTCCTTTGAGACATAGCCAAGTGTTTGACATCTAGTAGGTCCTTGTTCTATAAGGCTATGAAAATTAAATAAGGTTTGATGAATATCGATGTGGACAAACACGAATAAATAATACTCTTGTACAAGTTGGTATGTCCATTACATTATCTAGTTTGTCTTAAGTTTTTGCATTTGCAATTGGAAGTTTGATTTACATAAAAATGCATTGTTTTTCCAATGTTTCTGAGGTTCTTTTCTTGTACGCCCTAGCCAAGATATTCAGTGCCTGATATCCATTCTTGGGCCTTACTTTGACCATCTCATTGTTTCTGTAGCTTTGGCTATACATTTCACTTCATCTCCCTTGGAGTTACTCTATACATTGCCTTGATTGTGTTTTCCTTTATGAGAGCTGAGGACAATAGGATTGACTGTTTCCCATGTATAAAAGTTCCTTTATATTCTATGGAATCATGAAGGTATTACAAGTCTTTACTTCTCACCTTCAATTACAACCTTTATTCATCACTACATTCCATAAGGAATATCAAATAGGCACAAATAGAAGGTACTATGGTGATTCCATAAACAACAAATAGAGATATATACCTTTTTACATATTTTATTTTTATTTTTTTTGGATTACTTGTGTTTTTTTATAAATAGAAATCCAAATAATTTCCCAGAGTATGATGCTTTTTTTTTTTTTTATTGCAATATGGCAGGTGATTCTCTTTAAGTAAGGCTTTCTTTAAGTGAGGGGATGCATGTATGCAACTAAAGAAGCATGTTGCAATAACATGTAACGAGACTACAATTCCTGGGCTGTGACTTCCCTTTTTACCATAAGATTATGGTGCAAAAAATCTAAAATTCTGAGTATTATTGGGTCACTTACTAGACTTCTTTAGGATCCTTTCATGCGGCAAGACATTTGGAAAAATCCTTAGTTGTGGTAGTGATTAAATAATATTCCATCTTCCTTCTGGTACCCTATGGACAGTATTGGTCTTTTCCATCTTTAGGATCCTTAGTTGGTCTTTTCTCACACAACCACAAATGAGGAAAGTATTTTTGATAAGTAGTAGCTAGCTAGAAAAGCATTGCACGTTTTGTATTGTGTGTGAGACAGAATTGGACTGATTTAGTTTCCTGGGAATACAAAAAACCAGCTTGTTCAGCTTGTTTTTGGTGGAGAGGATGCATTGGGAAACTTTAAAGTTCAAAATCAAAAGCTTTAACAAAAATTGACAAAGAGGATCAGAGGGAGCATGTTCATCGGAATACTCGATGGATTCACCATCTTGTAGAAAAAATGAATCAAAGAGGGCAAGTGAAGCTCAAGGCCAAGAAAGGTGGCTGAGGAAAAAAGAAGCCCATGAATCTAATCCTTCAAAATATTCAAATTTGGTTGAGATTTTGAAAAAATAGGTAAATGAAGGCAATGCAAGAAAGGGTGCCAGCTGTTGTAAAGCCTTTGTTTGGCTTACCTGGTTAAACTCATCTTTATCTTGATATCCTTTACATCTCTATATGTAAACTTTGGCTTATTATTTTCACATATAACATTCTCAAATTTTAAACAAATTCAGGTCTATGGATTTCATGGCAGCTTTGTTGCAAACATTTTCTAAATATACAATGCAAAGCATGGAGCAAGACGTGGAAGAATCATACAACATCACTTTAAAGTAGTGGCATGGATGGATTTCATGGAGTATATATTGATTGTATCTAAATACCCCAGGAAATGCATCAAATAAGATATAGTACTGAGCACACGGTACATGCTTATCTGACTTTATTTTACACACACTACAGATTGAGCCTAGAATATGAGCTAACACGATGGTAATCTTTGCCAGTAGCTCTCAAATTGGTGCCTGATGATAGAACCTTTATTACTCTCCTCCTTTCCAAAGACGAATATCTCGATTTCCTTAAAAGGGAAATGTAGACTTTGATCTCATTACTTGTGCCATTTCTAGAAGAGATACACTCCATTCGGGTAGGTTTATGTTCATGTTGTTTGATAACATGTTTAAAATGGTCTATTACTTTTTTAGTTTAGTTTTTTTTTTTCTGATTTTACAGAGATCATTAGGCTTGGATAGATTAAAGGCTACCTAAGGAGGAGGAAATATGTGAATGTAAAGAAAGTAAAGAATCTGTAATGAGTTTGGTTTTGTGTAAATATCTACATTATACAACACATAAATAGTTTTTCTTGTTTAGTTACAAGTAAAATCTATCGTTCCTCGATCGTTAATGATGTGAACTTCTAATGTATGTGACATGATCACTGTGTTGACCTTTGCTTTGTATTTTGTCAACTCATAAGCCCAGGATGTGAGGATAGATTCCAATGGTTAACTTAGCTGTACTTTTTTTAAGTGTAAGTAACTTTTGGTTTTGAAAGCACAAAATCAAGCCAGTTTGACTGCTCTCTATTGGGTATGGGCAGTAATGCTAATGAACCAAGATTGCACTTTCATATACAGTAGTTGTTGTTTAGATTCCTTTCTTCAAGTTATAAATTAATTTTATTTTGACAAAAATGGTAAATCCTTCTTTTACAAAGGCAAGCTTTTCTCTCATGATATGCTCCATATGAGGGAAGCCAAGCCAAGCATCTATAGTTGTCCATGATAATATAATTTTTGTATTTATATAACAATTCTACATTTACTCCACAAAGGATAAGGGCTTTTTACATTTTCTTTAATTTTTATTTTTCAGGATTACTTGTGTTTGTTTTATAAATAGAAATCTGAATCTGAATTATTCTCCAATTGATGAATAATTTCATACATAAGGGAGGCTACTCAATGTATGCAACTAAAGAAGCTTGTTGCAATAACATGTTATGAGACTACAATTCCTTTGTTGTAACTGCCCTTTTCACCATATGGTTATGGTGCAAAAAAATATGATATTCTGTGTATTATTGTGTTATCTTAAATATTTCATTTCTTGGTTCCAAAACTCACATTGTTGAAGATGGAACTGAAATTTGCATTTTCTTATACCTCAGATTTAGGCTATGCAAGTGCAAACTATTGGGTCACTTATCAGCCTTCTTTAGGATCCTTTCCTAAGGTAAGACATTTGGATAATCCTTTCAGCATTGCACGTTTTGTATCGTGTGTAAAACAGAATTGGACTGATTTAATTTCCTGGGAATACTTAAAACCACATTATTCAGCTTTCCTCGATGGAGAGGATGCAGTGGGAAACTTGAAAGTTCAAAATAAGAAGCTTTAACAGAAAATTCTCATAGCTTCAAGGATCTCTATCTGAGATGAGTAGCTTCCAAAGGACCATGTCCTATATAAAGAAAAGAATCAAAGGGGGCAAGTGAAGCTAAAAGCCAAGAAAGGGGGCTGGTGTGACACCCCAAATCCAGGGATATTTTTTGGCTATTAGACAAGTACATTCGCGACATAATACCTCGGTATGCGGCTGACTCGTGTCTGGCGCCTTAGGCGCATTGTGTGCCTTTTTGAACTGTGGAGTGCTTGACAGTGCAAATACAACAGCACACCCGACTACATGTTGCCGCATGCGCTATCGCGACATGGAAATCCATGTCTTTGAGGTCTCTGTCATTGACCCCAAAAAACTCTCGACAGGATAACCTTCCAAGCAGGCTGGATTGTGCGCCTTGGGACGTTATCATGATCACGCCCGGGACTGTGTGCCCTTTATTGGGACGAAACTCCTCTGTTGCGACAGAAAAATGTGAAGTTTGTCTCAACAAAGATTTCTCTGTCACGCCAAAATACCTCTATCACGCGTGCACGTATGGGTAGGCTTTTGGCGTGTAATTGCGCCCAGCTCTGTCGCGACAAGGTCCACACCGCGTAGCCCAAACTACGCATTGACATAAACTTTCTCTATCGTGACATAATTCCTTCTTATTAGGACACGACTACGTAGTGGTGAGAAAAACCTCTATCCACGACAAAAATCCTACCCTTAGGAAAACTGCAGCCAGCGACACATAAATACTATCTTGCGACACTTAGAACCCAGAGCGAGATAAAACCTTTACATAGCAGATAACCATGTTATGACATTTTCTGCGGCAGAACAAAACCGTAGCCGTGACATGAAACGAGGCTCTGTGCGTGACGAAATCCTTGTCACGACCAACACCCGACCTAGGCCCAAATCTCGCGACACAAACCTTGTCAAGACACATGGCCAAAAAACTTGTTCGCGGCGGATAAATCTCTATGCGCTGACACAAACGCAAATGAGGCGTGCTTTATTCTTTTGCATTTTGCACTTCCAACTCTCTTCAATGCGTTTTAGCTGCATACTACTACATTTATACAATTCTAAAAGCGGTAAAAACACGGGAACTCTATTAACACTACCATGAACAAGTCGAGAATAAGATTTTATTACAAAACTTCGTTTATATACGAAACGATATTATATCCAATATATTACAAAATACATGAATAGGCCATAATCGGCCTTTTCACTTTACAATTCTCCTTGAACATATTCACCCTCTACTGTGTACCTCCATTCACACAAATGTTTTCCCACAATGGAGTAAGCAATGTGATAGAAAAATTCTCCTATAGAGGGCTATACACTAAAAATGCACATGCATTAACACACACACATGCCACACATTCCATACGGAAAAATGCAATCCCCTATAGTAGATATTTCATGTCCATGAATGAGATGAGACTCCTCATGTCCATAACCCAGGAGTCTTTGACCAACTCCACTCACACATGCAGTACTGCCAGTGAAAACGTCATTGGTGTTTCACCCAATGAGCTGCTCTTCAAATAAAATCTCTTTGTTTTAAGGCTTCAGACACATTGGAAAGATATCGATGAGCATTTTGATTTCATCAAATCCATGCGTTATGCATTTGTGGGCCTGATTTTCGGGTTTACAACTGCGAGATACCGTGCACATTTTCAACATTTTTAAGATTTCACCTCCAGGTGATCATCCTAACAGCGAATGAATTTACAGTGCTTACGCGGGGGTCTGCAAAATCTTGCTCCGCCCAACACATGTATATTTTTTTTCATGTTATGCAACCGTGAGTCTCAATTTTGGACGTTGTCCTATTTTCGAGCTCACCACCCATTCACCAAGATTGGTGAATAACCATTATCATGCACACACACTAGACTTGAAGCGATGTTACCGTGCATGTGAAATGCATATATGCCATTTCATGCCATGTTATGTTACATGCATCATGAGAGCTACATGCAACATTTCCAAATCATGATAATTATATTTTCTACATATAATTTTCATTCACTATATATATCTCATGTCAATACATAAAACAAGCACATATTAACACGATTTTCACACAAACAGCAGGATATTCATTTTCCAGCAATACCACATAATTACAGCTCACAACATCAAAAAGAAGTCCAGAAATTTAGTCTGAGCCACACAAGCGACATATTATTCCTTTTTCGGCAATAACACCTGACAAAATAACCAAAGACACAGTCACCGGGATCAAACGAGTCTCGAAACCGCGATTGAACTACCGGAAACAGTCTCAAAAATTTTCAATATTCAATCCCAAAATCTTGGGAATGAATCCCACGGCCAATTACAACCCGAAAGAACGCCCATGCCATTAAATGGCATTTAGGCTAGAAATAACTCGAGTAGGAAAATTCCCTACCTCTTGGAGTTTGTGAGAAACTCATGATTTTAGTACCCTACGTAGCTCTGGTTGTTGGACGGAGCTTTAATTCTCGGACCGAAGTTGGGCGCGGGGAAATTCTCCCTTTTCTTATCTTGTTTTTCTTTTCTCCCTCTCTATCCAATTTCTTCCTCCCTTTCTCTCTTTGTTTGGATTTTTTTTTCCTTCATTCTCAATCACCGATTTGATTAAAAGTGGGGAAAACTTCCCCCCCACCTTCCTCCATGCCACATGTCACATTCTCCAATTTTCTTGTTTCTCTTTCTTTTTCTCTTTTCTTTCTTTTTATCTTTTCTTTCTTTTTCTTTTTTGGTTCCCACCAAATTTTCGCGACAGGGATTTCCATGTTGCGATAGGGTTCCCAGACATGCTGGGCAGTTTGGGTAACAATAGAGGCTTTCTCTGTCTCGACAAAGATTTTTGGCCCCTCGTCACGACATAAATTTTTTGTCGCGACAGGGTTTGGGGTTGAGACTGGGTACTTGGGTAGCAACAAAGGTCCCCTTTGTGCCGCGACAAAGTTTTTCAAAGTGGCCATTTTATGTCATAGCCAGGTTCCGGGGTGGTGTTGCGGCTGAGGAGTTCTTGTCGCGTACAGTCAGGCTGCGAGTGTGAAAGAAGCGGGCGGCTTCGCACAGTCGCAGCGCGACCATGTCGCGCGTAGCCTTGCGAGAGCAGTGCGCGCCTGACAGAGACTTGTCAGCCGCCCTTGGTGTCTTGGTGTTGTACATTGTTTGACCTGCTATTCATGGACCTTTGTAGAAAAAAAAAGGGGACCCAAGATTTGAGGGTGACTGCAGTGAGTCCTAATTTTTAAAAACTATTTTTAATTAGATTCAGCTATTACAGAATTAAAAATCACCACCGACCAAGCAATCATAAATTTCTCATAATCCCTAATCATATTTAATTCGGTCCTTGAGAACATTCAAGCTTTTCCTTGAATAAAAATACATATCCATGTAAACATTTCCATGAAGGTTCAATATCATACAAAGGTTCGGGTGTTATGTGGTGTTCCATTAGAGTTCAAAGCTCTCCGGCTAAAATAAATTTAAGTTTGAAAAGAGGAAAAATAGCACAAAATCACTCACTGCAACCTCCAACATAATTTTTCCCCCTTTTACAAAGTTGTTGCCTTTTGTTTCTTGGGCAAACATTGTATGCTCGGACGTTTGCCATTGTCTAGTGAATTTTAAAAAGTCAGTGATTTTGTCAATGTAGAAAGCCATTTATTGTTAGCTACTTTTGGAATATACATAAATTTATTCAAACCTTAATTTATTTATCAAAATGACCTCAACTTTCAGCAAATATGACATCAGGGTGCCCAAAATCCTTGCCTATCAAAAGAATAAACAGTAGAAAATCTTAGAATGCTTAAAAATCCTGCAAAGAATGAATATTCAATGCTTACAAAAATCTCCGATGGTGTTTGTGTTTTTTATTTAATGTTGGATGACGATGATCTTTTTTTTTTACTTAATGTTGGATAAAACTTTTGTTCTTAATAGTGCTTAATAGTATTAAGTACTTGGGCTGTTATTTTCTAATACTTTATTTCTAATGCAAAGTATTAGAAGTTTGTTTTTTATAAGCTAAAAGTCTTATCTGTTTACTCTTAATGTATTAAAATATCCATTTAATTTAATATATTGTTGTTTGATTATGTTTAACATCTTACAAGATAAAAATAAAAATAACATATAATGTTTGTTTAACATTTAACATGTTTATAAAAAATAAAAATTATTATGATATTAAAATTTTAAGTTATTTTTTAAAAAACTAAATACCACGAAAAAAAATCCTCATTATACACGTTAAATTCATATATAATCTATGAAAAAAATAACATTTTATCCACATTTGAGAAAATTATTTTTTAAATCCAAGAAATAATTATCATATCTACCAATGAAAAAAAATCAATTTTTTAAATTTCTATTTGAGAAAATAAATTTTTAAATAAAAATTTAAAATATCCTTTTATTTAATTGGCATGAGAATTAATCATGAGTGTTTTAATTGACCCAGATAGAATGATTTTCTCATTCTCTTATTTTTAGAGTTTGAAAATCCGGCTTTTTCTTAAAAGAAGAAAACATTCAGAAAAAAGCCAAATAGGGCATTTGTTTTTTTGGCTTATTTTTGGAAGCAAACTGCTTTCAGACTTTTGATTGTTTGTTTTTTTATTTTCGCATAACTTATTTATGAATTTTTTAAAATTTCTTATGAATAGAAAAGGTCATACTTTAGAATATGTACAAAATTGTTGGGTTTGAGATTGCCCATATCTTCATCCCAAGGATTCCACAAGAAGATAATGACTTCAGAGATGGAGTTTGTTGAGTTAGAGGTGAAGTCCTTGGAAGAACTAGGATGAAGTCTGGACTAAGGTTGTCTCACAGTGTAGGGATGTGCGAGACTCGGAGAATCCGGACTTCTACTCCCGGAGGCGTGGTGGGGCGCCGCGAAGGAGTCTTTGACTTGGAGACCAAGGAACTGAGGAGGCTTCAATCGATGGGCTGGTCTATTTGACAAGAGAATAAAGATCAAATCTCAGAAGATCTTGACGTCTAAGCTATCAAACCAGAATTAGAAACAATTTAGGATTCTATTCTAATGAGGATACTTGAGAAACAAGTTTCCTATTTCCGCTATGATAGCTTAAAGGAAAGAACAAAAATAGAAGGTAGAGTTGGAGTCATTAGGATAATGATCCAACCTCATCTAGTCTTCAAATACCGAATCCACGTGGTTGTAAATTCAGGGGTTTAGAAGATACACGATACAGATTTTCAGGATCAGAGCTTAATGAAGAACAAGCTAAGTCTAGACGTTCTGAATGAGTGCAAAGTTCAGACTCTCAATGTGACGCCCCAAATCTTGGGGGTCAGTTATTACAAATCGACTGCGAAACACTCGTGAATGTCGGGTGACTGACGCATTTCTCGAATCGGGCGAGAGTCTCTTTTGTACGGGGAGCTCACCGGGATACATAACTGTACATAACTTTTGCTGTCCCGACATCAATCACCCAGGTAAAAAGCGCCTCTTGGGCCCATAAACCAATGACTCATCACAATATTTATAATAAACTATATCCAATAGTTTCCAGTTAATAAATGACTCTTATATGACATATATTAAAATTTTAAATTCTAATACATGTATACATAATGATAACGAAGCCCCTGACCAGTTTCTTCTCAAACCCGGCCTCCCCAGGACTAAACATCTCCTCGTATGCTCCACATTGCACGAAAAATATGTTCCCTAAGCGGGAGTGAGCTAATGCTCGATGGTGGAATCACCACTAAATGGGCTACTTTCCCACTTAAGTGCATATCTGATACTTTCCAAAAGTAAACATACATTCAAGTAAATGGTGATCCTACTTGAATGTCTACGACAACTCAAATCAAGGAGTCCTCATCGACTCCCTCACACTTGCCTAAGCCACGTATGATAAACATTCTTTTTCAAAACAAAGATATTTGTTTTTAATTGTGGACTACCCTCCAATATAAGTAGTGGACCGTCTCCGATAATTTATTTAGTGGACAACCCTCCGATGTATATCAATTGGGCCGACTCCGACGATTGATATTTATATATGGACTACCCTCCAATATAAGTAATGGGCCAGGCTTTCAGATGTTATTATTAGTCAAACCTCCGAAACCACTCTCTCAATAAATCACCTCATGTACTCACTCCTATCGTTCTAGGGTGTCCCAATGCATATGGAATGCATGATGCCAATTCCAATTCAATCATATAACACATGTAAATATATAATCATGCATATATTCACATAATTTAAATCACACAAACATGTTATGCAATTTCACATTCCATTACACCAAAAATTAGCTCGTAATTTGCTGTTCAAGCAGCGGCGATTCAACTTGAATTACTCGACCAAAGCAGTTTCACACAAAAGTAGTTTCGTGTCACTATTCATATGAACGATCGGCCTCAGGTTTATTGTTCGTCATTCATCAATCGTCGGTTCGAACTGTGAACACAGATTTGCGACCATTCCGGTCTTATACACAGCATGGCATGCATTAACACATAAATGCACAAACTGTAACCAGAAGAACAGCCCGTGGGCGATCGCGGTGTCACATGGAGTTTCTAAAATTTTCCACTTCGGTTCCAAGCTTTGGAACCTATCAAAATGGCCCCGCCGACCTTATCGACTCAAACATTGGCAAATACACTTAAGCGAGAAGTGTAAAACCAGTAGGAAGAAATGGCCACTATTTGCTATTTAGTCCCATTATCATTTAACTATTGATAATACCAATCATGTCCTGTCTCTTGGATTTTTCGACATTTGGCACTATCTCGGCCGTCCATTTTCCATCATCTCTGCTCATGCCGCATGATACGTGATTTACATGTTATATGTGATTTTTTTCACATCAAATATCGTTTTACAACACCCGAAACGCGATGCCTCGAAAGTGTAAATTCCGACTGTCTTGGAATTCGACGAAATTCGACGTGCTAGATAGATTTTGCAAGACAATTCCAACGGGCAAATCCGTTTCCCCATCAGAGATCTAGAGAATAAATTTCAGATTTTTGATCGAAATTATGATTTTACCCTTTTCAGAAGTGGAATTTTCTCAAGATGTACACTCCAATTGAAATTATTTAATGTTAAATTATTTCACAGCACGGTGAAAAATGATGTTTTTATTATTCTTCATCTTTATTGATGCAATGTGTGGGAATGGAGTGTGTAATGTTGTAAGAGAGATGGAGATTCAGTACTAATTCACCGGGAGTGATTAGGTTTCAAGAAGGGGCATGGGTAAAGAGTGAGTCTCGTACCACATAAGACTAATTGTAAACTTGGAATCGGGTCAGTGGAAATCCTGGCATCTAAGCACAACCTCATGGGCGTAGGTAGGTTGTTGAACCACATAAAAATTGTGTGTCATTACTTTATTGAAAAATATATCACGTCACGCACACACATACTACCGTGCAAAGAGAGTGAGTTGAAGCAGATTGTAGCATAATAGTCAAATGAGATCACAATATGAACATTCTGCTGGCTTCTATGATCTTTATAACACTTGTAGTGAGTGAGATCGCTGGTTGCTCCATCCTCCTATATATTAAAATAAGATGGATCTAGTGAAGAATGGAATGTTCATAAGTGCCCTTGTTGAATAGACGGTACAAACTATAGCTACTGGAAAATACACATGAGTGTATTCATCAAGTCTTTAGGATTTGAAGTCTAGCAATCTATAGAAACAGATTGGTTGGTCGACCAAAGCGATAATGGGAGGTGGTGTTCATTTATCAGAATGGGCTACGAGAAGAAAGAGAAGCGGCCTCGTCAGAGCTCCATAACTCTTTATTCTATCAATGTGTTATGGATGACAAGATGTTCGAACTCATTGCCTCGTCACTTCCTGAGGAAGCTTGGGATACTCTCTGAAAAATATTTGAGGGATCAAGATGTAGAAATATGAAGAAGGAAGACAGTGACATAACCATAAAAAGGTTTCAATCTGAGTTCTCAGATGGAGAAGATCATAGAGATCAAGAAAGGATTAGACGTCTTAGGGTTCTATCGAAAATTGAATGAGCTACTTCACAAAGGGCAGAAAGGAAGATAGAAAAATCATCAGATTGTCAAGATCATCCGAACTTGATAGCATCTGTACATAATAACTTTATAGTCCACATCAAGGGTACATGAAAAGAAAGTAAAGATCATACAAGAGATCTTTCCAAGTCAAAAGTTGCAGTTCTGAAGACTGTGCAAACTAAAGTCCATGGATTAAGAAAGATAGTCCAAACTAGTGCAAGAACCATACTCTCTAGGTCAAGAAAGAATGAAAAGCACTTCAAAAAGATGTCATAGGGTATTAAGAAAGATCTGAAAAAGGATTCTTTTCCATCAAAGACTATCAAAGATAAACAAACAAAGAGTCTTGGTGTCTTCCCTTCCACCAAAAATATGATCAAAGAAGAATGGTATTTCAATAGTGGATGTTCTTGGCACATGATGAAACAGCTTGCGTGAATGATCTACGAACCCTTATGCCAAAGTGGCTGCCGGGGGATGGTGCCGGAGGAAGAATGCTACCCGGATGGGATCCTTGGGCCATTACAGTGTTGTCAAAGTTGAAAAATGTGTTGTTGGTTGAAGGACTCACAATGAATCTGATCAATGTAAGTCAACTGTGTGATGAAGGACTAATTGTACAATTCACAAAAGATAAGTCATAGTACGAAATCAAAGCCATTGTCATATCATGGAAGGAGAAAGGTCTTCGGACAACTGCTACTTACTACCCAGCATCAGCCCCTGTATGAATGAAATGCATAAAAATCAAGGGACGTGGTACCAACCGTTCGAACACCCTAAGCGTACGAAGCAGACACCATCCTTGGACGAAAAATCAGAATGGGGTAGTAGAACTTTGGTCATAAAGTAGCTCTACGTCCAACTAAAGGGGACAGGAAATAAGGCCTCATACTTCAAGTCCCACCTTAATTCAGGAACTAGTCTACTAAAATTGTTACATATGGTCCTAACAGTCATAGAAAGAGGAGAAAGCTTTAATATAAAAAAGGTAAATCTATGCAGAAGTTGTTTGAACGGCTTGTCACCATCTTGAATAGTCCTACTAACTTTCTAGAACTCTCACAAATCCCTAGGTCGTCAGGAATATGAACTAGATCCAAATGAAGAATTGAAGAAGATCGAGCCATGTTACTCCATTTGAAAGGAGGCATTGAGGGAGTACATAGACCCATACCATCACGTAGGACCTCACTTCCACAAGTCAGGACTATGAGAAGGCAAGGCCGAGCTTGTAACCAAGGGTGATTCACCATAAAAGACTGAAGTTCTTGCTTTTACAAAGGACACAATATTGCACTAGCGATCTTCACACCCCTACCATGCTAAGGCGACTACAATCAACAGTAATCGAACCACAATGGTAGAAGAGCGGAGACACGGTGACTCTGGACTGCTTAGACTACCACTGAATCCACTTTACGTTCTAAGTCTTCACCAAAAAATGGAGAGTAGAAAGAATGTAGATGGAAGGAAAAAAAAAGGGTAAAAGGAATACTTTATTTTTATACCTTTTGATCCCTTCAATTGTGTATGTTGGAACATGTATAAAAGGGAAAGCATGTCGTGAAATAGAAAATTTTCATCTCAAAAATTATAAGAAGTACTATTATTACCTCCTCTTCAATGCATTTACTTGTCTCATTCTTTAAGGGATCTTTTTGTCGAAGACATAGAGAATGTTAGGTTTGAGATTGTTCATATCTTCGTCCCAAGTTATAAAGAGGAATGGCGAGCTTTAGAGATCAAAGGTTGTTGAATTGATTCGTTACCATGGTAGAATGTCCGGAATCAACAAGAATTTGTTTCTAAGTTCTCCCTACTGCGTAGTCAAGCTCTCACTTGCAATATAAGCGGTCTAAGGGTCGAACAGGATAAGGTTTTCTTCGTGAAATGAGAAGTGCGGGTTGAGTTGAAAATGAGAAGGTATTTCTCTTTGGATTTTGGGTTTTGTTCAAGCGGTAGGGTGGATGGTTGTAAGCTGCATATAAATTAAAGGAAAATTTAGAAAGAAGACTCACCTTGAAGTCTTGGAGTCAGCGGATTGGATTTTTAAAGGTGGCATTTAAGCGCCTCGAGTTTTGTTTTCCTCAGTTGGGGATAATGACATGTAGTCGTTTTTCCCAAAAGCGGGGACCTTGATTGGCACTTTAAAACATGAAGCCACAGGTACTCCCTCATGAGGTATGGCATTGATGGGCATTCAGTCTGGTGTGCATATGGCCTCAAAGAGGTAACCTAAGCCCAGCTAATAGGAGACAGCTAAGTGGATGACGGTGGATCTGAATTAATCCACGTAACTGAAGCTTGCCAAATACACATTAGGCGGTGAATCTAGGAGGTTTCAAACTGAGGTGAATCTTGAGGGAGCTTAAATGCTCATAAATGCAGTGTGATAAATGAGAGGGCATGAAAACTTACCTCCAAACCTCCACCAGTGACCCTCTCTTCCAGAAGGGGGGCTTAGCCAACATCCTTTGAGTTGTCATCCTAGAAAGGGGTGTTTGGGCTTAGAAAAATGATAGAAAGAAGAGAGAGAAAAGCATGGCTTCAAAATGAAAAATTCAAAATTAGTTCTACGAGTGAATGAAAAGTTGAGATTACAAAAAGTTGTTGAGGAGCTTATATAGTCAACTGATGTATTGAAATGACAAAGGCCTAAAATATGAAATTCTGATAGGAACCAAAATGGTAATTAATCAAAAAACGTGGTTGTTTAGGTCAAAAGCATCAAAAACTCTGAGGGCAACAATTTAGCTATCTGGGGAATTTAAAGTAGCATAGCGAGCTATATGCTGGCCAATCCTGAGATAAAGCGAAAATCAAAATTTTAAGTAATGAGCGGTAATTTTAAGCTAGAGCGCTGGCGGAAATTTCGTAGCAGCGAAAATTTTATAAGCGAAAATTTGCATAAGCGAAAAATTTAAGCTAGGATTGCGAAAATTTTGCTATGGTTGCGAAAATTTTTCGCGATCCTTGCGAGCACTACCGCCAATGCGTAAGTGAAAAATTCTGCATTCCGCCATTCCACCCGGTGTTGCCTCTTTGCATTTGCTTCTGCATGGTTTCTTCATCATTTTGCCTTCAATTCTTCACTTCATCTTGACATTTCATCGCCTCGACGTTGAAGTGCAGGGATTCTGTGTTCGGCAGCACCAATAAGAAGCCAAACTATTTGTTGAAGTTCCCGAGGCTGAAGAGCTATCGAACTAGCCTTATCCTCGAGAAAACAATCGGGGGGCGCTAAGTGGACATGCACGCTGACAATTGGCTTAATTCATATGATTAGTCTTGCTAAAACACTCAAAACCTATCTTGAATAGAATAAATACTTTTTGGGCACTAATCACCACAACCGACACGTTGCTAGTCCTTAGCGATGCTAAAACAATAAAGGTATGCATCTTTGTGCTTTTAGAAAAAAGTGTATGCGAGTTCAAAAAGTGTATGTCTGAGATAGAGCTTTACCCTTAAAATGACAAATTTATACCTGTTCGGCAGAGCATGAAAGAACAAAAACCATATAAGAACTAGTTTTAGGTCGACGGATCAAGGAAATCAACCTGAATTTCCACCAAATCTAATTGTTCCTAAGGTGACTAGTTTGAGCGAAAAATTGCGAAGTTATTCCCTCCTGACTAATACTGCCATGGCCTTAAAGCGTTGAATAGCTAAATAGTATCCAGCTACACTTTCTATTTCTTCCTTTGTTTGCAATGTAGGGTGCAATCTTAAAAACTCGACTTCACCAAAGTCGTGGCTGGATCACCAAGCGACTCCCAACCAATTAAGGTTTAGGAATCAAGCCAAAAGTAGCCCGACTAGGCTTCTGCGGGGGATTCACCGGACTCGAATGACTTAGAATTAAGCACCTCTGACACGCTAAGCTCTACCCATCCACCCGTGTAGCTAACACTAAGTAATTGACTCCCAACTTGATTAAGGTTTAGGGCATCGGGCTTTAAAGGCTTTCGCCATACCCCTCGGACCGTGTTCGGGTTTCAAGGCAGCGTCACGGCTTTTATTCTTCTTTTTCTTCTTTTCTTTTCTTTTTTTGCTTTTTCTTTTCACTTTTCATTTGGAAGACTACATTGAGTAACTCATACATGGAAATAACACAAACCCTAGCCATGGGTGTCAGCAGAATTTAAGGTCGGCTTTGCAAAGTGGAAAGAGGTATATAGCTTCTCAACCTATTGGTACAAGCTGGGGTGCAGTGTGTGAATTAGCTAAAGGGGGAATGTTCAAGGTTGAGAATGCCAGAACTTCATTCGACCCAAAAAAAAACTAAATCATGTATGGAATTGTTCTAGCATTATCGTGACATACAGGGCTTCAATTTTCCAACTCAAGGCAAGAGTAGAAACACAAAAAGGTAGGCACAAAAGCAACTTGCAAAAGTTACGAAAAACAAAGTTTAGGCATTGCAGGGCATGTATAACCAATAAAACTAAACTCCAAATGTATGAAAATTACCTCGTTGTATCATGGGAATGAAAAAGCTAGAGTATGGGACGGTACCTCCTCAAACATTGTGGCAGGAGCAGGTTTATCCGCAGTGGTTAATACTCTTTGCGGTTGTTGCTTTACAAAGAAAGCAAAGTCAAATGCAGAACTACATTTGCTACCAAAAATTCCTAGAAGCAAAAGAATTTTACTTTCGAAACTAGCGATGAGTGAAGTGGCTCTGAGACCGTAGGAGCCACCCTTAAATCTTATTAATTTGTGGAACTTCGAGGAGGGTCCGGGAGGAGAAGCACCATCCCACGCACGGATGCGTCGGTGTGTCTTTGCGGGGTGCCTTCATGCTCAACTCCCTTGTTTTGGGCAATCTGGTCTCTGATGGCAGTGGGCTGACTGTTGCAAGAGGAATGGTGGGTTCTTCATTAACTACTTCATTGTTCTCCATCAATTCTTCCTGCTGTTTGTTAGTATTATGCCTTCCTACCCGTGTACCACTCAGGCAAACTTCATCAGATTTGCTCCCCTCATTCTCAGCTGGTTTTTGCTTGCTGCCTAGGTGGAAAATATTAAACTCCATGAGTGTCATGTTGCCCAAATGTGGTACGCATGACCCCATTCAGAGCAATTGATAATGGCATTTAATGCTGGCCAAAAATGGCCTTCCCAATATAATGGGCACTTGATTTGTGCCCCCTGCCACCGGTTCTATGTCGAGAACCACGAAATCCATCGGATAGTAGAACTTATCTACTTTTACCAACACATCCTCCACTATCCCTTTTGGTATTTTCACTGAGCGATCGGCTAAGGATAGGGTGATGTTGGTTGGTTTCAACTCTCCCAAACCTAGCTGCCTATACACTGAGTATGGCAGTAGGTTGACTCTTGTAGCACCTAAGTCTAGAGTGCTTTGTGTCACGGGTTCCTCAATGTTAGCGAGATAGTTGGGGTCCTGGATCCTTGTATTTTACCATTGTCTTGCATTAGATGATGGAGCTAACTGTTCGATTAAGAATGCCTTTTTGTCAATGCCCGACCCTTTTGATCAATGCCCAACCCCTTTATCAAAGGTAGACCTTCAAAACCCTAAGGAGGCAGACCCAGTTCGATGATGTCCAAAAAAGTAAAGGTCGACCCTCCACTCCACTTAGACCCCCAGGTGGAGGCCCAGCTCCTGGAGCCTTTCACTCTAGTGCTTGGGAAATGGATAGGTACACAAGGCCTACTGAGTCCTCCGGCAGCCTGTGCTCCTGGTCTTGACCCTCCTTCCAAGCCTCCTCACTGCTTCAAGGCACATCGACTGGTCCCCTTTCCATTCTTAAGGTAATGATAGCGCTTGAATTCTCATCCACTGGGGAGTGTCTCACTGGAAGTCAGCCTGAGTCTGTGACCCTTCTGATTTGAAAAAGGCAAAGATCAGAATGGGAACTTCCCCCGCTACGCTGACTGCGAGTCCCTGTTATGGAGGCCGCCCCAGGTCGCAATCTTCAAGCAGCGCTACTCAGCCCCAATTCATCCCTCTTGTTCAAGAGCTTCTACAGTTTTTGTTTTTTATCTAACTTAATACTTTGCTCCTCCGATGTAAAACTTCTGCACCACCATCTGATTCAAATGGCTTGCTTAATGAGCGGAAGCGCTGTTTCGATAGCCGCACAGGTGAAGAATGTCAATGGCTCCTAGGGTAAGAATATACATAGAAATGAGGCTCTGGTGAAAGGTTAGGGGTGGATCTGTTAGCGCGTTGCCATATGGAGCATTTGTTCAGCTGGTCTTTGGCCCACCTACATCTAGATCCTGACCAAAAGGTTGATATGGTTCTCCGGGTAATGCGATCAGTGCTTTGAGCTGAAGACTGGCATGGCTTTTAGTCACTGCCTGCACCTCATGGACCCTTTTCCTTTCTCAGACTCCTTCAATCTTCAGCTGGCGGTAGATACCTTAGCTGCCTCCATATCTTCGAGAGCATACATGCCTCCTTCGTCACGTGGCCTGAATATGTCTCAAGCTTCTCGGTTTGGGGCCTCATCTCAGCCTGGAGGGCCCAGCCCAATTGAGGAAGTCCATTGCCTCATCAGGATTTACTCAAGCGAAATCTCCTCCGCACATAGTTTCCAGTAGTTAATGGTTTCATGGCGAAGGAATATCGATCATAAAATGGTCACCAGCATCCATGTATCAAACCCATGGTGTGGGTATGCATCAATGATAGTTCTGCTAAATTCCCTCCTCCAAAGATCGTAGAGTCTCTCATCATGACGAGCCGTGTAAATGTGTAAATTTGTCTCTGTTAGTTGTCCCTGTGAGTAATCAAGAATTTTTAGAATCACCGCAGCCTTCTTAATTCCTTATGGTTCCTGGGCCTTAATACGAAGCAATTTTACTCATCTCCCCTTAGGTCAAGGGAAATCAGGTCCTGAGGAGTCTGATGCAAACACACCACTGAAAGTGGCATACTTCCTCAAACCCGGCGGATTGTATGGCTCATCCCCATGCTGCTGAATGCTGGGTGAGGCACCAAGGCTTCAACGCCACCTCCCTCACTGGAATTATGCATGAGGGTGCACTCACTGGTGTGCGTGATCCCTCATGGATCGACATGCATTGGGCTCCCTAGGCACCACACGGGCTTTGTTGTTCCTCCCATGGAGGATCCAGCCTGAGCACCGTGAGGATCACTTCAAGCCCGCTCCTCAGGCAAAGAATTACTCCCTTCCTCATGCTTCCACCGCAAAGTGTTTTATCCCACCCAAACCGCCCCCGTACACTGCAACTCACAGTGAAAAACAACAAACAAAACTAACAAAAGGTTATAAAGAATAAACAAATAAAAAGAAAACGAGAACACTGAAAATTTTAAAACTCTTCGCTAAGAATCCATGGAAAAAATGATTAACCAAAAGGAACTAGATTTTGTCAAAGAAACCTGTGAAGGCGTAGTCCATAAGTTCAACACCTTATCCTGCTCGAAAATTCATCTCAGTTAATTTACGCCATCTGATCTGGGTAAGACGGTAGGTGATCCTAACTCACGTACCTGTTTTATGCTCTCTCAACACAGAGCTGGTTTCACGCAGAGAGCAACAGGTCAAATAATGTGGGATGCAGCTCTTTCCGTGAGTCGAGGCGCAAAGTTTGAGTTGAAAATGGTATTTCTTTGATCTTTGGGCCTTATTCAAAATGAGGGTGACATGGGTTGTAAACCTGCATACAACAAAGGAAATTCCAGGTATAAAGCACTTGAAGTCCGGTCACTCGGATTGACTTAAGGTATTCCAGGCCTCGCCGTTTTCTGCATTGGGGGGATAATGAATCTTATAGTCATTTCCTAAACCGACCTTGATTCGGTACCTACAAAAACATAAACCCTAAATTACTCTCTCATGGAGGTCAGCATCACCCAAGGAGGCATCTCAAGTCCTCAACACAGGCACACAGCCCTTCAAAGAGGCAACTACTTTAACTAATAGATAGATAACTTGAGTGACAGATGTAAGGAATCCAAGATCACTGAATCAATCTGAACATGTTTCACAAACATACACTGAAGGAGCTTAACTAGATGGCTCAACTGAAGAGAGACTGAGTAGAGTTTGTGCTCACCATAAATGCAAGTAAATAGTGTGACAAATGAGAGGAAGGAAAATCCTGGCCCAAACTTCAATGCTGGATCCCTCCTCTTCAAGGTGGCATTTACAAGATCTTGAGCCATTATCCTCAAAGGTGCCAAAGCTCTGCAAAAGTTTTATAGTAAAAGAAGTTAGAGAGAAGAGAGAGAAAAACCCAGAACCCAGCCTTAAAAAAGTCGTGATTTGCATGTTGAAGTCTAGAAAAGTTAGTAGTTTACAAAGCTGGCTAAAGTGATTTGAAGAAGTGAAAGTCAACCCTAATGTGAATGACAAAATATCAAAAAATATGAAACAGAAATAGGATAAAAGCACTGGTAAATTGTCCAACAAACTGGAATGTTAACCCAAAACATCAACATAGTATGTTAATTCACATATGCAGGGAATTCTCGCTGAAAGATATTTGAATTCGCTGGAAAGAAGACAAATTTGTTGGTGCCAAAGTGAAATCTACGAAGATAAGTAAAAATCAAAATTATCTGAATAACAAAGAATTTTATGAAGGCAAAATTTGGTTCATTAGCTAATTGAAGCCAGATCAATAAAATTTCTGCCAGTGGTCCCAAATTTAATCCTTCCAAACTCAATGCATAAAGGAAATTTTGCATTCCAATTATCCCACCAAGATGCTCTCTTGCATTGCTTCCTGATGGTTTCTTCATCATTTTGCCTTCAATTTTCACTTCATCTGATATTTGATCGCCAAATTAGTGAACACACGAGACGATTCAGCACCACAAGCTGTTTACCACCAAGTTCACATTCTAAATTATCAGAAACCATCTGGGGAATGCAATCTGCTGGGCGGAGATGTACAGCGAGTAATTAGCTTAATTATATGATTGAAAGTGCACAAAGTACCAAAACCTGAGATCCGGTTAGGCCAGTAGCACTTTTTTGGCAATTGTCCATGAATCAGAGGTGAAGACCCTAGAAGAACCCAGGCAGTTTTAACTCAAGACTGTCCTGAGAGTGTGGTAAGATAAGTAGACTCGAGAATTTGGGAACACCGGACGGCTGTCGTGGAACTACACACAAAATCGCTAAATTGAGGCCAGAACCTGAAGTGCAACATGGGCTTGGACTTAGCCTGAAGAGGAATAAATGATCAAACTTGAAGATCCGTATGTCTAGGCTATCAAACTAGGAATTGTGGAAAAGAACTTAGGATTCTATTCCATGAGTGATACTACACCAAGCTCTGAGCCTCCACTTGTGATAGCTTAAAGGAGAACACAAAGAAGGTGGGAGCTGGTCGCACAGATAATGATCCAATCTTATCTAGCCTTCCAAGACCGAATCCAGCGCGCGTTAAATTTGGGGTCGGAAGATACCAGATTTATCTTCCTGATACAGTATGAAGAAAGAAAGGCCAAGCCTTGACGGTCAAGGAGGCGGAGTGCGCAGAGCAATTGACAGCAAAGATTAATGCTAGTGTTCGCACCCTTCGCAAGATGATGTTTTTATTAGTCTTCATCTTATTGATAATGAATGTGTGACAATGAGAGGAATGAGGAGAGTCTTTATGAATCATTATGAGTGATTAGATTTCAAGAGGGCTCGGTGGGGTGATGGTCCCCAGGCACATATAATATTAATTGTAAACCTTGAATCATATTTAGTGGAAACCCAGATACACCCAAGAACTACTGCATACAGCAGGGCAGGTCATTTCCAACCACAAAACTGTGTACCTTACTTCCTACGGAAAAATATATCACATCTGCTATGCACATACTAAGTCCCACAAGGGGAGTTCGGACGCAGTACAATATAGTCTAAATGAGATCACAATTTGAACATTAACAAATGTGATAGAGGATTGTTAATTATATTTATTTCAAAAAATGGGAAAATCCACATGAGAATATTTTAAAATATTTTAAAACAGAAAATATTTTAATTTTTAATATAATTAACTAATATTATTTTAAAATTATTATCTGATATATATATATATGAGATATATATATATTATCAATGAACTTGATGTGATTTGGATGAAAAAGATCTTTGGAAAACTAACTTCTGCTGTTTTTCAAAATAAAGGCCTTTATTTTAAATACATGCAAATGAAGTGGATGAAATAAAGTAAAAAGATGGATGGTTCAGCTATAACTACCCTTCAAGGAAAAAAGAAGTGAAATGATGAACTCATAAACTGAGTTATTTGGTGCCTTGAACCAAATGATTTCTTAGCCCTTAAAAATCAAAGAAGACTACTCACTTCACACAATATATATACTCCTGTTTCAATCCTTTTTATTATTTAAGATGGTTGATTCTAGGCACAAAAGACAAACAACCAAAACCTAATAGAATAATAATATTTAAAACAAATCATTAATATTTAATATTTATGAAGCCTTATCTAATGATTCATCTAAATAAAGTTCCAGCCTAGTACAGCGAAAAAAAAAAATAAGTGCCCCTAACTATTTGGCTTTTTTCTATCTTAATAAAAAGTTTTCAAAACTAGAAAATGGTCACTAAAATTAAAAACAAAAAATGGTTTAATATCCAGCAAACTAATCAGCAAAGCTAAACCACACAAAAAGAAGACCAGTCCATCTAGTAAATCGAGATAGCCCGGCATCCAGATGAAATCTGATGAAGAAAGAATGTTTTTGCCCATGCAAATTTCAAGCCATTGAAGTATCTTTGTTCTTGGCCTCTTCAATAATATCAACTTCCTGGGCTTTTCAGAAAACAGGTTAAGACTCCATCATCGGCACCTTTGGTTTTCAAATTCTATTTCATTTTTTTTATAGAGTTTGCCTCCATCAATTCATCTTCCTCTTGAACAAATCTCTTTTCCCATTCTATCAAAAGTCAATTCATGTCATCTGGGTTATGATGAGATGAATAAAATGTGAATAAGGAAAAGACTAATCAAGAGAGCAGCAAACTATTAAATGATGGATGTTTTACTTAACACCATAGACTCCTCAAATTGCCGTGGAACTGATTCAACCTTTACGCTGTCACTCACATATATACCAAACTCTTATGTAATAAAATAAACTGGAAATAAAGGCGTACCTAATTTTGAATATAAAGAGCACCACACACTCCAAAAAAGTCAGCAATGAACCCCTAAGTCCATGTTGCTGATGTAGAACCATCGCATTTCAAAACCTTCATTCTCATCGCGTTCAAGCATTTCTTGAGAGATTCTGAACATCACGTGCAATTTTTTTAAGAGGAGCTCCGCAGTAGTCAGCAAGTTTCGCCAATTTAGCTGAATGCATCAAAGCCTAAAGTTTATGCCAGTAGTTCTTCCCACAACTGGTTGTAAGGATAGGTCTAAAATGATTAAGAAACGTTAAATCACTGCTTGAGCAGCCCCCACCGGAAAGATATCCGTGAGACTCAAGAGATATGTGATGTCATTCTTCCACTTTTCAGTATGCCTCTAACAAGATTTGACAAGCTCAAGCAACTGATGTTCAATGAGCGGTGATAATCTGGCAGAATGATCCCGACAAATTATTACTTGAGAGGTCAATCATTCTAGTATACGCAACCCTTTGTACTCGGAGCCCTTCTCCCAACCACTACCGTAATACAAGGCTCTGCTAGATTTTTGATATCTGAAATACTGGTGAAGCACAATAATAAACAGCCATCTGGCGGATGATACTGCTACAACTGAAATTAGCCTCAAACACTAAGAAACTACAACTCACACATTCAAGATATAACACTATAGAGAAGAGTGCTGGCAGATCTCGTAAAGAAATTCCTCCTGGTGGAATTTGCTGTGGATCTAAATAGATAAGGCCTAAAGATGCATGAATTTCCCATCCAACTTGAGATGATTACTTAATAGTTGATTACACCCCAAACTGCAACCCAAAGATGCAAGTCCTCAAAGATAAGGCAGCGCTCCGATAAGCTACATTCTTAAAAGAACGCTTCGCAAGGAAAGCAAAGAGCTTACGAGCTGAATAACCTCACCAAAGATTTATTGTTGCTCAGGTGTCGAAGTGAGCAGAGAATGAATCCGGAATCAACACTGATATAGTTTTCGTCCAGAGTTAACCACTATTAGTCGATGTCCTGCCAACATCCCAGAATTTACTCAAGCTGCGTTCCAAGTCTTCTGGTGCAAGAACTTGAAAACAGGTCCAGAGTGAATTAACTGCTGGGCCGTGTCCTTTCACACCTCAAATATACCTGAGATAACAAATGTGTACAGGACCGATAGCGATCAGAGTCTCAAATGGGACTGATAGTGCTTATACAAACCCGATGTTCCCAGTTACTGGTTATTAGAGAGGTCAATTAGTTCATTAATTCTTGAAGCCTACTTCCAAAGCCATGTTGAGCTTACGCCTGGCAAACCAGAGCTGGATATGTCCCGGTAAACCGCATGCCTGAGCAAGTGCACTGCCAGAGGTAAACCTGGAGACTCAACTGATAGTGAACTCATCCCTAAGTATCTGCTGGTGCAGAAGGAACCCAGCTAATCAGCCTGACCTGAAAACAGAAAAAAGACAATGAGAAGGCCCAAGAAACTCAGCCTGAGCTCCCCAAACGAGCCTGACACCAGTCACTAAAAGAGTTGGCCTCCAATGATCCAAACATCTAACTCAAAGCTCAGTTAGCTACTGAAGGAGTCCAGATTTAAACCATTTCGTTTAGACAAAGCCGTTTATGAGGCTGGTGTTCAGAGAGATAAATAAACTGAACGTCAAAAGGATGACATCACATAAGGGAATTGTAAGATGTTGGAGCTGTCTCAAAAGACTCAGTACTACTCCATCAATTGATTGCCCTGAACAAAGATATAAAAGACTAGCATTGAGATTAAATAGCCAATTCGTATCGCGACTGAAACGGACATTACAAGGGAGGAGAAGAAAATACAGAGAGAGACAAAAATTAGCATACTTAATAGATGAACTATGCCACGGTTTATGTTGTTAGCTGAGAACCCCGTAAAAGGAAGATAGCATAGGATGTATACTTAAGCCAATAAACTTCCTGTGGCTACAACCTCACATAGAGTTCCAAAAGAAGAAAGATGAGGAAATCCAATGAAAGTTCCAACATATGGTGCTGGTGTAGCCTAGTTCCAAGCTGAAGAATAAACACTACCTCCCTAGGACTGATACAAGGCCGGAAGATCGCGCTAGAGGGATTAACCACCAAATGGGGCGCAAGTAGAGCAGCCTGGTGTGATGTTAAACCCTCATGAACCCAAGAAACTAGAATCTAAACACTAAAATTCACATCAACTCAAACCACATTCAAAAATTTGACCTGGAGCAAAGCAGGGCTTACTTTCCCAATTCAAGAAAGCCATGGCAGCTAAGGCCTGAGCTCAAAAACTGATATCTTCCCAAAGAAGATATGTTGGATGATCGAGTGGAGCTGGATGAACTTTAGAATTTTCAGTGATATCGTGATAATGACTCATCCAGATGCACACAATCTCGCGATGACTAAAGAGGCATTCCCAGGATCAAAGAGCTTTTAACCCAGTGCGTGTTTCAGTTTCATTGCAAGGCAAGGTGAAACAGATGAGAGAAGAGGAAACCAAAACACACCAAAATCATTAGATTGCCAGAAGTGAATGATGGACGAGTGAGTTACCTACTCCAAATAGACCAAATTTTAATAGAAGTCCATCATTCAAAGTCATAAATATTCAAGAAAATATCAGCTACAAACGTTCGTACCATCTCTTCAAAGGTCCACAAATATCGCTTCTATTTCATAAGTTATGTCCATATGTTCATATTATGTTTGAAGTCTGATTTCTGTCCTCAAATTTTTTGGGGAAAATAGTTTTTCTTAGACAATTAATGATTTTGGAAGATAAAATAAATATAATTTTAAGTTTTTAATATTTGATTTATTACTTTTTAGCAAAAATTTTTAGAATAATTTCTGAAAAGGGTGAATTTATTTTATTTTATTTGACATCTATTCTATAAGGACTCAAACCTAAGATTCTGAATATGACTTGATTATTTCAGCCTCAAGGGCATGAGCTGTGCCTTGAGCTTTAGAATGAGTCATGAAACGCTTAGCCTCATTTTCTACAGTTTGCCCAGCCTTCGAGGACGCGGTAAAGTTTGAAGGTAAACAATTTGAACATTTTTTGTTAGCCATCTGTAGTGACTATCTTGAATGGCTTCAACCCATTTAGAAAAAGACTATTTTTATAATAAATTCCTTTCAAAAAATGGATCACAGCCAATAAGAGTTTAAATGCAAGGCTTAAGTTTAAAATGACTTAATAAATTTCCAAAAATAGTTTTTAATCTTGAAAACTAATGATAAATGGAAAACATGCAGAAATCTGAGGATTGAATCCAGCTTAAACTATATAATCATGGAAACTCATGTTTCAGAAACCAACCAAAGTGATGATATTGTCGAGATCAGAACTGTAAACATGACTGAAGCTTTATAATAAACATGACTGCCCATCATGTCATATCATATCATTTTCATCCTAATAATTCTGTGATACATAATCTGTTCCTTATAAGCAAGATTTATTATTATTATTATTGATAAACTTTATTTTATAAATTATTCTTACTTTTCATTTTCTATTATTAAAATCTCAGATTTTATTTATTTATTTCATGTATTATAAAAATTATAATATGTATTTAATTTTTTATATTCTTTGAGCAAATATTTAATTTGTTATAATTGAATAACTTGTAAATAATAAATAAATTTATAGTTTAAATTTAAAAGTGATTTTTTTAAAGTATTTTTGGGTTCATTTTAGTGTCTTAAAATACATATATAAAAGTATTTAAATAATTAAGTTTTCAAATAGATTTTTATCTTGAGAAATGTGTAAAAAAGTTTTGAACTATACTAATTTTACTTTTTTACTTTGAGTCATAGAGGCAGAAGTATGTGAAGCCCTGATGAGGGCACAGGTGCTGATATAAATACTATATATCAAAATTAAATTCAATTTTGAAGATATGTCTTACAAGTGCAAATGAGACAAAATAAAGAATAAAGGTATTAATAGTGTTGTGTATTATTATATCATGCATATTCTTAAATTTGATGTATATCAATATTATTCATTCTTCAAAATAGCAAAAAGGGTAAAATAAAACCTAAATCTTCATTCATTCCTAATGACTTTTGTAGTAACATCTTATTTATAGTTTATATGACTTAAATTTTACAATACGATTCATTCTGAGCGGCATAACCTCATTTTGCCACGGGGATTAGATAAATATGACTATATGAATTTTTAGTCAGAAAATTTTTTGACCCTTGCTAAAATTATGCTCCTGTATCACATTTTTCTTGTAGTGAAGGAATCAAATTTCTTAATAATAAAATGGTAGTCAAAACTTAATTTTGTTTTTATATTAAAACAAAAAATTATATTTGGTATCCATTGATCGATCAGCAAAAAATCTCATTCACCTTAGTTTGTTTAGGAGAGACTCGATCTTTAGGAGTTTAGTGGGGTGGTGCTATGTTATTATGCTAGAAGAAGCTTTGATGCAGATGATAATAATTCAATAACAAAAAGATAAATAATAGCTCATACAATACACAAGGTTTTAATGTGGTTTGATCAACCATGCCTTATATCCACGAATGAGAGAAAATATTTCTATTATACGATTGAAAATATTACAGAGGTAGAACAACACACAATTGGGTTCCCAAAACATCACATGTTTCCCCATTCCTTGTATCCATACCCTTAACCGCAAAGTCCCTCGCTCCATCGGGTATCCCCGTTCTTCCTCACATCTCTACACACCCTATATAGTCTTTACAAGTCCATCTCTCTCATATCTTTTTCCCCTGACCCAGAATATTTATAGTGATATACCAACAACTTTAATTCCTTAATCTAGAAGGAAACCTAATATTATAATAAAATAATGACCTAAGAATTATCCTATAAAACATTCTTTGCAAAGCGTTCGGTGTGGTCGCGACACCCTTCAGCAGCAACTTTCATTCCTTATTTTCGATGTGGTCACAACCACAAGGCATTTATGGTCGTGACCATGCCTTGTGGTCGCGACCACACAACGATTTGGCCTAAACTCTTTCCATTTCTAGGCCCGTTTTGGCCCAGTTTTAAGGTGTATTTAAAGACCTTTTTCACACATTTTTAGGGTTTGAACTTGGAGAGAGGGAGGCTCTCTTCTAGGGTTTTCCCTCTTGAAGCTTTGTTCTATTTTATAGGTTTAGGTTTTCTTTAGATTTCTTATATTTAGGTTTTGTTTGTGAAGAAATTGATTTGTAATTGATTATTTCTGGGAATCACGACCTTGTGGAGTGTGGATTTCAACTTGGATCTTGGGATTGAAGATATTTGCAACTTAATCTCTGTTTTGTATTTCTATCTCTAATCCTTCTTCAATTTCTATAGTTTTATGTTTGTTGACAACATGAATTTGAGGGGTTTAATGGCTGAAATGTTAGGCAAAACATTTCATAGGGTTGGTTATCAGATTTGATGTTAGATTCATCTAATCTTTAGTTGATTGGTTGGTTGATTTATACTTGATTTGTTGTGTTTGGTGTTAAATTTTTGGAATACTATGATTTTGGTTAATTGATACATGCTAAGAATCGGATCTTCGATCCTTTTACTAGGGTATCCTTGGAGACACTTGGATTACGCTTTAAAATCTGGTTCTAATTCTCTTAAGTTGTGAATCAATTAATCGGGATTCGAATTAACTTAGTCAAAGAGGCTTAGGGAATTAAAAAAGGTCTAGTACTAAGCAGATTTCACTAGGAGGGGATACCAAATGTATTAAGTGGGGATTGCAAGGACATAATTGTGACCAATCCGAACTTAGTCCGAGTAGTTCTATTGCAAGGACGTAACTATGACTAATAGAGCTCCTGAGGAAAAATGCCTATGAAAAGTATCGTCCTATCAACCTAGATGGAGTGCGAGAAAATACAAGGGGGGACAGGAAAGTGGGATCCTTGTACCAATTCAAGTTGTAATTCTTTCAACCCAGGGCTTATCTAGATGAATCCTTAAACATCAATGAAGATAACCAACCCTAGTTCCTCTCTAAGTCGTTTTTCCCCGGTTTTATGTAATTGCTTCAGTTTATTCACAAATCATTCTTGTTTTTGTTCTGTTTTGCTTTTATTAGTTTGATAATTTCTTCTCAAATCATTACCTAGCTCAAATAGTGAACGACTTTAGTAGTCGAGGTACTTAGTCCACACTAAAACCACACCTTCCCTATGGGATCAATATCTGGACTTTTAGTCCACTATATTACTTGTACGACCAGTGCGCTTGTGGTTCCTAACAAGTTTTTGGCGTCGTTGTAAGGGACTAACAAGTCTTTGGTTCCGTGCCAGCAACTTAACAGGTTGTCTGATCACAGTGCTTGTTTTCTTGTTTTCTAGGGAGTGTCCTAATGAGCTTAAGGAGGTTGTATCAAGCTTGATATTTGCAACTTCCAGATGTGGAGGGTTCCCAAAGCTTCAACGGATTCATGAGATGTTCGTGTCGAGATTTGGCAAAGAATTTGCTGCTCATGCTATAGAACTTTGAAACAACTGTTGGACTTGGACATGAGCTCACAATTCCTTAGAAGTTTGGTTGAATTTGGTGTTACTGCTCCATATGATGGATGAGGATGATGATGATGATAATAACCAATTATCTTTAACTATACATGTTTTATTGAGGTCATCCCTTGATATAAGGTCCTAACTTTGTTAAACCTGGTTACTACTGCCAAGTGTAGACAAGTCAATGATAGCCAACTCCTCTACTCTCTAGAATGAGATATCCATTGCTATATTTCTATTTAGTGTTAAAAAGTTTCTCCAGAAGTAGATGAAAACTGGATCCATATTTATTTTCCCTGCTTATGCTATTTAAGAAATTTCTTGAAGTAGATGAAATTTAGATTTTTCTACTCTCTTCTTATTTCTGAGCCATTATAGATGTTAAAGAAATTTTCAGCCAGAAGCAGATGAATAAGGCCCTAATGCTATCAAACCTGGCTACCACTGTAGCCAAGTTGACGATGGTCAACTTCTTTTCCCTATAGACAGGTGTCTTTGCTATTTTTCTAGTCCCTTTCTATGCTGGAGCCTTAATTGGTGTTTGAGAATCTTACTTGAAATCCCTGAGTAGCCGTTCAAGACCCTGAGAGGGCTTGAAATAGTAACCATTGGGGAGCAAACCCAACAAAATAAGAAAACTAGGAGATAGTCACAAACCTTTATTTCCATTGATGAATGCATTAAACTAACTCCAGTAAGCGTTGTATATCTTTATTTCCGCTGGCATTGATGGGTATCTGTATTTCAAGCCCACATCTTTGTTTGAGACTCACCATACCAAACAATCTTTATGTGAATATATGACAATAACGGTTTGATTTTTTTAAATGAACATAATTCATATTTGATGATGAGTATATCCAGTGATTAAAAAATGTATTAGGATAGCAATTTGAGCATTGGTTAAGAAACTAGATCAGATCAGTGGGTTAGACTGAAAGCTGCAAAACATACTCCGAAAGTTCTGTTTAAAGAAATTTCAAATAAATCGAGAGACTTGATGATTCTATTTTTGTGTTGATTCCTACTTTGTTTTTCCTTGTCTAATTCGTCTTTTTTCAGAATTTTTATATCCAATAAATGTATTCTTTCTCTAATATAATTAAATTGTTGTTGTATCACAAAAGCATGTACAATTCTCAAATGACTTATATAACTCCATAGGAATTCTGTACACTAGGAGATAGAATCAGAGAATGTTGATCTTAACATTTTCCAGTGATAATTTCTCAGCTCCTAGTTGGGCAGCTAGAGTTAATGTTGGAGAATGCAAGCTGCATGGATATGCAATATTTCAAAGGTCAGTGTTCTGTTATGGTGCCACAGGAGATGGAAAAACATACACAATGCTGGGTATCGTGGAGAATCCAGGAGTAATGGTTTTAGCAATAAAAGATCTCTTCACCAAGATCATGTTGGAGTAAAATTAAATATATGGGTTGATATATTAAATAAATGTGAATTATAGGCTATCAAATAAAGTTAGGCTAATTAAAGTGATTTATTTAAGTTTTGGGGTCTTAATTAATATATTATAAAGTGTGGAGGCATTAATATTAACAAGCGTAATTTCTTTTCGATGGAGTTAAATAGAAATTAAGAATAAACGATATTTGCATATAAGCAGAGGCGATTGTTTAAGAAACGAGGCGTGATTTGTTTATAAACGGTTCACGATTGCTTAATAAATAAAGTCATGGTCCCGAATCACTATGATTTTCAATTCTTCGATTCCCATTGTCGGAGAGAAATATTAAACAAAAAACTTCGTATAGATACAGAGATCATAAGCGCCGGACACCGGAATTCAAATATTTCGATATATTGTGTAGTTAGTGCAACCGCCGTCCGAGTATTTTGATTCTTGATGATTCAATATAAATGTTCATGTTTGTGTGATTGTTTTCACATAATGATTTTATTCTCACATGTAGTATTAGAGCGGTTTAATGTTGAATTGTTAAGAATAAGTTAGAAAAAAAAAAGGATTTTTTTTTTCTTTTAGGGCCGGAAATATTTTTTCCAAAAGTATAATAGTTTTGGAAAAATTTTGTAACAGAAAAATTCTACATCTCATTACAAGTCCAACGATGTAAATTTCATATTTTTTGGACATACGATTGATTTTATACATTTTAAAAAAAAAAGTTCAAGAGAAACGTAGAATCTGTTCCTACTATGTTCTGTGTTTTTGGTTCTGAATTTGTTATGTTCGATTCATACGACACATAGTTTCATATTTATTCAGACGCACCTATTCACAAAACGGTGTGTTGGTTCAGTGGTATTTTGAAAATGTTTTCAACACAAGGACTCTGGTTCGTATCCTGGTTTGAGTATTTGGTCTCTATATATTTTGTCTTGTTTTAAACAAAAAAATAAAAATAAAAAAGGAGGGAATGGTCTTACTGAGATTCAATCACTGGACCTCCAGTGTGGAACATGCACCTGACCACCATTAAGGTAAGGAAAAATGGCTATTTAAGTTGGTCATTTAAATATAAATATGTTATCGTTACAGTGTATTTACAAAAATTTACATTCAAATATAGGTGTTTAAATATATATATTTTGAGATAAGTTAATTAACCGCGATATGTCACCAAAGTGACCACTTTTTGTAAAAGTGAATTTTGAAATATAACAAGATTATGTGTATGTAACTTATCTGAATATTAATCGACCCAAAGGAAAAGTAATATTTAACATAATTGCATGTACACCTGTGGTAATAAGCGCGTGATAATTATTTGGTTTTACATATAAATAATAAATTGGCTCAAAGGAAGATTTATTATTCGATATGTTCTTATTATCAGTATTCGATTACTACACCAAGATATCACTTACAAGTTAATATTTTTTGTCCAAAGATAAAATATTAATAGAGTGTCCGATATCTTGAGATGGGGTTTGCCTTTATTTGAATTTATTTTTGTTTTGAGTCTTATGTGAGTTTGTTTTGCTTGTTTATTGCTCTCTGATTCAACTAATAGTTTTGCTTCTAACATTAATGCCAGCATTAATTCTATTCCTATGTTAAATGGCACAAATTTCAAGACATGGCATGAGAACCTCCAAATAGTTCTCGGTGTCATGGATCTGGACCTTGGATTAAGGGTTTCTTCCTCACGCACCTCTTAGCGTGAAAGTTCCTATGATGAAAGGGATATTGAAAGGTGGGAGAAGTCAAATCGCATGTGTTTGATGATCATTAAAGAAGGCCATTCCGGGAAACATTGAGAGCACAATATTCAAGCGATAAAGACAACGAAGAGTTCCTAAAGAAATTAGAATAGATTTGCCAAGAATGAAAAGTCTGAAACAAGTACACTTTTGGAAAATCTCATCTCAATGAGATATAAAGGTAATGGGAACATTAGGGAGTACATTATGGAAATGTCTCATCTTGCTTCAAAGTTAAGAGCACATAAAATTGATCTCTTTGAGGATTTTCTTGTGCATTTGGTTATGATATCTCTTCCCACACAATTCAGTCAATTTAAGGTGAGCTACAACTGCCAAAATGAGCCTTGGTCTCTTAATGAGCTCATCTCACATTATGTTCAAGAAGAGGAAAGGTTGAAGTAAGAAAAGATAGAAAGTGCTCATTTGGCTAGTACTTCCAAGGATAAAGGGAAGAAAAGAAAGAAGGATAAAGAAGCTGTAGAGCTTCCATATCAAAAGAAACAACATAAAGAAAAAAAGGTTGATGGTTGTTTCTTCTATGGAGCTGCGGGACATAAGAAAAAGCAAGTACCAACTATCATGCTTGTCGTGCAAAGAAAGGTACACTTCTTAATCTAGTTTTTTATGAGGTTAATTTGACTTCGGTACCTAAAAACACTTGGTGGATAGATTGGTCTTAGCCACTCATCGGTGTGTCCGTACGGGGTTACTGAGTTCTTAGAAAGCTAAATGATGGTGAAAATACATCTTTGTAGCGATAGCGAAGGTTGAAGTTGAGGCAATTGGGATATTTAGGTTATTATTAAAGTCTGGTACTTATTTAGATTTGAATGAGACATTTGTTGTACCGTCCTTTAGACATAATTTGGTTTCTAATTCTGGATTGGACAAATTTGGTTATTCTTGTTCTTTTGGAAATAATAAATTTAGTATTTTTCAGAATCCAAATTTGGTTGGTACTGGTTCTTTATCTTATGTAGATAACCTTTATATGCTTGAAATACGATTGCTTCATATCGATATGCCCACAATTAAGTGCCAGTGTTAAAAAAAAATAACCAATGAGAATTCCTCCTTATGGCATAAGAGAGATTAGGTCACATCTCAAAAGGAGAATTGAAGGCTTATGTTAGATGGGATTCTAGGTCCTTGATTTTGCAAGTTTTGAAATTTACTGGGAAATTGCATAAAGGGAAAACAAAGAAACACAAGGAGATTTGGTGCCAACAAGGCTACAAATGTCTTAGAACTGATACATAAAGATATTTGTTAGTCATTTCCTACAGTTTCATGGAATGGCCAACAATATTTTATCACGTTTATAGACGATTTTTCACGTTATGGCTACCTTTATCTCATTAAATGAAAGTCTCAATCGGAAGTGTTTTAAATTGTTCAAAGTTGAGTTGAAAATCCACTTCGGTAAAAGGATTAAGAAACGTCATATCTGACTTTGTTGTTGAATCTTATGGTAAAATATGACGGTTCGAATTGAACTCGCGTGCGGGACCATTTCTAAATTCCTAGAGGAGTGCGGTATCGTCCCATAGTACACCATTCCAGGTTCTCCAAGCATAAATGGTGTTGCTGAAAGGCGAAACAGAATGCTTAAAGACATGATAAGAAGTATGATTAGTCATTCTAACTTGCCAAAATCACTCTAGGGTGAAGCATTAAAGACTACAATGTATATCCTTAATAGAGTACCAACTAAAGCAACTGCTAAAACCCCTTTTGAACTTTGGACATGTAAGAAGCCTAGTCTGAAGCACTTACACATTTGGGGATGTCTAGCTGAAGCAAGGCCTTACAGGCCATATGAACAGAAATTGGATTCAAGAACGATTAGTTGCTTTTTTATTGGATACTCTAAAATATCCAGGGGTTACAAATTCTATGATTGTACTATTAAATCAATTTTGAGGCGGAAATACCGGTTCTTTGAGAAAGGGATGTTGAGTTTGATAGAGGAGATAAGGATAGGGATTTTGTTTTGAAGAGGAATATGTTGATATTCAGGCAAGCTGGTATTGACATTGATTGAAATCCTATACTTGACATTGTTCGAAGCATATCGAATCAAAACAATATCGAAACCTCCGTTCCTGAAGAACAAACTCTGCCTCCTCCGGAGACCTCGTCGTGGAGATCCAGCAGAAAGGAGAAGTGCGGTGCCGGATGATTACATTGTATTTCTTTAAGAACATGAGTTTGACATTTGGTGCGATGGAATATGATCCGATCAACTTAGCTAAGTCTGGAAGATTCCCAAATGCAAAGAATAGATTGATGCCGTGAATGAGGAGATAAAGTCCATGAAGGACGCCAAACATTTGGGATCTTGTCCATTACTGAAGGTGTAAAACATTGGTTGCAAATGGATATTTAAAACCAAGAGGTCGAAAGGTGATGTGGAAGATACAAAGCTCGTCTTGTCGCTAAAGTTATACACAAAAATAAGGCATCCGATTATAAAAGAGGCTTTTCTCGGTTTCATCGAAAGACTCTTTTAGGACAATAATGGCACTTGTAGGCGCACTTTGTGCTGGCTTCATGAGATGGATATTTAAGGTACATTTCTCAATGGTGACATTGATGAAATAATCTATATGGTGCGACCAGAAAATTTTGTGTCGGGAGATATAAAGAAGATGGTTTGCAAGTTAAAGAAATCCATCTATGGGCTTAAGCAAGCTTCTCGTCAATGGTATTACAAGTTTCATCAAGTTATCATTTCGTATGGTTTTGAGATGAATATGGTTGATGATTGTATATACCATAAGTTCAATGGGAGTAAGCATATTTACTTGGTTTTATTTGTTGATGACATATTGCTTGTTACTAACGATATAGGCATGTTGTGAAACGAAGATTTCTATCAAAAATTTGAGATGAAAGATCTTGGTGATACTTCTTTGTGTTAGGTATACAAATACACGGGATACGCTCTCGAGGTATGCTGGTTATCACAAAAGCTATATTAGAGAAAATTCTTAAAAGGTTTGGCATTCATGATTGCAAACCCGGGTGACACCCTTAATGACTGAGAAACGAAATTTAGTCTCAGTCAATGCCCCAAGAATAATTTTGAGATTCAGGAGATGCAATGGATTCCTTATGCGTGAGCAATAGGTAGTCTGATGTATGCTTAAGTATGTACGGATCTGAATATTGTGTACATTGTTGGCATGTTGGGTAGATACTTAAGCAATCCTGGAAAGGATTATTGGATGGCAACCAAGCGAGTCATGAGGTACTTACAGAGAACAAAAGACTACATGTTCACTTATCGAAAGTCAGATCAAATAGAGATCATTGGATATTCTGACTCCGATTTTGCTGGATGCTAAGATTGCATGAAATCTACTTCAGGCTATATCTACTTCCTTTTTGGAGGTGCTATATCTTGGAAGAGTGTTAAACAGTCTGTTGTAGCTTTTTCCACCATGGTAGTTGAGTTTGTAGCTTGTTATGAGGCATCCAATCATGGAATATGGTTGCAAAATTTTGTCATGGGGTTACGTATTTTTGATGGCATTGAAAGACCACTTAAGTTATTTTGTGACAATAAATCAGCAGTACTATATTCCAACAACAACGGGAGTTCGACGAAGTCAAAATTTATAGACATCAAATTCCTAGTTGTCAAAGAAAGGGTTCAGAGTGGACTTATATCTATAGAGCATATTGGGACAAAATCCATGATTGCAGATCCACTGACTAAGGGATTACCACCCAAGGTCTTTCTTGAGCACACTACTCATATGGGTGTGGTTTATCTTCAGGGCATGTCATTTTAGTGGGAGTTTGTATTTTAGATGCTTTTAGTTATAGATACATTTGTTATAGATATTATGGATTTTAAGGTTATTTATTGCAGTAAAGTATTCAGTTTTCATTCACTCTGATTTTATATGGTTTGATCTCACTAAGGTTTAAGGAGGACCAGTTAGAAATAGGCATGTTAAGATCACATTGCATGAAATTTCCATGCTACACATCCACACTTGATCTTTGTCATTAGTTGGGTGATATATGTGATCATTGATGGGTCTAATTCACAGTATGTAACGACCGTTCGCTTTGGTTCTATATTGGTGTGGTTAATGGACAAGATTGTTCAAAATATATAAAGTTTTGATAGCAAAAATACGCAGGCTCATAAAAGTATAATTCATGTTTATAAAGTTACATATATAATGATGGGAGATTGTTGGAGTAAAATTAAATATATGGGCTGATATATTAAATAAATATGAATTATAGGGTATCAAATAAAGTTAGGCTAATTAAATTGATTTATTTAATTTTTGGGGCCTTAATTAATATATTATAAAGTGTGGGCATTAATGTGTAGAGACAAGCGTAATTTATATTTTTATGATGGGTTAAAATAGAAATTACGAACATATGTGACTGCATATAAACAGACGTGATTGTTTACGAACAGACGTGACTGTTTATAAACAAACATGATTTCTTAATAAATAAGGGCCATGGTCCCCAGATCACACTGTGATTTTCAATGATTCCCATTGTTAGAGAGAAATATTTGACAGAAAACTAGTGTAAATCTGGAAGATCATAAAGCCTCAAACTCATATTCAAATATTTCGATATATTGTTATGGATTCAGGTACACTTCCGCAAATCCAGTATTTTAATTCTTGATGATTCAATGTTAATGTTCCTGTTTGTGTGATGGTTTTCACATAATGATTTTAATCTCCGCAAATCAAGCGAAGAGCTGGTAAATCATGTGGTTAACTTTCCTACGGAGGTCTGAAAGCGGCGAAGGGATTTGCTCCCACAGAGGCCTCTTGTCCTGAGAGAAGATAAACATGTATGTTTCCTATTTATTTTGTTCTTCATGAATGATTCAGATTACTACATTTTACATCTGTTTATTGTTTTTAGTTGATCATTTCTCAAACATAAATAACTTGAATGATAAACTGAGACAAAAAATGGTTGAAATGTATTGCAGGGGATTGTAGCAACAGGTTTTACTCAATACAGAGTTATCCCATAGATGAGGTAATTCTCTTAACTCTTTTTGAATGAAAGATAAATGATTAGACTTCGGGATGGAATCAAAGTTTTCATTGTGACAAGTGATGGCATTGCTTCAACAAGGAAACCTAAAAACGGAACTCTTGAACCAACGGGTAGCCAGATAGAAACTTCCTCATGGTCCCATGCTATTCTATAGGTGCTTATGAGACATATTGCAGTGCTATTCCATGTAATTCCAACTATAACTTTATGTTCTTCTGAATTTGTAATTTGTTTTGCTTTGTGACGCTCAGGTTGTGATTGAATACAAAGTTAAAGATGCTTACCATTAGTCGAGTTGGGAAGTTGTCACTGATTGATCTTGCTGGGTCTTGTAAAAACCTGAAATAATGGAAAACGGTAGACTATCGTTGCAGTACAAACGGTAAACCTAGAAAATTCTCTAGATCTTGGATGATGACGCGGATTATGCCTTTAAGTTCGTCTCGCGGAATCTAGGCGCTCAGTCCAATTTCGTTGAATTCCAAGATAGTCGGAATTTCACTTATTTTGAGGCGAATGGACAAACAATTGAGTGACATTTGGCATGAGAGGGTGATGCCATGTGGCACTAAGGTGAAGGACACTTGGCACATGGGTGGAAGCCAAGTGTCATGCCACCCTCATGCATGAACATGATAGTGGGTAAACTTGAGGCATGGAAAACACATGGCCTAGTAATGGCCATGTGTCAAACTAGTTTTGAAGGAGGTGTCCTAGACCAAACCAATTCAGTTTGGTGGGAAAATTTGTTCGGTAGGGTAGAGGTGGAATAGACAAGAGAGGAAGGACAGAAAGAAAGAAAGAAGAAAAAGGAAAGAAGAAAATGAGGTAAGGTTCTTATCCTACTTGGGATATCCTTGTCTAGGGGCCATTCAATGGCCATGGAGTCTAGCCCTAACATTAGGGCTGGTTCAAAAACAGTTTGGAACAAACTGTGAGAGTTTCTGGGTTCAGTTGGTCCAGAAAACTCAGCTTTGGAGCAGGTTGAACCTGCTAAAAAATGTGTATGGTGCTGGATTTTGTGTGCCCACTGTTTTCTGGTTAGGAAACTGGGAAAGAAATCCAGTCTGCATGTCTTTTCTTCGATGATAATATGCTGTTTTTGTGTGAAAAATGGTGGTATTGCATGTTGTTTTTCTGGTTAGAAAACTGGAAAGAAAATCCAGTTTGCATGTATATTTTTCTTAGTTGTTAGCATGCAGTTTTTGGTGTGAAAAATGGTAGTGAAGCATGCTGTTTTTTTTGTTAGAAAACTGGACAGAAAATCCAGCTTGCATGTTTACTTTCTTAGATGATAACATGCTGTTTTGTGTGAAAAATGGTAGTATTGCATGCTGTTTTTCTGGTTAGAAAACTGGAAAGAAAATCCAATTTGCATGTTTATTTTTCTTAGTTGTTAGCATGCAGTTTTTGGTGTGAAAAATGATAGTGAAGCATGCTGTTTTTCCGATTAGAAAACTGGATAGAAAATCCAGTTTGCATGTTTACTTTCTTGGTTGATAACATGCAGTTTTTATGTGAAAACAGTGTTGGTAATGAATGTTGTTCCTTGAGTTGGAAATCTGAAAAGAAAAAAAAAATTCCCAGTTTGCATGATTTATTTCTTAGCCGAATAAAATGCAATTTTGTGAGGATGATATTGATGCAAATAAATAAATACCATGCAGTAGCTTTGCATCTCACGTGCATGGGGACATCGCGCATATCGGGTGTGAATGCACGACATGGCTTTGAACAAGCGGTTTTTCTCGAACGGTTGTCCACTATGTTTATCGAAGTCTATCTAAATGAAAATATATCGGAGGGTTGTTCATAGTATTATCGGAGTCTGTCCAAATAAAAAATATCGGAGGGTGCTCCAACATTTTATCGGAATCAGTCCAACGAACCTTCACGAGGATTAAAACAAAACCTTTGTTTGAAGTAATTTACTGCACATGGTAAAATGCATGTGTGAAGTCGGTCGAGGACTGAGGCATGGGGTATGTGACATTCATGTAGAAATCGATTAATGTTTGCCCAGATGATGTGAAGTGAGTATGGCATTGCATGTGCACTTAGGTAGGGAGTAGCCCTCATAGGAGATTTTCTCTTATGGGCATTGCTTACCCCGTCGTGGGAAAACCAATTTTTTTTTTCTCAGGTACTGGAGGTACAACGGGCAATGAGGCTCACCAGTGACCTCAGTTGCGATGAAAAAGGCTTGAAATGCCTTGTTATGTATTTTGTAATTTTCTTGGGTAGTATACCCAGTTTTTTGTAAATTTAAGGAGCAAAATTTTGTATTTAATTTCGTTTTGTGTAATTAAATCCATTTTGGTAAATTTTTCAGGTTTCATGAAGTCCTTGTAGTAAAAGGATTAAGTTATGTTAACACATGTTGTATGAAAAAAAAAAAAAAAGTACAAAAGTGACCCCTGGGTTTTGGGACGTCACAGCTTGGTATCAAAGCTTAGGTATATGAATACCTAGGGAGCTCAGGTGTGGGGTCCATACACATGGTCCTGATACCAGCTATGAACTAGAGTTTAGGCATACGAATACCTAAGAATCGATGGGACACGGGTTTAGATCATACATACACTATGCATTTGGGTGAAATTGTTGTGTGTGATTTGTGTACTTGAATTGTGTGAACTTTTTGTATGATAAATCGTATGATGAACACTAGGGTTAGAAAACATAACCTTAGGGGTTTGGAAAACGAACTGAACACAATAATTCAGAAATTAAATTAAATTGTATTAGTGGTTGGCAAGTGCACTACTAATTGAATAATGAGGAAGAAATCTTAAGTTGCCATTTGACTTGTGTAGATGGCAAGTCAAGGGAATTAGGCTTAGAGGTTGAGACCTTGGAAGACCTAGGGTGAGTGTAGATTTGATATATTGAGGTTTCGAGTTAGAGAACTCAGGGATACTACTCATAGTGGGCTTGAGAGTCATGGACATGTCAGAAGTGACACCTAGGTTTTGGGGCGTCACAGTCTGAAAGAGCTCTTGCAACTTATCAGAGGACACTTAGATCACTTGAGGGTGCCAACATAAATAGGTCACTCCTTGCATTGAGCAGCTGCATCAATGCCCTTGTTGAGGGGAAAGAAGCACATACCCTACAGGAATTCAAAGCTCACCCAACTCCTCAAGGACTCTTTAGGAGGAGCTTGCAACACTGTGATGATTACCAATATTAGCCTAAGCAACCTCTCATTTAGAGAACTCAAAACACCCTTCATTAGGCTGACCGAGCCAAGGAGATACAGAACAAGGTTCATCCTCTTAGTTGATCGGTTATGCATTATTAATCTCTATCAATTATGCTCTATTACAGTTGCTGCAACTTTATCCCTTTCATTTCTAAAACAATTTTGAATTATGTGATACTTTGTTTTCACTAAGCCAACTAATTTTCTAGTTGTAGCTGAAAAAATGATGAGAATGATTTCAATGTTTCTTATAGGCCCCCAATCCAAATAACCTATGAAAGGAGGAAAAAGGGAAAGAACATCTCAAGTGATATTAGTGGTGAGTAAGTTACGATTATGATATTTTTGGTGAAAACTTTGCTAGGGGTAATTACCTTGTATAACCGATTAAGAAAGGGTTAATTAGGGTCTTTTCATGGGGTTTTCTAGAATGAGTTTGTTAGGAATGGTGACCTGGGTGTCCTATAAATATGTAATTCTTTTCCCCTTGTGGGGGGTGAAAAGGTTGAGGTTGATTTACTTATGGTGAGGAGGGGTGTAGGACCCCATCAGTGGTATCAGAGCATGTCCTTCCGGGCCATGGTGACGGTGAGGGAAGTGGCCTCTCAGGTTGAGGGGATGGAAGCGCCAAACGGTAACGCTACAATCAGAATGTAGACAAGAATTAGACGGGCTCCATTCCATAGTCCAATTAAATCCAGAGGAGTTAATGGCAGGGATGACCAAGATATCTCACCTTGAATAGTCGATGAATGCTCTCGATGAAGGAATTCATGAGATTAAAAAACTGCTACTCGTCGGTGGAAAGGATTCGACATCTTCTTCAACCCTCGAAATTGACTTAAATCCCCAGGATGTAAGGACACAACAGCCGATGGAGGATTGTGGCAAAGGCCCATCCACTGCGTCGTAGACCGTCGGAAATGGGACAGATAATTTACCGAAGCGCCTTGAGCTTCCAATCTTGGAAGGAATTGACCTTGATGGAGGATCTTTCGAGCTGAACGATACTTCGACATCAACGGTTTGTGCGCAGATGAAAGACTACGAGCAACAATGGTATGTATGGAAGAGGAAGCCCTAGCTTGGCTCATTTGGGAACAGGGGCAACACCCTTTTCGAGGTTGGGAGGAGTTTAAGGAGTTGTTGCTACTCGGGTTCAGGCCAAGCTAAGAGGGAACTCTATAAGAGCAGTTAATGTTTCTTCTTCAAATATCCTCTATACATGATTGTTGTAGACAGTTTGAGATGTTGACTGCCCCTCTTCGTGGGTTACCATCTTCGGCACTTGAAGCTGCTTTTGTTAATGGCTTGCGATCGGAAATTTAGGCAGAACTTCTACAGCTAGATTTGATCGGCTTGCCGAGAAAGATGAGGGCGACACAAAAAATAGAGGATAAACAATTAGCCCTAATGGCTTATCAGGATGTGTATAAACGTGGCAAACCCATTGGGATTCTTTTTCAAGTAGCGATGCGGGGGCATGTGAATGGGATGCTAGTTGTACCTCGAGCCACGCACCCTCTACCACAACATCTCTCCTTCCACCTCGTTTGACTCCACCTCCCTTTAGAAGACTCCACGAGGCATTGAGATCTGACAAGAAAGAAAGGGACCTATTTTTATCGCGATGAGCGCTTTGCACGAGTCATCATTGCGAAAAAATCACCGCGGTGTTATAGGTTATGGATGAAGAAGAAGTAGGGGGTTTTCTCCTTAGTGCATCAACCGCCCGGAAGACCAACAGTCCTATATCTGCCGCGCTTTGTGTGTCTTCCTTAGTCGGTTTTGCTCCCAACACTCTATAAAGGTTCGTGGTAAGATCATGTCTCGCGAAGTTGTTGTTCTCATTGATTCAGGCGCCTCCCATAATTTTATCTTGACTGACTTAGTGTCGGAGCTCCAGATTCGATGCACCCTTACGAACGAGTTTGGGGTTCAAATAGGCAATGATGATGAAATCAGAGCGTCGGGGGTATGTCGAGACCTTTGCCTTCAACTTGTTGAGATAAACGTGGTCATTGATTTTTTTTTTTTCCCTCTAAAACTAGGTGCATCTGATGTGGCTTTGGGCTTCAATGGTACAGCCACTTTAGGCGGGATGGATTGATGAGCTGGGAAACTTATGTCTGCGGTCACTCTGGAAGGGCTAAGTTAAGATCAAGGGACTGACCCTTTCTAAATCCTGAAGTATCTTTTGCATAACTTGGATTCGCACCGCGAAGAGCCAAGGTGTTTGATAGAACTGTTCGGCCATTTCGGAGCCCGGCTTGAACGGTCCCGGTCCTTATCCTCTTTCCCCAACAGTCATCCGACTCTTACAGGACTTTCAAGATGTTTTTGAAACATCGACGAGTCTTCCTCCGCCGCTAGGACCACTCGTATACACACAAGGAACATCCTATGTCAGTGGTCCCCGCCCTACGAGATATCCCTAGATTCAAGGCAGGTGGAGTGCCTAGTAACCCAAGAATGTTACAGCGGGGATTATTGACTGGCACTGACCCTTATTCTAGTCCGGTACTCTTGGTCCGAAAGAAAGATGGGAGCTGGAGATTTTGTGTCGATTATCGTGCACTCAACAAAGCTACAGTGGCTGATAAGTTTTCAATTTCCGTCATCGAAGAATTATTGGATGAATTACATGGGGCTAAAAATTTTAGTAAAATTGATTTGAAGTCGGGGTATCACCAAATCTAGGTAGCTTTTAAAGATATTCCGAAAACAGCATTTAGAATGCATGATGGGCACTAGGTTTCTAGTCGCTTAGCCGGCCTCATGATACTCACAATAACGTTCTAGTCCCTCATGAGCGACGACGATTTTTCGAGGGTCCATCTTTGTCCTTTGTCTTGGTTTTCTTTGATGATATTTTGATATATAATACACATACGGCTTGACTCACCTCTTTAAGTATGCGGCGGTGTTCAAAATTACGAGAGAGCACGATTATTCGTGATGCGAAATGCATATTTGCCCAGTCCAAGATTGAATATTTGGCCATATTGCTCCGATTGAGGATATGGTATGCCACGTGGAGCCGAGGAAGGTCTGAGCCATGCTGGTTGGCTGCCACCTAAAACCCTCAAAGCTTTACGAGGTTTTTTAGGCCTCACATGGTATTATTGTCGCTTCATCGCCAATTATGGCTGAATAGCTTGGCCTTTGACTAAGCAACTTAAGAAAGATGCTTTTCTCTGGAATGAAGAGGCTACATAAGCTTTCCAACAACTAAAAGAGGCCATGATCTTCGCCTGCATCGACACCGCGCACTTCAAGGCATTCGCTATTGAGACTGATGTCAGTGTATCGGGTCAAAGGGGCCCACGCAGTGACGAGAAACATTCAGCTATTTGGCCACAAGCTTAGTCCACTCTGCTCAATCCAACCGATATAAGGAGAGGAGTTGATGGTAATGGTATTAGCCATCGTAGTGGCTACTTTATCTCAGTGGCGCCCAATCTATCATTCAGACCGAGTAGCTGAGCCCTGGCACCTTCAAGAGCAACGGTGGTGAGGAGAACAGTCGCTTCAAACTATCGGTTAGCGATTTTACCATCCAAGATGTCTTAAGGACACACGGCCGCATGCCCCGCTTCCAGCTTCCACCTAAATGACACTAGGTACTCTATCCGCACTCGCTTTGTTCCGATTTCGCGAGTCGATGATCAAGTCACCTACAAATCCTTCGAAAACATATCGCAATAAGGCCTGTGAACACTTTGCATTATAAAGGCTCTGGGTAGTGTTACCTCAAATAACCTCCCCCTTATTCCCATCTCCTAAGAGAATTCACCCGTAGTCCAAATTGTGGGGCATGGGGCTAAGCCAACATTATCATCGCTTATCTTCTAATTTTACTGAAGGGTATCAGTTTTAATTTCAGATTTTTGTATCCAACCAGATATATGCCAAGATCATAAATATGATTCTACTGGCCCCCATCGACCATGCAACAGCTTACTGGTCTCACCGCATTGTGGATGATCGGTCAATTATCCTGATTGTGCTCTTAAAATCAAAGGGGCGCGACACTATTCTAGTCATGGTAGACAAATTATCCAAATACGCCCATTTTTTTTATCTCTTTCCCACCCTTTCTCAACTCTCCGCGGCGGTGTTTGTCTCTGGGAGATCATAAGACTTCGCGGGGTGCCTCGCAAGATCGCGGTCGATAAGGAAAATATTTTGAAAGCATTTTTGGTCTGAGATATTCAGATTGATGGGATTCAAATTGCGGCGCAGCTCCACTTATCATCCTCAAACGAATGGCTAGACCGAAGTGGTCAATCGTTGTGTAGAGACTTATCTCCTTTGTTTCTCAATAGATAAACCCTCCTACTGGTCTGAATGGTTGGCTTGGGCTGAGTATAACTACAACACTTCCTTCCACACGGCCGCATGTGTAACTCCATTGAAGGTGGTGTATGGCCGCGACCCGCCACCTTTAATCTATTATGAGTGGGGCTCTACCTTTAATCCGTTATGAGTGGGGTTCCACTACTAACCATGAGGTTGAATCCCTTTTACTACAACGGGATGTTGTCCTAGATGAGCTCAAGCTTCACTTGCATCGCCCAACAGAAAATGAAAGCGCACGCTGGCTCCAAGCATCGAGACATTCACTGGACTGTTGGGGAATCAATTTACGTCAAACTTCACCCTTACCATCAATCCTCCTTAGCCCGGAGAGTGAATGAAAAACTTGATCCTCGCTTCCATGGTCCCTTCAAAATACTTGAAAAAATTGGACCGATTGTATTATAAATGGAATTACTAAATATACTACAGATTCATCCGTTTTCCACGCCTCACTCCTCAAAAAGGCACAGTGGTCTCAAATCCGCTTTCACCATCAATTCCTTCCTCATTAACAATTGATATATAACTTCAGACAACCAAATTGTTCACGCCTCCCTCCCCATTTGAGGTACAACTGATCCTGAGGTTCTCATTCATTGGTACAACCTTCTAGCTTATGAAGATTCCTGGGAGTCCTCTGCTGCAATACAGACACGGTTTCCTCATTTTAACCTCGAGGCAAGGTTCATGCTCAGGTGGCGGGTAATGATAGGCCCCCAATCCAAATAAACTATGAAAGGAGGAAGAAGGGAAAGAGCATCTCAGGTGATATTAATGGTAATTGAGATTGCAGTTATGATATTTTTTGGTGGCTTTGCTAGGGGTAATTGCCTTGTATAGCCGATCTCAAAAGGGTCACTGGCCCTTGCGGGGCTTTTAGAATGAGGTTTACATATGGTGAGCCAGTGTCCTATAAATATAATTTTCCCTCAGGGGATGAAAAAGTTGAGGTTTATTTATTTCAGGGTGAGGAGGGGCTTAGACCCATCGCTTCCTATTCTCTAAACAGTTCTTCTCTGAACCAAAAGCAATTTTTATTCTTCTGTCATGATGATGTCAATGAACAATATTTTGTCATATTACACAATTGCAAGTGACACAATGAAGAAATACAAAGAATTACCTAAATCCGAGGCCGATCACCCAAGCTATTACTTGGAATTGCGTAGAGAACAGAGAATGATACAGCTTCATGACGCCAACAACATAAAGCTCCTAACCCTTCTACGCCCCGTCGCAAACCGCTCCTCCAACCCCATCTATGAGATCATCATGTTCCTCCATCTTCTCGCTTCAAACCAAATGAAAAAGGAAACCCGCATCCTCCTTCTTAACTAGAACCTGCTTTTACAATTCGTAACTCAAAAGATAAAAGGAGCAAGAGTGAGACAATTAAAGACTCACAAGACCATATGCATTAGAAGCAAATGAGAGAACCAAAAGGATCATACATTTAGCCTAAAGCAGTATGACGATTTTATACGAACTTTCTGGCAAAGAGTGCAAAACCATCGAGGGAGTCGGGAGTGTAGCGATCAAGAGGGAGTTTCATAAGAAAGGTTTACAGCCCAAAAGGAACCAACTGTAGTGGAGCTTGAAGAGCCCAAGTCATCGGGCCTCGTCTCTAAATTGGGTCAAACAAAAACCAAGTTTTGGGATTACAACTACAACTCATTAGCCAACAAAGGGTCACTTGAATGGAAGAAACCTAAGCCATGTCATTCTTGAACTCACGCAGCCTCAATGCTTCTTCTGTATAGCATACTTCTACCATGCTTCTTTCTCGTACACTGTCTCATGTGTAGTATCAAGCACTTCCAAGAGTGATGTGCCACGCATATAACTAGTCTCGGGAGCTGAAAAGAACACATGCACATAATGATATTCATTGTATATGGCGGTATATGTAGCTATACTTATATAAGCACGCATATTACTCACACCTCGTAAAAGGAACCATTTTCTCATTTGAAAATTTAATAGGCCTCCCCTCTACATCTTATGTTTAATGGTCGCATCGCTTTTCTTTTTATGTCATAATGGATGAGATCGACTGCTTTTACTCACATGTCATTTTTAAACTCTTTATCCTATCTCAGATAGGGTCGGGTGTTTTAATGTTCTTCTGACTTGGTTCTGCCTGAAAGTGAAGGAACAAGAGAATGAGACCTACTTCACCGAGGAAGGTCTCTGCTCCGCAACGCCGCTATGCCATGCGTCCTCTCCATCCTAGGTTTCGTTCCGTTTTCATCACGATTTTTTCGTGGTTTAGCTGAGAATTGTTTCTCTATTCTTCTTTCTCAATGTTTCATTCTTTTTTTTTTTTTTTTATGAATAGTTTTTCCTCTAATAAATTTCGTATTTGGGAGAAATCAGGTGTTTTGTTTAAATTAGAGAAGAAATATAAAACATAACTAGAATACAACTAGAGTTGGTTTATGTCCTGTTTGGGATTATTTTTCATATTTTCTCGCCACCAAATCATAGGTAAATCAATACAGAGGAAGGGAACGATTTTTCAAATTCTCGCTTTAGTTGGACTGAGGAACTTGGTTATTATAGCTTTGTTTTCATTTCAAAGATTACTTTGATTTACCCATTGCTTCAACCGCCTGATGGTTTAACAATTGATTATTCAGAAGACAAATGTGGTGTAAATTTGTGGGAAAATTTTCACATATTTTACTGATTTTTGGCCGGTACTCGCTTGGCCATAGCTTTCCAGACATTGTTGATTCCTGGGCTTTTTTGTTATTTTCTTTATATTGAAAACCCAAAACTATAAAAAAATCTGACTTTTTCATTTCTAATACTCATAAAACAAAAGTTATAGTTCTAAACTAAAAACAGATCTCAAACTGATGATGTAGAATATCACTGACTTATGATTCGTCTCATTTAGTTTCATGGTCAGATACTGAAGCTTAAATATTTGAGCTCCCGCTGGTTAGCAGAGGAGAATGTATACTACGTTGTCAGACCATGCTATTAAGCAGCTTCTAATGTTGTTTTTAATATCCGATTGTTCTCTAAGTTCATTAGCATGCTATCGTTGGAAATTTTTGTAGCAGCACAGAGAATTTTATAGAAGTTATTTTCGTGATATTGAAGATTTATTTGATAGAGTTTTTCCTTAGTATGCACTGGACTCAGATGAGTTTTTCCTTGATGATAAGCCCGTATTCTTACACCACAACCCACCCGCCTTTAGGCCCTAAGAAGCCTTCTTACGAGACCCTTTAAGCCTCAATCATCATATTCCTCTCTCTTCTCTCTCTCTCTCTCTCTCTTTCTGCAGGCACATTTAGTAGAGAGACTTATTCATATCATTTAATCCAAGAGCCATTCGTCAGCTCAACACCTAACTTCTCACTGGTTTTCATCACCAGCCGATCTTCTAAAGAGTTTCGATATCACCAAACTACAATTTCATCCATCCTCAACTCTCCCCAAATGATTTACCCCCGATCCCTTCCCTGTTGAGCCAGCCTCCAAATGGGTCCTTTCAATCACCATCCTCTGATTTCATGAGTTCATCTGCACACCTCCCACCCACTCTCATTTCATCTTGTCCTCACTAATTTTTCTATATAGAATCATGCTGTGCAAAAGATCCCACCTTGCTGGTTGACCACTTCCATATCATATTTATATTATTTATTTCCAAAGATATATAAAATATATGTCATGTGATGTTAGGTGTATTCCATTGTTCACTTTGTGATAAGTAAGTGTTTCTGAATAAAAATAAAACTCTTTGCAGATTCTATTACTAAATTTTCACTCTGCATACATGAAATCATATTGCCATAATTTACATGTAATCTTGTCTATTCTTTATAACCTTCATCTTCATGCACACTATACTAACTGTTTGCCTTTTTCTATATAGACTAAAAACCCCTCAAATTCACATAGTTATAAGAGCCTTACACTTCTCTTGAATCCATGTCAATTTGGATAAATTTGCTTGATAAAATATTTCTTTCAAAAGGTTCATGATTTAAAAATAGGTGGTTTAGTCTATGATAATCGAAAGTGCACTGTGTCATACAAGTAGTAAAATCTAATGTAAGTCCAGTATCATTCTACGTAGATTGGTACAAATTAAAGATCAACTACCCCAACTACTAAAATTCTATGCTATTTGGACTCCAAAACTCATAATGAAGGTTTTATCTAAAAAAATAAAGATCCTAGACTATTGACTACTGTTGAACTAAAATAAAACCAAATTAAATGAATAAAAACAAACAGTAACTAAAATACTGGACTGAATCAGTTTCATGTGAGAAACTAAAACTATAAGTGAAATACAATGAAACAATCAATTCCAGCACTAAAGTACATTGCTCAGTTCTGTGTATGGATCTGGTTTTGTCCAAGATTTCCTAAATGTTGGAATTGGATTTCTCCATATTCACCGGTTGGATACCCTTGCTTCCTCTCGAAGACAATATCAAACCAAATTTATCAGATTCTAATCCTCTTGCAAGATCCGGCATTTTTCTTTCTCAATACTTCACACCCATTCTTTGTTGATAGCGCATCTTTGCATTTCCTTCTCGTGATTTTCGCAGTTTCTACCACTTAATCGATGGCTCAACTCTCCAAATCTACGGGTTCGTCCCTTTCCCTTGATTAGATCTCAAAATTTAACACTGCTAGGAACTCATTTTTAGATTAAGGTGAACTCTCCGATAATTTATATTGTTGTTACCCGCCCAACTTCAATTATGAGTGAATGGGGATTTATTTCAAATGAACTCGTGAGCTCAATAAATATCAATGGTAGTCGAAAGCATACCCATAAATGAATTTTCCTCACTCGTGAATCTCCGTCTCGTGGTCACGCAGCGGCATCCTAGAAATCAGAGCAAGATACATTCCCTTAACCGGTATTCGGTACTACTATTGGGAACTTATCAATTAAAAAACGACACCAAATAAGTAAAACCGAACCCAAATTAGTTCTCTATATTTGTGCAGGAAAGACTGTAACTAAATGTAAATCAACCACCGTAGTCGTCCGACATCAAGCCAGGAATTAAGAAATGGAGCACCGATCACGATAACCATTGTAATTACAATAAACCGGGAAGAAATGAATTCAAATTTGTCTAGATTTCATAAATTCAAAGAATTTAAGAAAATAACATAAATAAAATTTCAGCTCCAATTTCATCTCTCGCACAGTCATAGATTCAAACTTAAAAGAAATGAAACTAAAATAAAGAAAAGAAATAAAAATCTACTCTAAACTATACACCGAGTTCGTCTCCTTTCCCCTTTTCATGGGTAGTGAAGACGGAAGCTACTTTACTATTCTAACACCGTCTATTTATACTATTAAAAGGAATTAGGCCGAATCCCCAAAAAGCTCCAGGTGGAATTCCCAAAAGAAAGCCCAGCTCACTATCCTATGTTGCGACCTCAAGTTGATGTCCCAACATGGATTTCCTTGTTCGCTTCTTTCGCTTCGCCGCGACTCGCTGCTTCCGCTTACAAACCGCATTCCTTCGCCGCATGGGATTAATGGTCGCATCGTCATAGCCGCGACCTTGCTCGCTTAGCTGCTTTCAAGAGTCGATGTCGCGACTACGCCTGGCGTCGCGACATCAAGTATCTTCTCTTCCCGGGCTCGAGTTGCGATCATGGGCTTTAGATCGCGACCACATTCTCATTGTAGTTTTCAACTCGTTGTGACTTTCTTTTCCGGCCATGATCAGGTTGGTGGTCTTCGCCTCTCGTAAGACCTTACGTCAGCGACTTCAAGGTGATGTCGCGACATCTTTTGATGTCCATTTTTTCTTCCGTCGCAACCTCGCTCTTGTTGCAACCAATTTCCTTCTTTCAACTCCTATTCCAGTCGCGACCAAGGTGATGTCACCAATTCCCATGTCGTTTCTTTCTCCGTCGTGTAGTCCCACCGTCAAAAGTAGCCGCGACCTTAATTTCTTCCGTCGCCTCTTCAAGTCGCGACCTGAATGAGTGGTCATGACATTGTTTGTAGTCCTTGATTAAATAAATGGCCTGAACTTCGCTTTTTTGGCAAGGGTTTGGGCTCGCTTTAGGTTGCGACTCTCCTTTCTCGTTCAACTCTTAATGTGGTTGCAACTTCAATTTTTCCTCACAGACTCCAGCCTCGTTTTTATGTCGACCAATCTGCATGTCGCGACCTCAAATGGAGCCTTTCATTTAAAACTAGTCAAGAACTTCGCTCTTCTTTGCAAAGACCTCTTTGTGGCTTCATTAACTGGATCCATCGCCGCGACATCAGACCGACGTCATGACATCGTAGACCGACGCCGCGACCTTAGCTATATTCCACTGGCGTCGTGATTATCAATGTGGTGTCGACCATTTTCATTTGTTGCCTTAATATTCGGGTCAGCAGTTTATTCTTTCAAGTCATGACTTCGCCGCTTACAATTTTCTCTATTTCTTCCCAAAAATTGATTTTAGTGATGTCGTGACTTGAAATGATCGAAAAACTAAGCTTCCCGCCGCTAATTCGATTTTCAATCAGCGACTTCATTTTTGCTTTGTGGTATCGGTCTCTTCGGGTTTTTGTCGAGATTTTAACTTCGTATTTTCCCGCAAAATTAAATTTGAGTAAAATATCCACATTTCGCATACAAATTCATCTCAGAATATGCTCAAAATGGATTAAAAATCTAATGAGTTTTTGGACTCATCAAATTCCCCTAAACTTAAAATTTTACTTGTCCCCAAGCAAAGAAAAGAAAGAATTGTTTGTCCTCAAACAAATAAGCTTAAAATTTTTAAGGACATTTTTCTGATTCATACGACAGTCTTTCTCATTCCACCTTCTAACTTGAAATAGAAGATACCAGCATCATTTTAAATTTCAGTTTCGATTCAAGAATAAGAAATGGTACACTTGTATCACAAATTTCTTGATGAAATAATGTATTTAAACATTTTATTCAACAAGTCTTGTTCTCAGGTGTGTGTGCGTGTCTTCAACTTTCATCTTCATGTCAATTTAGTTAATCTTCTCCTGAGTTTCTCGGATCAAGCTATTACAAAGCCCCATAGGCTCGTTATTCATATTGACCTACTAATGTAGGTGCAAATTCAACCTTCAAGATCAATCGCCTGTGCTTGTAATGTTAGGCTTAGGTAATTGGGTAGATACGGGAAAATTTAAGTTGCAATCACCCGCTTCCACCTTTCTTCAGACTTGTCGCCTTCACCTTTCACCCCGTCATTTCTTTGCATTTGTTGATTCTCCTCAATCTCGACCCGATTCATTTTTGAATTCTTTTTTATGGAATTTAATTTCCATATGCACTTTATTCAAAGCTATTCTCTTTATTCTAGAACTCTTTTGGTTCGTTTCAAGGTCTGGGAATAGTGCAATGTTTTCAGATTTTTGCGCTTTTCTATCACTTTAGAGATCTGGCTAGCAACTCCTATACCACTGGTATTAGGTACTAGGTGTTAAAAACCTCACGAGCTTAATTGCTCAAGGGAAATAGGCCACAAGACAAAACTTATTCCCTTTTCATTAATTTCTACTTCTTACTTCTTCACCTCATACCTAGTAACATTTGGAAATCATTTTTCCCCAAACTTGCTTCTTCCTTTACAAAGAGACTTTTTTTCTCGTGACTGAAACTCGGATAACGGCTTTTGTCGCAGGATTATCAGTAAGGAATGAAATTTAGGTTTTCAGTTGTTGTTTATTGAAGAAATAAGGCTCGTTTGGCTCAAATCAAGGAACTAGAGGATATGCTTTAGCATATATTGAGGGTAGGCTTGGAAAAGCTCAAACTGCCAAGGATGGCCTCAATCACTTCTCTTGTCAATGCTTTTACCTAAGATTTTACTCAATCACACCCAACAAAGTTCTAGGACTATGGACTCTTTAATCCCGAATTTCCCGTAAGATACCCTAATTCCTCTCAAAGTTTCATGAGTTTTGTCACCAAGTGTATTATTTCTTCAAGACTTCAGACTTATTCACTATCTATTTATACTATTTCAATCGAGTTATTTGTTCCATCAGCAATAACCATTTTTCCAATTTTTGCAATCTAAACTGAATTTAAACATGCAGGCTGCAACTCCTAATTTCCAGTTTACTAATATATGCCCTTATTTTTCCTACAATTTTTGTTCTTGGGAAAGAACATAACTGTTTATTTGATCCTTGCACAGACAAAGCACTTATTCTTTTCATGCTAAACAGGAAATGGCACAAACAAAAATTCAAGATATCAATTCAGAATCCAAAACAACTAATTTGTAAGTCAATAAGAATTTTATTCAAATATCCAAAACATTTTGATATTGTACAACTGGCTTTTTATAAATAAGCACTATAATCAAATTAGGAAAAAAAAAAAAAAAACTCTATTTCTTGATCTAAAACCCTTATATCTTCCTCTTTCAAGTCAGAAATCTCGTTTATCCGTTCCCACCCGAACTTGCTCCTAAGGATTCGCTATTAACAAGGCCTATCAAATTGGGCCCTTCCTTCCTTTTCTTTTGGAGCTCCTCTGGATGATGGGTTCTAATTAACCCTTCTTCCAATTCCCTTCCCATCATCCACTCTCTTGATTACACAGCGTTTTATGGAATAATGAATGGAATTGGTTTGTTTTCCGACTCCATTCATTCCATAAGCTCTGTGTTTGCAGCCTTGGAACTCTTCTTTTTCTCTCATTCTCCTTTCTCTTCATTCTCGTTGTTTATTCTTCTTTGTTTTCCCATCTTTTTATAGTGATTTTGCTTCTCTTGGGAACTACAAGGTTCTTTATTCTCTTTTTCCAAATTTCCATGAAATGTCTAAATGAAGTTTCTCGGATTTAAGCTTCTTTGCTATTTCCAACGTAGGATGTGTGGAAAATTGATGAGGAATTTTTGACGCTTCATCTGGAGTTATTAAATTTCCTTTGAATTATTCCTTTTGAAACTAAACAAACTAAACTAATTCATTTAATCAAGACATCGCTCGTTTCTCGCATTAATAACAATTTATTTCAAAGGTTCCTAATGAATGATGTAGAACCGAAGGGTTAAGATGAATTGAAACCGACGAAATTGAATGGACTTCTTGTGGGCTCAATGTCTCGATTGATACGAGGTTCGGTAATTAAAATTTTGAGCCTCTTAATTAATGATTTTCAATGAATCCTATTTTTAATGCTGGAATACCCAAAATGAAAGGTTTATTTTATTGAGTTTTGGATTATCATGGTCGCAACATAAAGATTTTTGTTGCGACCTGAAATGTGGTCACGACAGGGAACTTTGATGTCACGACTTTCTCTTTTCTTTCCTTGCTTTATTTTAGTCCTGACCTCAATTTCACTGTTTCTACTTTTTTTTTTCTTTTTTTTAGGTCTCCCTGAACAATTAAATTCACAACAATTTCAATTTATTCAAATCCAATCAAGGCAAACACAACTCAATTCATCTTCATCATGCAAATATTCAACAAAATCATCCACTATGCATCATATTCAAAATTTAAGCACTGTAACTATAAAATTTCAAACCTTCAATCATGCCATATCGTAGACAAAATTTAAATAAAATCAAGAAGAGTATATCGCCCCTTTTGTCCCTTATGTAGATTTGAAGTCGATTGTATGTTCCCTTGCACAATTTTCATTGTCCTAAAACTAACAAAAAATATTTACCTACTATTCAATCAATAATGAATCAACTTACGCAGTTATTAGAAATTTAAACATAAAAATATAACAAGAAAAACTTAAACAAACTCGATGTGGGATTGCCTTCCACAAATGCCAATTTTAGTCTTTAGTTGACTCATGGTCGCTATAGTTCTCGCTTTCTTCAAATTTTCTCATTTAGAACTAAGAGTCATTCTTCCAATTGCTTTCTCCCAAGGTAGTGCTTTAATCTCTGACCATTAACTTTGATTTTCTCATGATTTCTGGTTCTAAGTGTCATTGCCCCAAATTGTGTGCTTGATACTAGTGTATATGGTCCACTCCATTTGGATTTAAGCTTTCCTGGAAAGAGTATTAGTCTGGAGTTGAATAACAAGACCTGATATCCTGCCTTGAATTCCCTCCTCAAAATTCATTGATCATGCCATTTTTTCGTTTTATCTTTGTAGATTCTAGCACTATCATAGGCTTCATTCCTCAACTCTTCCAATTCATTTAGTTGGAGTAGCCTCTCTTCTTTAGCAGCCTTGAAATCAAAATTTAGCTTCTTGATGGCCCACATAGCTTTATATTCTAGCTCAAAAGGTAGGTGACAAGGTTTTCCAAAAACAAGCTTGTATGGGGACATTCCAATGGGAGTTTTAAAAGCAGTCCTGTATGCCCAGAGTGCATCATCAAGCTTCAAAGACCACCTCTTATGTCGAACTTACGCCTTTTTCTAAGAATTTTTTTTATCTCCCTCGTTGGAAATTTCAAATTCATTTTATCTGCTTGAGGGCTTATAAGCCTAAGCTCATAAGGTGTTTCATACCATATCTCGCCATGAGTTTATCTCAAACACTTTATTTGCAAAGGGCTTCCTCCATCATCGATATAGTTCTCGTGTCCCAAATCGTCGAGAATATTCAGAAAATCCCACAATCGTATTATTAGCATCATTCTCGGGACATGCCGTCTCAACTCCATTTTGATACATAATCCACAAATTAGAGTATGTATATATTTCCAAATGAAGCCGGAAAAGGCCCTATAAAATCCATTCTATACATCAAACAATTGCACCACTAGGATATCTTGCAAGGGCATCTCATGCCTTTGCTAATATTTCCACTTTTCGCATTGATCACATAACTTCACTCCATTCAAACAAAATTTTAAAATAAGAGGGCCAATAAACTCGACCGAGAATTTTGTGGGTTGTTTTGTCTCCTACAAAATGTCCTCCATATGGTGATGCATGACATTCTTGTAAAATCTTGCTTTGCTCACCTTCTAGTACACATCTCCTTATAATCATATTAGCTCCTCTTTTAAACAGTAATGGGATATCCCGCATTTAGTACCCGGCTGTCACCCTAGTCACGGTAACACTCGTGGTATAATTCCACAAGCTAAGAAGTTCACACAAGATATCAAGGTGATTTGAGTGGGAGTTGGAATAATCAGCTATCCGAAAATTTTCTCGCTTATTTCTCTTTCTTCTTTGCATACAAAGAAAGTTTTCCACTCTCGATAAGTGATCACTATCACATTGTCACAACCTTTCTTATCTTTTATTTTTAAATCAAATTTCGCACAATAATACCCACCCGATCAGTCTCGCTTTGCTTCTTTCTTTGCCATTAGATACTTAATTGGCCGCATGATCAGCAGGTATAATAACCTCGGGACCCTAAAATGTATGGCCTAAAATTTTCACACGCAAATACTATCGCAAAGATCTCCTTTCGCAGTGCAGAGTAATTTTCCCGAGCTTCGTTAAAGGTTTTGGTCGGGCATAAGATACGGCCTTGTATACTTTTTCAACTTTCTGTCCCAATACAAATCCCATCGCAAAAATCAATCGCATCACATGATTTCAAATTTTGTTCCAATCGTTTTGCCATGATAGGAGCTTCAACTAGTCTCGATTTGATTTCTTCAAAAGAATTATGGCAGGATTCATCAAAATTGAACTTAGTATCTTTTCCAAAGAATCGCATAGTGGTTCAGTTCAATTTGCTCGTCTACCTCTAGCCCCGTCAGAAACTATGTGCCCTAAGACAATTCCTTCAGAACTACTAAAATGACATTTTTCCCACCAGAGCTAGATTCTTATCTCGCACCTTTGAAGTAATCGTTCCTAAGTTATGCGTGATACACTGCTCAAAACCGATCCATACACTGTAAAATCATCCATAAAGATCTCCATAACTTTCTCGCTAAACTGTAAAAATATGTACATCATGCATCTTCGAAGGTACTGTGAGCATTACACAAACCAAATGGCATTCTCCTAAAAGCAAAAGTACCAAATGGGCATGTGAAAGTGGTTTTCTCCTGATCCTTAGGTGCAATGGAAATTTGGTTATATCCAGAGTATCCATCAAGAAAACAAAAGTGAGGGTGTCCTGCCAATCTATCCAAAGATCCGATCAATGAAAGGCAGAGGAAAATGATCCTTTCTTACTGCGCATTCGCCTCAGTCAATACACACCCTCCATCCTCGCTTACGCCTGTAGGAATAAGTTCATTTTTTTTCATTTGGCGATCACAAAAGGAATCCACCTTCTTTAATCCATGCAATCGGGCTCACCCAAGAACCATCTGATATAACATATATAAAACCCAGATTTAACCATTTCGTAACTTCTTTTCTAACAACTTTTCATCATCGGGTTCAAATCTCTCCTTGATGCTCACTGTAATTTTTTGCATTATCACTCAACAATATTTTCATGCAAAATGGAGGACTGACATCTTCTCGTGATCCTTAATCACCAAGCAATGGCTTTGTATTTTCTCATAATTTCCAAAGAACTGCTCTTCACTACCAATGCAACTGATATGATGACTGGTTTTCTCTTTTCTGGTTCTAAGAACTCATATTTCAAATGACTGGGCAATTCTTTCAATGTTAACCCTTCTGCACTAGTTTCCTACTCATGAGTTTTCTCTGCTTCGGCCGATACTTCATCTCGATCGCTTTCATTTACGCCGAGATCGCTTTGTTAAACAAATTCATGCGATTTCACAATCAAGACTCAAGATACTAAAAATTCATCTCAATTTCATTGATAGAATGTTGAAGAATACAGTCAAAATTCAATTCAACACTGAGAAGACTATTGTTTTCTACAGCCATACAACTTTCTGCATTTACATCAGGATGTTCCAAACTCCTATTAAGATTAAAGTGCACCGTCTTCATTCCCACCCTAGTGTCGGCCACCTTCGCACATCTATCAAGGTAAATTTCCAGCTTGCTAAGAAAGGTCTTTCTAGCAGCAAAGGAATCCTGGTATCTTCTTCCATCTTCATGATAACAAATCCACTCCGGGAAGCATGAATTAACCTTGACAAGTACACTTCAAGAATACCTTCTCCGTCAGGCCATTGATCTATCAGCCATTTGCAATGTAATTGCTGGGGTAAGTTCTCCCAAACTAAGTCTTTGCACAACTGATAGAGGTCATCAAATTTATACTAGCACCAGAATCACATAAAGCCTTCTTGAATTCATATTTCCCTATGAGCAGGAATGGTGAAACTGCTGTGTGGTCCTTCATTTTTGCCGGGAGCTACTGGATAACTCCGTGACCGCAGAAGTACCCAAATTCACTATTCCCTCCTCAGCTATTTTTTCTTGCTCAAGATCTCCTTCAAAAATTTTGCATGGGGCAGTGCATTTGGCCGACACTTCACAAATGAGATATTGATTTCTATTTTCTTGAAAATGTCCAAGAATCTAGAAAACTGCTCTTCCCTTTTTGCCTTCTGAAGCCTCTATGGAAATGACACTGTAGGTGTATAAGCTGGTACTCCTTCCTTCAAGTCAAATTACTCCCTTCAGTCGTTCGCCTATGTGCTCTTCTCCTTCCTTTCCATTTCTTCGTTTCTACCTCGCCTCTTTCTTTCCTTTCTTTCCTTCGGTTGTTGCTCACTTCTTTCCCACTTTAACCGAATTGGGCGCCTGATTCTTCGAGGTCACTAGAGAATGTACCCTTTCTCTGATTTGGCATATTCAAGGCCAGCTGCCCTACTTGTGTTTCCAAGATTTTCAATGAGGCACTTGTATTCTTCTGAAATACTTGAGTGTCAGACTTGAAAGCTTCCAAGTCGACGCTGCTCATGGAAGTGTATAAGCTCTTATCAGTTCCCCCCTATGACCAGATCATTTTTTCTTCAAATGGTTGAGTCCTCCTACGACCCCGATAGTCATTCCCGCCTTCACTTCGATGCCGCCGCTGAACTCGTGGCTACTGATACCTTGTCGAGGATTCTCGTCCATGCCTCGGGCCTTGTAATGCCCTCCACCATATGAGAAATTCTCATATGGTTCCTCTGATGGACTCCGTAATGTGTGGGCAGGTTAGACGGCTTGAAATGGTAATTTTTGGTTCATTCACGCATTTATCCTCCTTATCACCATAAGACCTTCTTTTTGTTGGTACTTCAAAGACTTCTTCCTCATCTATTCTCTTTCCACTGCTCTTATTTCATGAGTAGTGTGCATTTTTCTTTCCCCGTTTGTCCATCCCTGCATGATGGCATCTTAACTTTGCTCTCCATGGTCGCTATTTTACTCAACTCCATGACCCTTTTTCCTCTCAAGTATTACCCCCTTGAAAACTCGTGATGGAGCTTTCATATCAGATTTGGCCAGGCTCTATCGATTCTAGCCTCTTCAAAGACTTTTCTTTTGAATTCTCCACAAAGATGAAGCATCGATAATGCCTTTTAGATGTATCATTTAAGGCATGATATTAATTATATCTCATCCTGGCTTTAAATCAATTCCATGCATAGGCACCTCTTCAAAGAACCTCGAATCTCTCCTGTGCTATATATAGGCTCTCATCTTCCCTTGTTGGAACACTATTATCTCTTCTCCGAGGTGAGAGACGGGGAAAGAACCTGCTCAAGTATGCTTATACTGGGCCTTCCTAAGTATCAACCGAATCCATATGGTAATGATTCATACCATGTGGCCGCTATATCTCGTAAGGAGAATGGGAAGATGCATTTTATTTAACTCCGCCTCACACCATCTCTACTTTTACTATATTTCTTTCCATCCCGAAATCTACCCAGTGCTCTGCTTGTCTTTCGGGTAGGTGACTAAAGGAACTGATGCTACTGCACCATTGTTATCGTATTTCTGAATTAGCCAAGTTATTTGTATCCACAATAGGTCAGATGATCGTTGCATTATTCTTCCGGTCAACAGCCTGCAAATCCTTCACTGCGGTCGCAATGGGGAGGCCTCTAGCCGCCGCTCTCCGTCTCCGTCCGTCATGTCTCTCATCGCCATAGCAGCGTTTTCTACTCTTTTAGTCTTTCTTAAGCTTCTGAGTGTACTTTCCAATTCAGTGTCTGTTGGAAACAGGTTAGAATCCTATTTCCTATTGTTGACTGGACCAAAAGACATATACAAATTTATGACACTATTACCAAAGGACTATTGTCTAATCCCCAACATTAATGCCATGAAACTTGTTTGTTATATTTCTTTGTAATTATACTGATTAAAAACGGTTTCCTTAAGAGTAGATAGATTTATTTCTGGTTTTGATCCATGATTCTGCAAGTGTACAGATCGAACAAGTAATGTAAGTGGATTAAGTCCGTATATCGATCCCACGAGATCTCAAGAATTCTCAATCAACTACCCTGACTACTCAAGCTCTATACTATTTGGACTATGATTTGCAATTGATATTTCCCTAGCAACCTTGAAAATAATGAAAGAATAAAGATATGTAAACTAGAACAAAATGAAATAATGCTTAAACTAAAATAAAAAAATTAAAGAAATGTAATTTCAATCGCTTAGTTTTTAAAGGGAGCATTGAAAATACAACTGCTAGAAACATCAATTCCCGCAGACAACTCCGTGAACTTTACTTCATGAACCTCGATGAACTGGCCCAAGGAATAGTAGCAAACATGTGGATCTCTCCTTAATGACATATTTCATCATCTAATCTTCCTGCTCTTTCAAGACAAGAGGATTAGATAACTACTTTAACTGAAAGGCCTTTGCTCGGCATTTTTCTTTTCAATACTTCATACCTGCACATGGACTAAACCTTAGCTCCTAAGACATAGGCTAAGTATGGGCTTACACTACATCGGGGTTTCTCATCCTCAAAATTGGAATAGTTCATTCTTTCTCGATTAGATCCCCGCTAAATACTGTGATCGACTTACTGCTCGACCGAGGCGAACTCTTTCATTTTAATTGATAAGTCATTCAACTCATTCTCGCTTCAAGTGAGAAGAAGATTTATCGATTAGAATTCAGTGCCCATTAGATCCCCAATATTAGGGTTCGACACCTTCGGGATATTGTTCAAAACTCCGTGGAATGCCTTCTCAGGTCACCTCGTAGGGCCTCCGAAACTCGTAGCATGAAACAATCCTATTACGTATAGGACACTAATATTTGATCAAATACAACACAAACAAAACCGCCAGCGCATTCAAGACTCCGGTTCGCAGACTCGATAAATTTCGTTAAAAGATAAATTCTAACAACATAGTGAATTCAAAGGAAGCTGGGTTTCTAAATTACTTCATTACACTAACTAGCGCCCGATCAAAAAAGAACTACTCAGAGATAAGAAACTGAAGTTTGAATTCCAAAATTTGTTTGACTTAAACGAACCCAAAGATTTTAAAGAAAATAACATTCGCATTCACTAACTTCAACAACTAACATCAAGATCCGGGAATTCAAATGAAATAACAATCGCTTCTAATCTAATCTAAAAATAACAAGAAACAAAGAAAAAGAAAAATAAAGAAAATTAAACTTACACGAGCTTCTATTACCTGCATTTCTCTTTTCTAGTCAGCCAAGAGCTTTCTTCTTTCAAGAGCAAAATTGCGTATTTATAGGGAGTTCGAAGTCGGGTCTTAACTTCGATGCACCTATTTTGCGGATTTCAAAATAATCGCCCATTTGTTGTTCACGCCGTGACTCCACGGTTCGTCACTTACCTTGACTCGATGTCGCTGACTCTTTCTTCACGCCGCGACTCACGCCCTCGCTTTATGATCTCGTTCGATGTCGCACTTCCCTTTCACGGCCGCAACTTCACTATTTTGTTTATGAGCTATTCATGTCGCGGACTTCACGCCGCTGGTTTCACCGCTCTACATTGTGATTTTTCGAGGTCGCTAATTTCAATCATACGCCGCACTTCGCTTCGCTCACTCCATAAAGATGTTTTTCTTTTTCGTGACTTGCCTTCAAAGATCTCTTGATATATGATGTCGCACAAACGAAATGACGCCAAAGAACCTTCTTTCTTTGTAACTGTTGTCGCGACCACTGGATGACGTCGTGACTTCACCTTTCTGTGTTGTTAGCTCTTTTGAGGTCGCGACTTTAATCATTCGTCGCTACTTCAATGTTATGCTTATGATCTCTTTTGATGTCGTGGAAGCTTTACTATTGTCATGACTTGTCTTCAGCATCTCTTGGATATGATGTCACGACTTCTAAATGACGTCGCGACCTCATTTCTTTGCAAATTGATGTCGCGACTCATCGGCGACGCCGCGATCTTCTTTATCAGAATCGATGTCGCGACCACTAAAGGACGCCTTCGCGACTTCACTCTTTACTTCCAATCGATGTCGCAATTAATCAAGGACGCCACGACATTCTCTCGCTTAGTGTTTGATGTCCTATCCGTTTAACTGCCGCAATCCCTATGTTCAGCCTCTTTGAAAATCTGTCACGCAACTTTATCGTTGTCACGACCTCCATGTCTAACGCTGCTTCACCTCGCGCGACTGAAGTGGTGTCGCCACATCCCGTCCGCTTTATTAATTCCTCGTCGCCCGATTTGGAGTTTCAAGTAAGGCACCTTGGTGTTATTCTTCATTACCGGCCAAGGTCGCGACATCAAGTCCTTTCTTTCAAAATTAGTTGCGACTTCCTTCACTGAGGGTCGTTTCGTGGCTTTGCAATGCCTCGTCGCGACCATGGTGGTATCACGACTTCATTTATTCATGCCAGGTGTCGCGACATCGCAATGATATTTCGCGACATGAACTTTCATTTGATCAGCTTCTTTATTCTCGAATTGTCATATTTTGTCTCAACTTCCTTTCGCAGTCACTTACTCACTCTGCTCTACCCCCGCTTTCTTCTTCAAAGCCCAATTTGTTGATGTTGTGACTTGAAATTGCCGAAACCTCTTGTCGCGACTCTAAATTCCGCTTTTGACTTCGCCTGTCATAGCCGATTTCTACGATTTTGCTAAAATTTGATTTTCTCGTATTTTCCCGCAAATTGGAATTTGATTCAATTATCGCTTCTCGCAAACAATTCATCATTATTCTCATTATAAACTTTAAAAATGTATTAAATATCTCACAGCTTGACTCATCACCTATGCATTAAAGGATTTCGAAATCAAAACACACTCGGGACATTGTGATTAGTCAAACTAAACAAAATATTTTCAACTCGCTTGTTAAAGATCGCTGGTTGATAGCTACTTCTCAAAAGCTATTTTTGTTCTTTTCTTTATAAAATGTCCACCAAGATTTCTTTGTTAGAATATTGATCTATTTAATTTTCAATCTTAAGAATCTACGCCATAAAAAACTTGTTTTCCTTTTTCTATATAGACTAAAAACCCCTCAAATTCACATAGTTATAAGAGCCTTACACTTCTCTTGAATCCATGTCAATTTGGATAAATTTGCTTGATAAAATATTTCTTTCAGAAGGTTCATGATTTAAAAATAAAGGTTTAGTCTATGACACTGCAAGTGCACAGGTCATACAAGTAGTAAAATCTGAATGTAAGTCCAGGTATCATTCCCACATAGATTGGAAAATGAATTAAAAGATCAAATTACCCCAACTACTAAAATTCTATGCTATTCTTCGACTCCAAACTCACAATGAAGGCTTGATGAAAATAAAGATCCTAGACTATTGACTACTGTTGAACTAAAATAAATCCAAAGTAAATGAATAAAAACAATTCGTAACTAAAATACTGGACTGAATCAGTTTCCTATGAGAAACTAAAACTATAAGTGAAATACAATGAAACAGTCAATTCCAATACTAAAGTACATCGTCGCTTCCGTATGGATTTGGTTTTGTCCAAGATTTCTCAAATGTTGGAATTGATTTCTCCATATTCACCTGGGTTGATACCCTCGCTTCTCTCGAAGACAATATCAAACCGTAAATTTACTTGTATTCCCACTCTTGCAAGATCTCGGGTATTTTTCTTCTCAATACTCCACACCCATTTTCATGGGATGTTAGACTGTGATTTCCTTCTCAGGATTTTCGCAAAGTTTCTACCACTTAATTGATGGCTCAACCTCCAAATCTATGGGTCCGTCCCTTTCCCTTGATTAGATCTTACTAACACGGGGTTAGGAACTTCCTTTAGATTAAGGTGAACTCTCTAATAATTTATATTATTAAATACTCCCCTTCAACTTCAATTATGAGCGAATGTGGGATTTATCAAAATGAACTCGTAGCTCGCCAGCCTACCAATAGCCGAGCATACCCAGAAATGAATTTTCTCACCTCTAAGGAATCTCCGTCTCTGTGTCACGCAGAGGGCATCCTAGAAGTCAGAGCAAGATACATTCCCAACCTGACTCATTCACTATCGGGAACTTATCAATTCAAAACGACACCAAATAAGAAAACCGAACCCAAATTAGTTCTCCATTTGTGCAGGAAAGACTGTAACTAAATGTAAATCAAACCAAGAGTCGCGCTTCCAATTATCAAGCATGAATTAAGAAATGGAGCACCGATCACTTACAACCACTGTAATTGCAATAAAACTGAGAAGAAATGAATTCCAGAAATTTGTCTAGATTTCATAAATTTTCAGGTAGTAATTCTAAGAAAAATAACATAAATAAAATTTCAGCTCCACTCATCTCTCGCAGATTCAAATCCATAAAAGAAATAAACTAAAAATAAAGAAAAGAAATAAAATCTACTCTAAACTATACACTGAGTTCCTCTCCTTTCCCCTTTTTCTGGGTAGTGAAAACGGAAGCTACTTTACTATTCTAACACTGTCTATTTATACTATCAAAAGGAATTGGGCCGAATCCCCAAAAAGCTCCAAGTGAAATTCCCAAAAGAAAGCCCAGCTCACTAGTCCTATGTCGCGACCTCGGGTTGATGTCGCGACATGGATTTCCCTTGTTTTCTCTTGCTTAGTCGCGACCGCTGCTTCGCTACAAACCAGATTCTTCACAACATGGATTAATGGTCGACATAGTTTGTAGTCGAGACCTTGTTTGCTCAAGTATTTCAAGAGTTGATGTCAATACTACGCTCATGTCGCGACATCAAGTATCTCCTTTCTCTTCTTCTGGTATCTGAGTTGCGATTGCAGTTTAAGGTTGCGACCACATTTCTATTTGGAAGTTGACTTCAAGTTGTGACTTTCTTTTTCCGGGTCGTGATCAGGCCGGGTGGTCTTCGTCATTGTGTCTCACTTTATGTCGCGACCTCATGGTGATGTCGCAACATCTTTGATGTCCATATTTTTTTCTTCTCGGCTGCAACCTCACCCTTGTTGCAACCAATTTCCTTCTTCAACCTTTCTATTCCAGTCGCGACCTCAAGGTGATGTCGACCTCATGTCGTTTCTTTCTCCTGGGCTGGGCGTAGTCCCACTGCTTCAAAAGTAGTTCACCTTGATTTCTTCTCTCGCTTCAATCCTTCTCGTCGCGACCCGAATGAGTGGTCGTGGACATCGCTTAGGTCCCTGACACAATTGTCGCGAACTTCGCTTTTTCGCGCGCTTCGGCTTGGCTTCGTGTCACACTTCCCTTCGTTTCAACTCTTAATGTGTTTGTAATTTCACTCTTCCTATCAGACTCCGCCCTTTTATGTCGCGACTTCAATCCAGACATGTCGCGACCTCAAATGGAGCCTTTCATTTGAAACTAGTTGCAACTTCGCCTTTGCAAAGACCCCGTTTATCGACGATCCACGTCGCGACATCGTAATCGACGCCGCGACCTTAGTTATATTCAATCGCGCCGCGACATCGCTGTGGTGTCACACTCTTCATTTGTTGCCTTGGCCATTCCCGGGTCACAAGCTTATTCTCAAGTCACGACTTCGCTTGCCAGCTTTTCTATTTCTTCCCCAAATTGATTTGGTGATGTCGCGGATCTGGAAATGACTAAAACTAAGCTTTCCTCGTCAGCGATCTCGGTTTTCAGCTTGCTACTTCATTTTTTCAGTCGGTCTCTTCCGGTTTTCACGAGATTTTAATCTCGCCGTATTTTCCTGCAAAATTAAATCGGTGCAAAATATCTACATTTCGCATACAAATCAACATTTATCTTGTAATATTGATGAGTGCTCTTAAACACTCAGTTATACTCGTGGCTGCGGCCTTACATTTTTTCAGACATTTTATATTTAAATACGCATTCAGAATCGATATCCGATTTGGTGGACTGTTTGTGTGCAGCGAAAAAGGCGCTTTTTTGCGCATTCGTATAGAGGAAGCAATGCATAAAGATGATCGAACGCCGCGACGCCCTAACGCCGCGACGCCCCAACGCCGTGATGCCCCAACGCCGCGACGCTGAGTCAACATATGTAGTAAGCAGCGTAACGTCGTTAACGCCCAACGCCGCGACGTCACAAAGGCTCCTCCTCTCAATCATTAAAGCAAAAAAGGGGACCAGAATTCAGGACGGAGATCAAGGAACGACAATCCAGGGCAGCACCGAAACCGAGCAACAATGACATTGATCTCGGCTAAGAGCCCGCGGATTTGTATTGTTTCTTCGCTTTCTGGGACAATAGAACTCGATGTTTTATATATCACATATTGGTATTTTCTTGTCTCAAGATGTTCTAGATCTATACCTAGGTATTGTTGAACCCTCGAAGTACGCTTGTATGGATTAAAGATTATTAATTTATATTATTCAAGGATTTTACGATTCATTATCATTTGCTTTACATCCGTGAATCAATCATGGTGATGTCCGCCAACATTACCAAGTGACTATACTGGATATCCGAGATTCGAGAGATGAGGTTACCTAGGACTGAGAGAGCAAATTCTTCATTGATTCGTAAATGGGGAGATATTCCGATCCCGGCAGGCAATTAAGGTTGTGAAGATTTAAGCATTTCTGAGTATCGAGTCAGTAGAGATACACCCATCTATACTAGCGAGATAGGCGAATACACCTCGAGAGAGGGTATTTCGTAAGAAAGATCACCTAGCCATTAATAAATCATAAATAAACTGAATAATATCACCTTTAAGAAATAATCCATCGAAAGTGGCAGGGGGAGACATAACCCTAGTCTTCATTACAATAATAACTCATTCAACCGCTTAGTTTAGTTTAAATTCGCATGCTAGTGTTCTTTCACACAATATACATCCAGATAATATTTGAAAGCCAATCTCTCAGATTCAACAACACTTATCCCCGTGATCGATAACCGTACTACTGGCAAGCTACTTATATTACTGGGGCTTACACGTGCACTTCGCGCACTTAGGCACATTTTACATCGCTCGGGTCCGTCAAGTTTGGCGCCGTTTCCTGGATAGGTTTAGAGTGATATGTGAGAATAAAGCAATTAGATATTACTCGAATTTTGCTTTATTTAATATTACAAGTGCTGGTAATCGGTCTTGTTATTTCGTGTGTGATTGCAGCTTAGGGTTTCATGAGTACATGCAACGACGACCAAGTCACCAACATCCGGTTTTCGATCCTCGAGCCGTAAAGAACTTTACATAGAACACGCCGAAAACAGAGAACATAACAGATTAGAAATCTAGCAAACATGGAGAACAATGAAGATCAGGATCTTAGCATTGAGCAAAATGAGCCACAGAGAGGCCGAAATGGGAATAACGGAAGAAATCAAGCTCCAGGCCGTTTATTCAACCAGATGATCCATCATGTCATAGAGGAGTTTCGCTTCACGCCCACTCGCTGCTCGCACAGCCATCGAAGACCACGATTCAGGCAAACAATCTCGAGTTAAAGTCACTACTTTGTAGATTCTTCAAAACACTTTGTTTCACGGGTCAGCTTAACGAGAATCCAAATATGCATCCGACCAACTTCTTTGAAGTGTGTGACACGACATACAATGGGGTTAACAAGAGGCACTAAGGTCGAGGATCAAGTTTCCACTGCCACTAGGTGATAAAGCCAAGCATCAAGTTAATAAGTCAGCGCCACCGGATTCCATTACCCTCATGGAACGATGAGTGCAAAATTCCTGACCAAGTTCTTCCCACCCTCGAAAATTGCACAACTTGTGCAAGAGATCAATACTTTTGGACAACTAGAGGGGGAGAACTCGCAGAGGCATGGGACATATTTCACGAACTACTGAGAAAGTGCCCACATCACAGACTAACCAGATGGATGCAAGTCCATACTTTCTATAATGGTCTGAGGAATGCAACTAGAATGTTGATTGATGCTCCTACCGGAGGAGCACTAATGAAGAAAACCATGGACCATGCTTATGAAATTGAAGATGTCATGTACCAATACAAATCAAGCATCAGTGGAGAAGACTACACTAGTAAAAGCCACGGGTGGCACTGATAATGAAGTTCTCAACAATTTGTTAATCACGTACACCGACTAAACAGCTAATCACAAAGAAGGAAACCAAGAATGCCATAATGACCAACCCAATGGAGTTGTGGAATTCTCAGGGATGACAAAGACAATAAAGACAGACGTCAATCAGAAACCAAATCGTAGGAGCAAGCCCAGCATGTGTCGAGATTCAATCGTAACTACCACAAATAACAAGGACAAGAGTGGGGAAGAACTACAGAATCCAAAATCATGTTACAGAAGAATACCCAGACAGAATGGATAGCGAATGATAACAACAGAGCAATAGTGCATCAACGAGTCGAAGTCCACCACCATAGGCGCGGTGATTGAACATCTTCACAATGCCCAACTTCCACTGTTTCATAATGAGACCAAGGCAATATAAAAGCGAATGAAGCCACGAACAACAATCAAGCCGCATACCAGAAACTAGAGGTACGCCAAATGGGCCAAATGGCTAATCTATCGACAGAGCGCAACCGCCTTACCAAGCAACTCGTATAAACCCGGAAGAGATGGGAATGAACATAAACAAAAGGCCTATGCTGAAGTGGTAAAGAATTAGAGACAGGGCAATCACCGCTTGTGAGGAGGTAGAGATCAAAATCATCCGCACTCTAAGTAGAATGATGATGCGATAAGGAAACACTTAATGAGAAATACCGCGTAAAAAACACTATCAAGCAAGGGCCAGCCCACCAATTCCTTATCCACAACGTCTCAAGAAGCATAAGTCGGACAAGCAAGCCACCAAGTTCATGGAGGTGTTCAAAAGCTACACATCAATATCCCTGTCACTGATGCTTTGGAATGTATGCCCAGCTATGTGAAGTTTATGAAAGACATACCGTCTCGAAGAGAAGATTTGTCGATTTAAACAATAACTTAACTAAGGAATGTGAAGGTTATACTCAGGAAACCGCCGCAAAAGCTTAAAAGACCCGCAAGCCACTCATTCCTCGTACCATTGACATGCTATTTTCGAGAGAGCCCTATGTGATTTAGGTGCCACATTAATCTCTATGCCCTTGTCCATTTTAAACGTTTGGGATTAGGTGAAGTCATTCAACTACAAGCCACACTTTAGCTTGCCGACGTATCCCTCAAGCATCCAAGCAGGGTAATGTAATACGTCTTAGTAAAGTTGACAAGTTTATCTTTCCAAAGATATTTCATTGTCTTAGATATGGAAGAAGATAAAGAAATACCCATAATTTTCATGCACTGCTTTCAGAACTCGGAAGGGCAATGATCATGTTCGTGAGGGGAGAACTAAAATTGAGAGCGCAGTAAAGATGAAGCCGGGTTCAACGGTTCAAGCCGTGAGACATCCCAAGCAGAGTGATACTCGCTTCATGGCGTAGATAGTAAAGGCTATCGGTGGTTGCCAAAGTGATCTCATCGATCCTTCGAGACTAGCCTGGCATTAGTAATGATCCAAAAATATGAGCGAGAGTGTTGTAGGAATATGGAAAATGGTCGGATTCTTCTGAATTCAACAGGAAGGAAATACTTTTTGAACTCATCAGTGAAGGAGCTAAACGCCAAGCATCTTCATCTGGGCATGAACAACCACCCAAGATGGAACAGTACTCTGCTTCTAGCCATTTCCAGCGATGCATATCTTAGGGTAGCATCTACCTTACCAATGATCATCTCAGCATCCTTGACTGAACTAGAGGAGGAGAAGTTATTGAGGGTCCTTAGAGACCATAAAAATGCGCTTGAGTGGTCTTTAGCAGATTTAAAAGGGATTCGCCCTTCCATGTGCATGCATCGTATTCTGCTAGAAGACGGGCATAAACCTTCTGTGGAAGCGCAGAGGAGGTTGAATCCGACGATGAAAGAGGTAGTCCGAAAGGAAGTATTGAAATGGCTGGATATTGGGGTAATTTATCCTATTTCAGATAGTGCATGGGTAAGTCCGCTCAAGAAAATGGCTAGCGGAGAACAACCTGGCTACAAGAACCGAGAATAACATATTATCGCTTCTCGAACGCTATCACGGTGGAGGATTAGCCGACATCGGAAATCGAACAAAGCCAACCAAATGATCATTTCCCATTTCGCTCAGACTGATAGCGGGACTAATTAGCCGGTCATGAATACAATATTATTGCTTTTTGATGGATATTCATTACAATCAAAATCGCTATACCGAAGATCGAGAAGACGACATTCACATGTCCCTATGTGGTACATTCACCAGGGCGATGTCTTTGATCGCTCAATGCGCCGTGTGCACCTTCAACGATGTATGATGGCCATTTTTCTCCGACATGGTTAAGAAGACACCGAAATCTTCATGGATGATTTTTCAGGTATCGTACCATTTGACAACCGTCTGAAAATTCCGAGGATCGCATTGATAAGATGTGAGGAGACCAACTTAGTACTCAATTGGGAGAAGTGCCATTTTATGGTACAAGAGGGTATTGTACTCGGTCATCGGATTTCAGCAAGAGGAATAGAGGTGGACAGAAAGCAAAGATTGAAGTAATTGAAAAATTACCTCCACCCTCATCAGTTAAAGGGATCATAAGTTTTAGGCTACGCCCGGATTCTAGGCGCTTTCATCAAAGACTTCTTCCTCGTGACAAAAACCGTTGTCCAATCTCCCGGTCCAAGTAATCCCATTTGAGTTTGATTCTGCGCGTTGTTTCGCGTGCATTTTCGTTGTTGAAAATAAGTTGGTATCGCTCCATTGTCGTGGCCCCGCATTGGTCCTCCATTCAACTTATGTGTGACGCAAGCGATTTTGCGATTGGGGCAAAGGTCAAAGCGTAAACGAGAGAAAATTTTCCAGTAATTTACTATGCAAGCGTAAAAAACTGAATGATGCTCGCCTGAATATGCCACTACAAAGAAAGAACTTTTGGCTATTGTCTTTCTTTGACAAATTCAGGCCTTATTCGACAAGGTAGTGGGCCACACTCGATCATTCTACCATTAAATACTTGATGACTGTGTATATGACGCTAAACCCCGATTAACTGGGTGGGTTCTTTTGTCAGCAAGAATTCGATGTTAAGATTAAAAGACAAGAGCTGGCACCGAGAACCTAGTGGTCGCATCATCTCTCATGATCGGGTGCGGCAAGTGACGAGGTTCAAGTGAATGACGAATTTCCATATGAGAAACTCTTAAATTTCTATTGAAGACAAGAGGGCGTCTAGAGTCATAGACATGCGGAATTATTTGGTGGCCAAGGTAGTCCCTCCGGAATTTAACTATCAATGAAAAAATGGTTTTTCGCACATTTGAAACATTACTATTGGGAGGAGCCAATTCATTAAATCAAGTACGATCGTGCAGGATCCTGGAGATGTGTGGCCCGAAGATGAATGAACAAGATATTGAACCACCGCTACTTTACCATGTAGTGGACATTTTAGTGGCCGCAGAACAGCCAGCCCAAGGTACTTAATCGTTTCTATCGGGTCGACTTTATTCAAAGATGCTCAGCCATTGTATCCACATGTGACAAATGTCAACGAATCTGGTATTTAGAAAGGACGAACCGCCCATGTACTCCCATTCGGGAAGTAGAACCTCCGGAGCCAATTCCATGGGATGGATTTCATGGGACCATTTCCTCATCTTATAACAATCGTACATCTGGCCGCGCAGAGACTATGTCTCGGGGCTGGTCAAGCAATTCCGACCCGCACCAACGATGCCAAGGTCGTGGCTCAATTTCTTCGCAGCCACATTCACCTGACGAACCTCGAAAGACCGATCACGTATAATGGTACTCATTCTCGCAATAAGGTGATTGACAAGGTTTTGCGTAGGCATGGGGTACGCCATCGTACATCTCTAGCATATCACACCCACAGCCAAACGGGCGCGCAGGCGTATCAAATCGAGAAATTGGGTCCATTCCGAAAGACGCTAACATTTCCGTGAAGGATTGGTCTAAAAGATTGAAGATGCACTCAAGTGCATACCGAATAAAGATTTAAAACACCCTTTGGGTATGTCAAATTTTTAGAATTGTTTATGGCAAAGCATGCCATCTTCTAAAGGGAATTAGAGCATCGAGCCCACTCGGGCAACCCTTGAGAGTTGAACATGGATGCAAGACACCGCCGGTGAGAAGGATCGCTACAGCCGCTGAACTCAGGACGACCAGTAGAACGAAGCTTAAAATGCCCAGATGCATAAGGAAAAGACAAAAGCCCGCACGATAAACACATTAACAGAAGGAATTCGAGGCTGACAACAAGTTTCTCATAACTCCCCCGTCTCAAACTCTTTCCAGAAAATCAAGTCTAGATGGTCCTGCCTTCATAGTGACCAAGGTCTTTTCACATGGTGGGGCGTAGATTACACATCCTGAGAAAGGAACATTCACAGTTACCACCCAACGACAGTCGCATTTTCGAGGCGAGTTCCGCGTATAAGCATCATTCCTTCACCACACCGAACGGTTCGCAAGAGCGGGTTCTACGAGCTCGGTTTCCCAAGCACATTAAGATTCAGGGCCGTTTAGCCAACGACACATTAAATATAGCGCCTTCGGGAGGCAACCCAAGTTTTTCTTTGCAATTTTCCTTCAGTTAAATTTTTATTTGCTTCGCTTCGCTTATGTCAGGTTTGCCGATTTCTTTGTCCATAATCTATGATCTCTTTTGGTTGTTTATTTTCGTGACTCGCGACGGTGTAATCGGAGAGGATCCATTTATGCAGAGCATTACAAAAGTCCAGAGAGTCACATTTACAAGAGGGGAGTGTCTCTTATCTTAGACTATGGTTGCTTAATGAATATTTTAGCCTTCTTCAGAACGCCGCGACGCTTCGGCTCTCAACGCCGCGACGCCATTTTCAATTCTCCTCTCGAACGCCGGCGATGCGGAGATATCAACGTCAGCGACGCTGATTTTACCCTTCTATAACGCCGCGACGTTGATTTTACTCCTTCTATAACGCCGCGATGCCGATGGTCAACGCCGCACGCTGGGATTATTTCCATCCTCTAGAACGTCGACGTTATTCCTAACGCCGCGACGCTGGTGCTCTCGGGAACGCCGCTGACAAGCATCCGAACGCCGCGACGCAGTTCTCGCTTAAGGCCAAACACCTCCGCTTTTCTTTCTCGGTTTACCCTCAAGGACCCCCGCTCGAACCCTACCTCCCCGCACACCTTTCCTCGCGATCCCCTACCGCGACCGGGTCTAAGGCCGCGTTGTTTTGCTCTCTCCGACGCGACACACCCCAGACTGCCACCACCAATTCTTCTCCTACTTCTGGCTCCTCGTTAGGGGTTTGATACTCCATCTTCGGTCTAGTACTCCCTCTTAGGTTCTGGTGCGCCGGTTAGGTTTGTCCTATGTCCTAGGGCTGGTGTCTACGTCTCAGTAGCCCAGTTGGCCCTAGTGTTCATAGTGCCCTCTAGGTGTTTGTCCTATTGTCCAGCTCACTCAGTGAAGCACCTGGTGCCTAGGAGCCCGAATCCTCTTCACCCATGTCCGAAGTGCCGCGGTCGCTTACCAGCTGGCTCAGCCGCTGAGGACCGACCCCAAATTTCCGATGTCACACCTGCCACATCCAGGTGCCGCTGATCGATTCGGCACCATCTTCAAGAACCGTTCTTTCATTAAGGAAAAGGGTTTCCACCACCCTGATGATTTTTTCCGTAAGACAATCGCGGCCAAGGGATGGCGGGCACTTTGCCAACCACCTCATCCAGCGGCGATGAGTGTGGTGCGAGAATTCTATGCTAATCTCGCCTCCCACGTCGTCGTTAGTGTCTCGAGTGAGGGAGTATTGGTCGACTTCGCTGGGCGGAGTCGATCGACAGCTGGCTATAGTCCGATCATGTCCCCGGAGTCGCTTGATCGGCTTTATCGAGCGACCACTACCTCGAGGGTCATTCGAGTTCGACCAGCCGACGGACGTAGTGGAAACTCAACAATGAGGACCATGCCGTCTCCACTTCAAGGCCAAGCACGGCCTGTATTCCTCTGCTGTCCCCGCACTCATCACGTCGCCTCATTCCGACGACGAACGAGTGTGAAGTGACCGCCAAGCGTGCCCTGCTCAACTACGCCACGGCTCAGATATTCTCGATGTCGCAAACAGGCGAGGACGCCATCCTCCATAACCGGGACGCTAAGATGAATTTGGGGCACCCTTTCCTCATCTATGGCTTATGCAAACGAGCCGGGGTGCCCTTAGATGACAATGAGGCGTGGTTACACCCCATCAAGGCCATATCCGTCAAGAGGGACAAACCGGGTGTCCCACGACCTGAGGGGGTCTACGATTCCGGCCATGAGCCCTCGGACGAGGATGAGCTCCATGACTATCAGGCCCGTTTTGGATCCCTGGGCGATCCCCAAGGGGACATTGGGCAGTCCTCGTCCCACCCACCTCCACCACCACCACAAAGAAATCCCACCTGAGGCGCCCCTCCAGCCCCTTACCTCGACCCCAGACCCTATGTTTCTCACTTACTGAGCGCTTTGATGCATTCTGGGACGAGACCCAGGAGCACCGAGTCCTCATCACACAGGATATGGAGGCGCTTCGCGCTGATATGCGCATAGTGTTGGCCAACCAGGCCACGATTCTTCGCCAGCCAGCAATTCTCCGTGTGCTCGCCTCGTCGCCTTCTCGCATCTCCACCATCCGCCACCGCCACCGCCGCAGCGCGGGACTCCAAATAAGCCGATCACCGTGGAAGTTCTCTTCACCCTTCATCGTTTTTCGCTGCTGGGGACACCGGATATTTTTCGGGGTGTGAGTGGCACGAGTGATCGGAAGCTGCTATATTAGTACCGTTGTTTTGATTTTCATATTTGTGCGTAGTTTTGTTTCCTCATATCATGTTAGTTTGTGTTTTACTTTTTTCATTTTAGTATGCCGAGTCGTGTTTAGTTTCGTTTTGTGTTTGTGAAGTTAGGTCATATCTATACGTAGGTTTCGTAGACGGTGAGTTTTCCAAAAAGCTTTGCCATTTGAGAATAAAAGATCACTTTTCGCCAAATCCACTATCAAGCCATGGAAAACCGGATGCATGTGGATGTTTGATGCTCTACACTAGGGTCGGGATTAGGTCGGGAGCCCTAGTGAACCACTTCCAGTAGTCAAGAACCTATTTCAATGAGCCTATCACTCCTCACACACAAAACTTCTTAGGTATACCTAGGTACTAAGTTCGCCTACCAAGGTTCAACAAACCCCGGGAGTCTCTAAAACACTAAATAGATGGGACGTCAGAATAAAAGAGGATTGCCCTCGAGCCCCAAACCAAAGAAAAAAAAAAGAAAAAAAGAAAAAAAAGGAAGAGAATATATATAGAGATAGAATAAGTGGGATCTTCCAGTCGGAATCCCGGGCATAGTCCGAGGGCCTTCAGTGCCTCAATGCCTCGAGCCAACCGGCCTGAGTCATTGACTTCACCGCCCGCTGGCAGGGACAGAAGATGGAAGCTACCCACGCCTAGTGGCCCTTAGGTTTAGCTGAGTGGGTTCGGGGTGACGTTCAGGGAACTCCAATGCCCTGCGGCCCTTAACCAACTCGGGGGGTGGGAGTCACCAACCAATCCGCTTAGCATGGACACTTAACATGAACCCACAAAGTAACGTTTTGTTCTATGTAGTGATTAGATATAGTAGGTATTGTGAACGGTGCATTCCGATCATTTTGTAGTTAGATTTTCCCAATTAGGTGAGTTGAACTCAAGTTTGGGGGCGTCGGAACCTAGGTATACACTAGAGGTAATTTATTCAACGCACATAGGGTCTGGGGAAAGGTTACTCAATACTTCGTAGGCCGAGGCATTAGCCACTTCTCACCGAATTCAACCTAGCTTCTTAGAAAGCTGAACACCTCGTGGTGTGCATTCTCGTGAACTTTGAACAAAACAAGAAGTGTGAGTCGGTCCATTTTGATCTTCTACGACAAGATGTGCATCACTATCTTCGTGTTAGACTATAGTACATAGAGTGTGTGTTCGGTTTAGAGTCAATTCTTGCTCGAGGAAAAGCAAGAAACTAAGTTTGGGGGTGTGATGAGTGCCTAAAACACTCAGGTTATACCAGCGTCGGTCTTACATTTTTTCGTATTATTTTATATTTAAATACGTAGTTTTTGTAGCCCGATATCTGATTTGGTGATTGGTTTGTGTGCAGGCGAAAAAGGGCGCTTTTGGCAAAGATTTTGGTACGTAGGAAGCAATGCATAAAGATGATCGAACGCGGCGACGTCTCTACGGCCGCGCGACGTCCCAACGTCGCGACGCTCCCAACGCCGCGCGACGCCCCAACGCCGCGGATGCCCCAACGCCGCGAACGCTGGAGTCACCATATAAAGAAGTCGCCAGGCCGCAACGTCGCGGACGCCCCAACGCCGCGACGTCAGCGTAAGTTATTCTTCTCAATCATTAAAAGCAAAAGGGGACCAGAATTCGAGGGATCGGAGATCAAGGAACGTACGAACTAGGGCACGGAAACCAGAGCAGCAATGACATTGATCTCGAAGAAGAGCCCGTGATTTGTATTGTTTCTTCGTTTTGGACAATAGAACTGATGTTTTATATATCACATATTGGTATTTTCTTATTCAAGATGTTCTGCATTCATACCCGTGTGGTACGCTGGAACCCTCGTTACGCTTGTATGATTAAAGATTATTAATTTATATTATTCAGTGATTTACGATTCATTATCATCTGCTTTACATCCGTGAATCAATCACATGGTGATGTCTGGCCAACATTAGCGTGACTATACTGGATATCCGAGATTCGAGAGATGAGGATACCTAGGGATCTGAGTAGAGCAGCCTTCGGTTGATTCAAATGGTAGATATTATAGATTCCTAATGTGGCAAATTTCATAAGCTAGGCAACATTTTCAAGCATTTCTCGAGTATCGAAGTTGGGGCAGAGATACACCCATCTCTACTAGCGAGATGTACGAACACACCTCGAGAGAGGGTATTTCGTAAGCAAGATCACCTAGCCATTAATAAATCATAAATAAACTGAATAATATCACCTTTAAGAAATAATCCATCGAAAGTGGCAGGGGGAGACATAACCCTAGTCTTCATTACACAATAACTCATTCAAATCAGTTAGTTTAGTTTAAATTCAGATGCTAGTGTTCTTTCACACAATAAGTACATCCAGATAATATTTGAAAAGCCAATCTCTGTATTCAACAACACTTATCCTCGTGGAAAAGATTCTACTAACCGTACCATTGGTACACTATATTACTTGGGGCGACGCGTGCACTTGCGCACTTAGGCATACATTTTACACATCTCGTTATCGGCCTGTCAAATATGCTCAGAAAAATGGATTAAAAATCTAATGAGTTTTTGGATTCATCACTAACCTAGAAATGAAACATGCAAACAACTAGGTATTTTTTCAGGTCATATCTTCTGTGTTATTCCTTAATCTACTAGTTAAGGGTGAAGTCGCTGGGAATCCCGCTAACTTAATGTTTCTCATTGTCCTCGATGGTCGGGTTGTTGGCCATGCTCAATATTTTCGGGACATGTTCCATCTATCTTGCTACCTAGGCGAACATAACTAAATGAAAAGCAATCTATGAACTTGATTTAATGTGATTCAAACATAATGTGTCTAAATCTTCAAGTGCTCAAATCAATGAATAACGATTCCCGACCTTCAATGCAGACTCAGCTTGCTGAGCAATTACTTAATTTCTCCATATTTTATTTTTCCTTTTATTTTTCAAAATCTTACAGATTATTATTTGCCGAGAGTTGAAACTAGGGAAATGTAGAGATTTTGTCGGGCATTTGTGTTCCCAAAAAATGGCTAGGGATTTATGAAGTGAGGACCCACCCTTCACAAATACAAGGGAACAAATATCTACCTAGGAGTTCTTACTTCTCATGATTATGTTGCTTTGATGATATTCATACCTCACACATAGCCGCGTTTGGACATCTAGTAGGTCCTTGTTCTATAAGGCTATGAAAATTAAATAAGGCTTGATGAATATCGATGTGGACAACACGAATCAATAATACTCTTGTACAAGTTGGTCTGTCCATTACATTATCTAGTTTGTCTTAAGTTTTTGCATTTTCAATTGGAAGTTTGATTCCTATGCCGGCATGCCGTGTTTTTTCAATGTTTACAGGTTATTTTCTTGTACCCTAATAAGATATTAGTGCCTGATATCAATTTTCTTGGGCTTTACTATGACCATTCTCCACTTGTTTCTGTAGCTTTGGCTATACTACTTGACTTCCTTCTGCAAGTTACTCTACTTCTGTTGCCTTGATTGTGTTTTCCTTTATGAGAGCTGAGGACAATAGGATTGACTGTTTCCCATGTATAAAAGTTCCTTCATATTCTATGGAATCTGATGAAGGTATTACAAGTCTTTACTTCTCACCTTTATTCATCACTACATTCCATAAGGAAGATCAAATAGGCACAAATAGAAGGTACTATGGTGATTCCATAAACAACAGACAGAGATACATACCTTTTTACATTTATTTATTTTATTTTTTATTTTTGGATTACTTGTGTTTTTTTATAAATAGAAATCCAAATAATTTCCAAGAGTATGATGCTTTTTTTTTTGGCAATCTGGCAGGTGATTCTCTTTAAGTAAGGCTTTAAGTGAGGGGATGCATGTATGCAACTAACGAAGCATGTTGCAATAACATGTAAAGAGACTACAATTCCTGGGTTGCAGAATTTCCCTTTTTACCATAAGATTTATGGTGCAAAAATCTGAAATTTTGCGTCATTGGGTCACTTACTAGACTTCTTAGATCCCTTTCATGCGCAAGACATTTGGAAAATCCTGGGGTTGGTAGTGATTAAATAATATTCCACTTCCTCTTCAGTACCCCTTATATATGACAGGTAATTTCTTCAATCTATTACTCGTTAAAAATTATTTCAATTCCAGGGAAACTTGTGTGTTTTTTAATTTAACATGATGATGCCCTTATAAGTTCAAATGTTTTTTTATTTTTATTTTGCACATTAGTTGGTCTTTTCTCACCCAACCGTAAATGAGGAAAGTATTTTTGATAAGTAGTAGCAAGAAAAGCATTGCATCGTTAGCCAGGGTGAGACAGACTGACTGATTTAGTTTCCCGGGAATACAAAAAACCAGCTTGTTCAGCTTGTTTTGGTGGAGAGGATGCATTGGGAAACTTGAAAGTTCAGAATCAGAAGCTTTAACAAAAATTGACAAAGAGGATCAGAGTGATGTGAACTTGATAGATAAGGGCTAGTTTTTCTTTTGATAAGCTAGTTTTGCTTGTTTAGTTACAAGTAAAATCTATCATTCCTCGATCGTTAATGATGTGAACTTCTAATGTATGTGACATGATCACTGTGTTGACCTTTGCTTTGTATTTTGTCAACTCATAAGCCCAGGATTTGAGGATGGATTCCAACGGTTAACCTATGTACTTAGGTGCTGTAATTTTTTAGAAAGTGGAAGTAACTTTTGGTTTTGAAAGCACAAAATCAAACCAGTTTGACTGCTCTCTATTGGGTATGGGTAGTAATGCTAATGAATCAAGATTGCACTTTCACATACAGTAGCTGTTGTTTAGATTCCTTTCTTCAAGTTATAAATTAATTTTATTTCACAAAATGGTAAATCCTTCTTTTACAAAGGCAAGCTTTTCTCTCATGATATGCTCCATATGAGGGAAGGCAAGCCAAGCATCTATAGTTGTCCATGATAATATAGTCTTTGTATTTATATAACAATTCTACATTTACTCCACAAAAGATAAGGGCTTTTTACATTTTCTTTAATTTTTATTTTTCTGGATTACTTGTGTTTGTTTTATAAATAGAAATCTGAATCTGAATTATTCACTGATTGATGAAGAATTTCATACAGAAGGGAGGCTACTCAATGTATGCAAATAAAGAAGCTTGATGCAATAACATGTTATGAGACTACAATTCCTTGGTTGTAACTGCCCTTTTCACCATATGGTTAAAAAAATGATATTCTGTGTATTATTGTGTTATCTTAAATATTTCATTTCTTGGTTCCAAAACTCACATTGTTTAAGATGGAACTGAAATTTGCATATTCTTATACCTCATATTTAGGCTATGCAAGTGCAAACTATTGGGTCACTTATCAGCCTTCTTTAGGATCCTTTCCTAAGGTAAGACATTTGGATAATCCTTTCAGCATTGCACGTTTTGTATTATGTGTAAAACAGAATTGGACTGATTTAATTTCCTGGGAATACTTAAAACCACATTATTCAGCTTTCCTTGATGGAGAGGATGCAGTGGGAAACTTGAAAGTTCAAAATAAAAAGCTTTAACAGAAAATTCTCATAGCTTCAAGGATCTCTATCTGAGATGAGTAGCTTCCAAAGGACCACGTCCTATAGAAAAAAAAAGAATCAAAGGGGGCAAGTGAAGCTAAAAGCCAAGAAAGGGGGTTGACATGACACCCCAAATCCGGGGTTCAAATTTTTTTTTCGCATCGAACAAGTTCCGGCCACGACATAATGCCTCGCCGGCACGACTGGCCGTCCCGCCCCTACATGCGTCAAGCAAAAAAAAAAAAAAAAAGACCTTGGCCCCGCTGTGCACTGTGAGTGCGAGCCCCTAGCATTAGCATCGCCACCCTCGCCGTGCGCACAAAGACTATCACGACATGGGAAATCCCATGTTCTGGAATTCTCTGTCACGACTGAAAAAACTCTCTAACAACAAATAACCTTCCAAGTCTGGGGGCCTAGTCGCCGCAAGTACCGGAGCGCTGTCAATACGCCCAGTAATCGGCCGTGCCTACTTTGTTGGGACCAAAACTCCTCCGTCGCGACAGAAAAATGTGAGAAGTCTATTGCGACAGAGATTTCTTTGTCGCGCCATAATACCTTTGTCACGCGCATCGCTGTCGTGGGCGCACCCAGGGCGTGTCGTTGCACGCCCAACGCTCTGTTGCGACAAGGTCCCCCTGCCATGGCTAAACTCTGTCGCGACATAAACTTTCTCTATCGCGAAATAATTCCTTCTTATTCTGGCCAACTCTGTCGCGATGGAAAATCCTACCCTTGGGAAAACTCTATCGCGACACAGAAATACTCTGCCGCGACATAGAACCCCAAGCAAGACCAAACCTTTCGCAACAAAGATAAACCATGTTAAGACATTTTCTATTGCTTAAAACTGAAAACCATGTCGCGACACAAGGAAAACCATGTCGCGACATAGAGCCAAGAGGCTCTGTCGCTATCAAGAAAATCCTTGTCAATACACTCGACCTAGGCCAAATCCTGTCGCTACACAAACCCACTGTCACGACACATGGCCAAAAAAACTCTGTCGCGACAGATAAATCTCTACACAAACTTGGAAATGGCCAATGGCCTATTCTTTTGCATTTTCTGCACTTCCAACTCTCTTCCAATGCATTTTATGCATACTACTACATTTATATAAATTCTACAAGCAGTAAAAAATCTGGGAACTCTATTAACACTACACTGAACAAGTCCAAGAATAAGATTTTATTACAAAACTTCTCATTTACATATACAAAACTTGATATTCTATCCAATATATTACAAAATACATGAATAGGCCCCCGCTGTGTACCTCCAAGATTTCTGAAAATGTTTTCCTATAATCTGGGTGAGCAATGCCCGCGAGAAAAATTCTCCTATAAGGGCTACCCCCACCAAAATGCACATGCAATGGCACACAATATCATACCACATCTATTACGTAAAATGCATCCTATATGGAATATTTCATGTCATGAATGAGATGAGACTCCTCTATGCTCTTGCCAAACCCGAGTCCCGACCACTCTCACACATGCAATGCCAAGTATGAAAACCCTGGCTACTGTGTTTCACCCAATGTGACTCTTTCTTCAAATAAAATCTTGCTTTTTTAAAAACTCAAGACACATTGGAAAATCCTCCAATGTTCATTTGATTTCATCAAATCCCGTGTGCTATGCATTTGTGGGCCACGGATTTTTCAGGTTTACACCGCAGGATGTCGTGCATCTTTTCAACCTTTTTAAGGTCTTTTACCTCCGGTGATCATGTCTAACCGCGAATGAATTTGGGTCTTTCACCTTAGGGGGGGGATCTACCCCATCTTGCTCCGCCCAATACACGTATATTTTTTTCATGTTATGCAACCGTGAGTCTCAGTTTTGGACGTTGTCCAATTTTCGAGATCACCACCCATTCACCAAGAATGGTGAATAACCATTATCATGCACACACACCCGACTTGAAGCGATGTTACCATGCATATGAAATGCAAATATGCCATTTCATGCCATGTTATGTTACATGCATCATGAGAGCTACATGCAACATTTCCAAATCATGATAATTATATTTTCTACATATAATTTTCATTCACTATATATATCTCATGTCAATACATCAAACAAGCATCTATTAACACGATTTTCACACAAATAACAGGACATTCATTTTCCAACAATACCACATAAATACACTCACAACATCAAATAGCAGTCCGGAAATTTAGTCCCGACACACAAACAACATGTTATTCATTTTTCCAGCAATAACACACAACAAAACCCGAAGACATCAGTCCCGGGATCAAAACCAAGTCTCAAACACAGTCCGAAACTGCCCGGAACAGTCCCAAAAATTTCCAATATTCAGCCCCAAAATCTCGGGACTGAATCCCATGGCCAATTACGACCCCAAAGAACGCCCATGCCATTAAATGACCTTTAGGCTAGAAATAACTAGAGTAGGAAAATTCCCTACCTCTTGAAGTTTGACGAAACTCCCTGATTTTGGTCACACGTAGCTCTCGTTGAGTGGACCGACTTTAATTCTTGGACTGTCGAGCTTGGACCGTCAAAACGCCAAGAAATCCTCCATTTTTTATCTTTGTTTTTCTTTTCTCCCTCTCTATCCGATTTCTTCCCCCCCTTTCTCTCTTTGTTTGGATTTTTTTTTCCTTCATTCTCATTCACCGATTTGGTTAAAAGTGGGGGAAACTTCCCCCCCACCTTCCTCCGTGCCACATGTCACGTTCTCCAATTGTCTTGGTTTCTCTTTCTTTTTCTCTTTTCTTTCTTCCTTAATCTCTTTTCTTTCTTTTTATCTTTTCTTTCTTTTTCTTTTTTGGTTCCCACCGAATTGTCGCGACAGGGATTTCCATGTCGCGACAGGGTTCCCAGGCATGTTGGGCAATTTGGGTAGCAATGTAGGCTTTGTCCTCGACAAAGATTTTTCAGCCCCGTCATGGCTACAGAAATTTTTTGTCGCGACGTTGCTCAGGCTAGACCGCATTGGGTCGCGACAAAGGTCCCCTTTGTGTCGTGATAGACTTTTTCCAAGGCTTGCCATTTCTGTCGCGGATAGGTTCGTTCCAAGGTGGTGTTGGCGATCGAGAGTTTCGCCGCGACTACGTATCAAGCCCTCATGAGCGTGATTACATAACAACGCGCGAGCAATCGCGGGCAAGACGACAGATTTGCCCAATAAGGTAATTGTCAGACACCAAGCTGAGCTACTATTCATGTACATTGTTCATGGACATTGTAGAAAAAAAAAAAGGGGACCTCCAAGATTTGGGGTGCTACAGCGGGTCCATACTTAATTTAAAAACTATTTTTAATTAGATTAAACGCTATTACGAATTAAAAAATCACACAACCAAGCAAGTATATAAATTTCTCATAATCCTAATCATATCTAATTCTATTCATGAGAACATTCAAGCTTTTCCTTGAATAAAAAATACATATCCATGTAAACATTTCCATGAAGGTTCAATATCAGACAAAAGGTTCAGGTGTTGTAATTGTTCCATTAGAGTTCAAAGCTACTTAGCTAAAATAAATTTAAGTTTGAAAAAGAAAAATAGCACAAAATCACTCCACTCAACCTCCAACATCAATTTTTCCCCTTTTACAAAGCTGTTGCCTTTTGTTTCTTGGGCAAACATTGCTTCTGCTCGGACCGTTTTCCATTTATTGTCCAAGTGAATTTGCCTAAAAAGTCCAAGTGAATTTTGTCAATGTAGAGAAGCCATTTATTGTTAGCTACTTTGGAATATACAGAAATTTATTCCAAACCTTAATTTATTTATCAAAATGACCTCCAGCTTTCAGCAAGTATGACATTCGGTGCCCAAAATCCTTGCCTATCAAAAGAATAAACAATAGAAAATCTTAGAATGGTTAAAAATCCTGCAAAGAATGAATATTCAATGCTTACAAAAATCTCCGATGGTGTTTGTGTTTTTTATTTAATGTTGGATGACGATGATCTTTTTTTTTTACTTAATGTTGGATAAAACTTTTGTTCTTAATAGTGCTTAATAGTATTAAGTACTTAGCTGTTTATTTTTTCTAATACTTTATTTCTATTAAGTATTAAGTTTGTTTTTTATAGGCTAAAAGTCACCGTCTTAACATCTTAATGTATTAGAAAATATCATTTAATTTAATATTTATTTGTTTGATTGTAATTTAACAATATCCTTAAGATAAAAATGAAAATACTTATATAATGTTTGTTTAACATTTTAACATGTTTATAAAAAATAAAAATTATTATGATATTAATATTTTTAAGTTATTTTTTAAAAACTAAATACCATGAAAAAAATCCTCATTATACACGTTAAATTCATATTTAATCTATAAATAAAATAAAATTTTATCCACATTTTGAGAAAATTATTTTTTAAATCAAAATAATTATCATATCTACCAATGAAAAAAATCAAAATTTTAAATTTCTATTTGAGAAAATAAATTTTTAAATAAAAATTTAAATTATGCTTTTATTTAATCAAATGAGAACTAATTATAAGAGTTTTAATTGACCCGCATAGAATGATTTTCTCAGCTTCCTTTAGTTTTAGAGTTTGAAAATCCAGCTTTTTCTTAAAAGAAGAAAACATTAAAAAAAAAAAAAGCCAAATAGGGCATTTGTTTTTTTGGATTTTTTTTTTTGAAGCAAACTGCTTTCAGACTTTTGATTATTTGTTTTTTCATTTTCGCATAATTTATTTATGAATTTTTTAAAATTTCTTATGAATAGAAAAGGTCATACTTTGGAATATGTACAAAATTGTTGGGTTTGAGATTGCCCATATCTTCATCCCAAGGATTCCACAAGAAGATAATGACTTCAAAGATGGAGTTTGTTGAGTTAGAGAAGTCCTTGAAGAACCAGGATGAAGTCCTGACCTCTCAAGGTCATCCTCACGCCAAGTGTGATCGCACGAGACCTCCGAGAATCCCACTTCATCAAAAGCCAAGTGGTGGGACGCACAACAATCTACTGACTTGGAGGCTAAGGAACTTGAGGAGCAAGAAACTGATGGGCCTGAGATCTATTTGACAAGAGAATAAAGATCAAATCTCGGAAGATCTTGACGTCTAAGCTATCAAACCAGAATTATAAACAATTTAGGATTATATTCTAATGAGGATACTTGAGAAACAAGTTTCCTATTTCCGCTATGATAGCTTAAAGTAAAGAACAAAAAAAAGGTAGAGTTGGAGTCATTAGGATAATGATCCAACCTCATCTAGTCTTCAAATACTGAATCCAGGGGTTTAGAAGATACACGGTATAGATTTTCAAGAGCTGAGCTTGATGAAGAACAAGCGAAGTTCGGACGTTCTAAATGAGTGCAAAGTGGAGACACTCAATTGAGGTATTTAATGTTAAAAGCCTTTCACCTTTGGTGAAAAATGATGTTTTTATTATTCTTCATCTTATTGATGTAATGTGGGAATGGGTGTGTGATGTTGTAGAGAGGGGAATGGAGGACGTTCATTCTGAATTCCACTAGGAGTGATTAGGTTTCAAGAAGGGCCATGGGTAAAGAGTGAGTCTCGTACCACATAAGACTAATTGTAAACCTAGAATTGGGTCAGTGGAAATCCTGGCATCTAGGTAAAACCTCATGGACTTAGGTAGGTTGTTAAGCCACTTAAAAATTGTGTGTCATTACTTTATTGAAAAATATATCACATCTGCTTTACACACACTAAGTCCCCTAGGGGGAGTTCGAACGCATTGTAGCATAGTCCGAATGAGATCACAATTTGAACATTAACAACTATGATCTATAACACACACTTAGTGAGTGAGATCGCTGGTTGCTCCATCCTCTTGTATATTAAAATCAGATGGATCTGGTGAAGAATGGAATGTTCCTAAGGTGCCCTTATTGAATAGGCGGTACAAACTATAGCTATTGGAAAATACACATGAGTGTATTCATCAAGTCTTTAGGATTTGAAGTCTAGCAATATATAGAAAGAGATTGGTCAGTCCCAAACAAAACTGATAATGGGAAATTAGTGTTCAAGCCTACATCAGAATGGAACTATGAAAAAAAGAGAGCAACCTCATCAAACTCTACAACTCTTTATTCTATCCAATGTGGTATGGATGACAAGATGTTCGAACTCATTGCCTCATCAAAAGCTACAAAGGAAGCATGGGATACTCTCCGAAAAATATTTGAGGGATAAAGATGTAGAAATATGAAGAAGGAAGACAGTGATAGAACATTAAAAAGGGTTCAATCTAAGTTCTCAGATGAAGAAGATCATAGAGATCAAGAAAGGATTAGATGTCTTAGGGCTCTATCGAAAATTGAATGAGCTACTTCACAAAGGGCGTAAAGGAAGATAGCAAAGTCATCAGATTGTCAAGATCATCCGAACTTGATAGCATCCGCACATAATAACTTGATAGTCCACATCAGGGTGACAAGACCCAGCCAGGAAACCCTCACAGTTTAGGGTGGTCCACACTTTGAGTAAGTCAATTTCAATCCTAGGGAATGTCAATGGAACCTACTTTAAGAAGAAAGTAAACACATGCATTAATATAATACCCAAATATATATATATATATATATATATATATATATATACTGCTATATATATATATATATATATATATATATATATATATATATAAAAGATCCTGACCGACTATTTTACTCACGAGTCATAACACAAACACACATAATATAGACTCATATAAGAGTTCAATACTAAGATCGAGCATTTAAAAGTGTTTTACTTGAATTTAAGTACAAATAAATACATAATCCAATAAAATAAGCGAGATAGATAAGATGGGAATATTGCGGCTGTCGCGAGCAGGTAGCGTAGAGGCGAGCGAGAGAATTGGAATATACGGGCTGCTAGACCTAGAGAGCAGTTTAAAAAAATAAAACGTGAGATAATAAATCTCAGTGAGTGGCATAATTATAAGGAAAATAATGTTTTTATTTTCGAAAATTTCTTCTCTAAAGACCTCACGTCCACTCTTTTGTAAGGTTCCCCGTTTGGAATCATTTCACAAAACCCAAACTTATACCTAAGTCATCAATATGAAATTCATGCTCAAAAATTTAACTGACATTATTATTAAGAAAATCATAACCTAAATTTGTTCACAACATAAAATTTGAGCATAAAATATATATAACAATCATGTCGTAAAAATAATCATGAGAATACAATAACCATAAATATTGAAATGGTTATAGCTTACTCAATAACCAACAATGTACCGTACCATATAAACCAACGATGTACTATACCATATGCCAACGATGTACTATACCATATAAACCAACGATGTACTATACCATATAAACCAACGATGTACCATACCATATAAACCAACGATGTACTATACCATATAAACCAACGATGTACTATACCATATAAACCAACAATGTACCATACCATATAAACCAACGATGTACTATACCATATAAACCAACGATGTACCATACCATATACCAACAAGGTACCATACCATATACTAACGATCTACCATACCATATACCAATGATGTACTATACCATATAAACCAACGATGTATCATACCATATACCAACGATGTACTATATCATATAAACCAACGATGTACCATACCATATACCAACGATGTACTATACCATATAAATCAACGATGTACCATACCATATACCAACGATGTACTATACCATATACCAACGATGTACTATACCATATACCAATGATGTACTATACCATATAAACCAACAATGTACCATACCATATACCAACGATGTACCATACCATATACTAACGATGTACCATATCATATACTCATCATAAACCGTAGTATACCCACCTCACGACCCTCAACATCAAAATGTACCATGGTAATAATAATGATAATAATAAACCGTCGGGTAAACCCGACCTCACGACCGTGGAAATAATATATAACCGTTGGGTGAAACCAACCTCACGACTGTGGAAATAATATATAATGATAATCCGTCGGGTAAACCCGACCTCACGGCCATGGAAATAATATATGATCGTTGGATGAAACCAACTTCACGACACCATGGCAAACCCAATGCATTGTAATATGAATACTGAATCGAAACCTCTAGTACTATATGGTACATCAATTTATAACAACCAACACAGTATCCATACTCATATATACTTTTCCAACGATGCTGTATTATAAATTAAGAATTTATCAATTTAATTTCAACAACTCAATCAAATATATTGATGAATTTCAATTCATCAATTCATGCCTAAATCGAGAAATACCACAATGAAATTATTCACCATAACTAATTTTAAGCACATAAAACTTTAACAATATTTAACATGCTTAAAATCATAAAAATCTCAAAATCCATTTCTTAAATCAATAAATTTTCAAAGTGGTTTAAAACCTCAATCCATGTACCACAATTATATATCATAATAATACCCCAAAGCATTTAAAACATATAAACCACTCACATTTTCTGTTTACTAAAATTGAGCACGATTCCACAATTTTCCCGTCTTTGCTTTTAGCCTACACACTTAAACGAATACGGCGAAAACATTAATCGCCTGCGTATAGCGTAAAACTTAACGTACTTCACTATTTATAGTACTATTCATATGTATTCACTATTTCACGTATTCATACGTATTTATAGTACTAGTTTGGACTATTTCATACGTATTCATACGTATTCACTATTTCACGTGGAAATCCGGCGAAATCCCGTGATTTCGGTACCCATGCGTAGCTCTCGTCGTGTATAGTAACTTTAATTTTTGGTCCGAAAAATTCTGACCGTTAGAACGTCGTAAATCTGAGAAATACCAAAAATTAGGATTTTTCGAATTTTTACCTTAATTCTCGGTGAAATCCCGTGTTTTTGGTACCCACGCGTAGCCCTCGTCGCGTAGAGCACTTTTTGTTCTTGGCCCGACGAATTTGGACGGTCAGATTTCCATGAATCTGAGAAAGAAACTAAGAGAGAAAAAAAAATTAAAACAATTCTCTCCTTCCCACGCTCTCTGTCAATTCCGTCCAAGAGGTTTGTTATTCTTTTTTTTTTTTTTTTTAAGTGGGACCCACATGTCCCTTTTTCTTTCCCTTCTCGATCCATTTCAGTCCCGAAACAATTTATTTTGTCCCGGTTTCAATTTTCTTTATCCTAATTGAATATTCTTTAAATATTTTCCCATTTTTGGGAATTTTCCGAATCCGTTTCAGGTTTCACTCTACACCCATCGCCTAGAAATTCGTAAAATATTCCGTCTCGGAATTCAGAAGCTTTTCTGGAGTCACTAGATTTAGCTAGGCAATTTAACGGGCGCAGTCCGTTTGTCATCAGAATCTGAAATTTTCGAGACTGCGAACTATTTTGGCAATTTATTAATATTATTATTCTTTTGAAATTCTTTAATTTGTACTTTCACCCCATCTACTTTCCTTAATTGTAAAAGTGTCACAATTCTTTGAAAACTTTACAATTTTATCATAATAACAACTTCGAGAATTATCCTTAATAACAACTCTGCTAATACTACAATGGCACTAAAAAGTATTTTGCGTACAAACGCGACCCACTGCCATCGCATGCACCTTCCTGATCGGCTGCCATGGGTACATGAAAAGAAAGAAGATCATACAAGATATTTCAAGTCAAAAAGCTCAAGATCAGAAAACTAAAGTCCATGGATTAAGAAAGATAGTCCGAACTAGTGCAAGAACCATACTCTCCAAGTCAAGAAAGAATGAAAAGCACTTCAAAAAGATGTCATAGGGTATTAAGAAAGATCCGAAAAAGCATTCTTCTCTATCAAAGACTATCAAAGATAAACAAACAAAGAGTCTTGGTGTCTTCCCTTCCACCAGAAATATGATCAAAGAAGAATGGTATTTCAACAGTGGATGCTCTTGGCACATGATGGGAAACGAGCACATATTGACTAATCTACGACCCTTCTGCAAGGGAGTGTAATCTTCAGGGATGGTGCCAGAGGAAGAGTCATACGGATGGGATCCTTGGTCATTCTAGCATTGTCAAAGTTGCAAAATGTGTTGCTGGTTGAAGGACTCACAGTGAATCTGATCAATGTAAATCAACTGTGTGATGAAGGACTAATTGTACAATTCACAAAAGATAAGTCATAGTACAAAATCAAAGCCGCAATCATATCATGGAAGGAGAAAGGTCTTCAGACAACTGCTACTTACTACCCAGCATCAACCCCTGTATGAATGAAATGTAGAAAAATCAAGGGACGTGGTACCAACCGTTCAAACACCCTTGCTATACCAAACTTAAAGACACCATCACTGGACAAAAAATTCAGAATCAGGTAGTAGACCCTGGTCACATAAGTAGCTCTGTCCAACTAAGGGAACAAGACAGGCCTCCATACTTCAAGTCCCACGCACCTTAAATCAGGAACTAGTATACTAAAATTGTTACATATGGTCCTAACAGTCATAGAAAAGGGAGAAAGCTTTAATAGAAAAAAGGTAAATCTATGCAGAATTTGTTCGAACAACCTACCACCATCTTGAACAGTCCTACTAACTTTCTATAACTATCACAAATCCCTGTGTCATTAAGAATATGAACTAGATCCAAATGAGGAATTGAAGAAGATTAAGGTTCAAGAGGCCATATTCTCCATTTCAGAAGGATAAGACATTGAGGGGGAGTACATAGACCCCATACCATCGTCGGACCTCACTACAAGTCCAGACTATGAGCAAAGAACCGAGCTTGCAACCAAGGGTGATTCGCCATAGAAGATCGTTCGCTGGGGACCACATTGCCTAACCTGATCTTCAACCTTACTATCACTAGAGTCACCAATCAACAATGTCCGAATTAATTATGGCAAGAAGAGCTTATAGACACATACTCCGACTCGCGATCGCTCTGGCCCTGTTTCAAGTTCCTTTGCCACAAAAATGAGAAAGATCGCAGAGGAAGGAAAAAAGGGTAAAAAGGAATACTTTTATTTTTTATACCTTTTCGATCCCTTCCAATCGTGTAACGACCGCAGTGCGAGCAAGGAAACAATCAATGAAATGAAAATTTCATCTCAAAAGTGTTGCGCCTATCGCCCCTCTTCAATGCATTTTCTCAGTTCTTATCTTTATGGGATCTTTTTGTCAAGACATATAAAGGGGAGAATGTTAGGTTTGAGGATTGTTCATATCTCTTCGTCCTGCGGTTCTATAAGAAGATAAAGGATTTAAAGATAGAGGCTGTTAAATTGTAGGAAGATCCTCTGGGGAAGAACTAGGATGCCTCGAATCTAAGATCGTCCCATAGTGTAGGGACATGCGAGACTTGGAGAATTGGGACTTGGATCATAGTTGTCGTGGAACGCATCGCACAAATTCCGCAATCATGAGGCCAAGAAACTGGTAAAAGTGGTAAATCAATGGCTCGGGATCTATCCTCAAAGAGAATAACACCAAATCTCAAGATCCAAATGTATAGGCTATCAAACTAGAATTAGAAAGAATTTAGGATTCTATTCTTGTTTGGTGATATTTACATCGTTTAATGTCGTGATAGCTTAAAGTGTTAAACATAAATAGAAGGCAGAGCTCGGAGTCATATTAGGATAATGGATCCAACCCATCTAGTCTTCAAGACCGAATCCACAAGGTTATAAATTGGGGTTCGGAAGATACCTTATTCCAAGAAGACTTCTTAGAGCATATACAAGAAGAAATGCTGCCCTGATGCGGTCAAGGAGTGCAGTGTGTGATAATTTGATTACAAAGATCAAGACGTTAAGTCTTTCACCTTCGTGAAAGATGATGTTTTTATTATTCTTCATCTTATTGATGTAATATGGAAATGGGTGTGTGATGCTGTAGAGAGGGGAATGGAGGGAGTTCATTCTAAATTCCAATATGAGTGATTAGATTTCAAGAGGGCCTGGGGCAGAGAGAGTCTCCACAGTTACAAGCATTAATCAGAAACTCGAATCTTGGACGTTGGAAATCCTTTCACCCCAGGGCACAACCACGTGATTATTGTAGGTTGTTGAACCATGTAAAAATTGTGTGTGCCTTTACTTTATTGCAATATATATCACATCTGCTATGCACATACTAAGTCCCACAAGGGGAGTTCGGATGCACTACAATATAGTTCGAATGATATCACAGTTCGAACATTAACAAATGTGATATATAACACACACTTATATTTGTCAAAAAAAAATTTAAAATCCACATAGAATATTTCAAAATATTTTAAAAACATGAAATATTTTTAATTTAATTTTCTTCAATCTATCATTTTAAATTATTAATTAATTATATATATATATATATATATATATATATATATATAATTATTTTATCATTTTATTTTTTTTAATATGTTAATATACATATATTATAAATTTTTTATCATAATAATAAAGGTGATTTGATGAAAAGATCTTTTGAAAACTAAATTTCTCGTTGTTTTCTTGTAAAAATAGTTTTTCTTTTCAAAGACTTGTGTAAATACATGAAATGGCAAAAGACATATTTGTCTATTATGAATCATTTTTCAAGAAAAAACATGGAAAGAATTAACTTTGCAAATTTTGAGTTATTTAAGGTATTTTAACAAAATATTTCTATTCTTTAAAAAAAAAATCAAAGTTATATCACCACCACACAAATAAGTACTCACTAAAATTCTTTTTTAATATATTTAAGATGTTGATTTTAGGCATATACAAGACAAACAAATTAAAACTTAATAGAATAATATTATTTAAAAAACAAATGATTTAATATTTAATGCTATTAAGCCTTATTTAGTATTCATCTAAATAAAAGTTCTATTTAGCATTATGAAAAAAAAAAACAAGTGCCTCTTAACTATTTGGGCTTTTCCTATTCAATAAAAAGTTTCTAAGACTTAGCAATAAGTCACCAAAAAATTAAAAAACAAAAACGGTTTAAAGTCAGAAAGCAAATTGCATTCAGCAAAAAGCCAACCATCATTGCAGAATTTGCTCCATCAGGCAGCCAGACAGGCCTAAGGGGTTGTTTTGCCCAGATAGAAAATCGATGTAACCAACAAATCAATTATGATGAACAAGGAATGTGTTTTCACCATGTGCAGTCTCAAGCTTATTGAAATATTCTTGTTCTTGCCTTTCACACATCAACCTCTGCCAAGAAACACAAGACCTATCAAGAATTTTGCCTCTTTTGCAAATTCCTATTTCATATTTTTTTTTGCTAGAGTTTGTTCATCAATTCATCTTCCTACATAAAATCTCTTTTTCCCATTCTATCAAAAGTCAATTCACAATATCTGATATGATGAGATGAATAAAAATGTATATAAAAAGACCCAATCAAGATAAAGAAGAAACTATTAATTGATGGATGTGTTTTACTTACCAATTACAGACTCCTCAAATTGTCGCGGAACCGATTCAACCTTGTTGCCACCACCACATATACCTAATCTCTCATGTAATAAACAAACTGGAAATAAGCATACCTCCAATTCTTTTTGAATATAAGAGCACCACACACTCCCCAAAAGCCTACAATGAACCCAAGTCCCATGCTGCTGATGTAGAACCATGGCATTTCAAAACCATCATTTTCCTCATTGGCGTCCATACTTTGAGATTTATCATCTTCTATGCAATTTTTTGTAAGAGGAGCTTCGCATAGTTGGGCATTGCCAATGTAACTGAATGCATCAAAGCTCTGAAGCTGTGTGCTTAATGGAATTCTTCCCCACAACTGGTTGTATGATAGGTTCAAATGATTAAGAAATGTTAAATGGGCGAACGTTTGAGAAATTTCACCTGAAAGATGGTTCATGGAGAGATCAAGAGACAGTAAAGATGTCATTCTTCCAATTTTCTCTAGTATGCTTCCCATCAAATGATTTCGGGACAAGTTTAAGAATCGTAGTCCAGCGAGTTGTGATAATTCAGTAGGGATTGATCCAGACAAATTATTACTTGAGAGGTCAATCATTCTAACATATTTAAGAATCCCTTTGTACTCGAGTTCTCTCCCAACTGTCATCAACATAAGGCTCTCCACGTAGATTTCATATACAAATCACAGATAAAGGTATATGCAGCAACAAGCCATCTATCAAGGACTGCAAGCAGGCCACAAACTGAAATTATTCAAACACTTGGGTATAAATCCAGACAACTTATTATCTGCAAGATCCAATACTATAAGAGAAGAAAGTTGGCAGATTTGTAAAGGAATTCCTCCGGTGAATTTGTTGGATCTTAAACAGAGTACATTTAAAGATGTTAATTCTCCTATCCAATTCGATATATTTCCCAATAGTTGATTACGACTTAAATCCAGTAGCCCCAAAGTGTGAAGTCGGGCAAGGATGCGGGCATACTTCCGGAGAAGCTATTATTTTGTAGGTGCAATGCTTCAAGTGAAAGTAAAGAGCTTAAGGAGTCAGGAATTTTACCCGAAAGATTATTGTTTCCTAGGTTTAAGTGAGTTAGAGACGACCAGGAATTCCAACATTGAGGAAGCTGTCTAGATAAATCATTATTTGACAAGTCCAACATCTCTAATTTACTTGTTGCGTTCAAGTTTTGGCACAAGAATTCGAAAACAGGTCCAGAGAATGAATTGTTGGCCATGTTCAATACCATAACATTTGGAGACAATGAAGGTAACAGACCGATAAAGCGATCAGAGTTCAAATGGATTTGGATAGTGTTAAGCCAAACTCCAGATAAATTCCCAGTTATCTGGTTATTAGAGAGGTCAATTAGTTCATTAATTCGTGAAGCCCACTTCCAAAGCCATGTTGGAGCTAAGCCTATAATCCCAGAGTTGGATATGTCTAGAACCAAAAGAGATGTTTGAGTGCGTATCCGCGTAGGAAAATCGGGGCCCAACTGATAGGAACTCATCCTCAAGTATTCAAGTTGAAAAGAAGGAACCCAATTTGGCTTGACTTTGAAAATAAGAGATGTTGAGGACATGCCTAAGAACTTCAGTTTTGAGAGTTTCTTCAAATGAGCTTTTGACACTGTGCCTACTAAAGAGTTATTTCCAATTATCAAATACTCCAAATTTGGAAGAAGCCATAGGCTACTTGGAAGAGTTCCATTTAAACTATTTTCACGTAGATTTAAAGTTGTCAAGGATGGTAAGTTTCCAAGAGATGAAGGAATTTGACCATCAAAGAAATTATCATCAAGCATAAGGGATTGTAGATGTTGGAGTTTCCCCAAACACTTTGGTATTTGCCCTATCAATTGATTGCCCCTTAAATTTAGGTATAAAAGACTAGTATTGAGATTAAATAGCCAATTAGGTATCGTGTGATTGAAACGATTCCAAGGGAGAGACAGGGTTGTGAGAGATGTAAAATTGGGATACTTAAGAGATGGACTCATGTTATCAAGTTTACAGCTAGCTAAGACCAACTCAAAAGGGAAGATAGCATAGATGTATACTGAAGCCAATAAACTTCCTTGTGAAGGTCAACTTCATACTTGGCTAGGTGTTCCAAAGAAGAAAGATGAGAAATCCAATGAAAGTTCTCAACATAAAGTGGTGGTGGTTCTGGTTTCCAAGTTGAGGAATAAACACTACCTCCTAGACTGAGGTAATGAAGGTTGGAAAGATTACCAAGGTTAGGAGGGATTAGTCCACCAAATGAAGCATAGGAGAGGTCGAGGTATGTTAAACTCCGCATGGAACCTAAGAAACCTGGAATCGGAATACCTCCAAAATCATTCAACCTCAAATCCAAGAGATTCAAAAATTCTAATTGGAGCAAAGCAAGGCTTACCTTCCCACCCAATGAGAAGTTATGGCAATGAAGGTCGAGCTCAAAAACTGATATTTTCCCAAAATATGAGATGCATGGATGACGGAGGTGAAGCTTGATAACTCGACCAGTGACATTGTGACAACGGACTCCATTCCATGCACAACAATCTTCGTGAGCAGACCAAGAAGAGAGGCGATTCCCATGATCATAAAGAGCTTCTTTAAATCTAGCAAGTGCATGTTTCTCTGTTTCATTGCAAGGCAAGGTGGAAACGATGGAGAAGAGAAACCAAAACAGAGCAAACACACAAAATTGCTTTAGAGATTGCCATGAATGATGGACGAGTGAGTTACTCACTCCAAATAGACCTCAAATTAAATAGAATTCCATCATTCAAAGTCACAAATATTCAAATAAAATATCAGCCACAAATCACTCCACCATCTCTTCAAAGGTCCACAAAATATCGGTTCTATTTCACAAGTTATGTCCATATGTTCATATTATGTTTAAGTCCCGATTTCTAATCCCTCAAATTTTCGGAAAAAACAATTTTTCTTAGACAATTAACGATTTTTGGAAAGATAAAAGGCCAAATATAAATTTGTTTGAATAATATTTGACGACACTTTTTACAAAAAAATTCTTAGAATAATTTTTAGGACATAATTTTATTTTATTTTATTTTTGACATCTATTCTTATAAGGACTCAAACCTAAGACCTCCATTACACCCATCGAGTCAGCCCTCAAGGGCATGACAGAATTTTATTTAGAAATTGAAATATGAAAATCGTTTATTTAGTCTTATTTTCTATGAAGCTATTGTTCACTTATAACGTAGAAGTTTACAAACAATTTTAATTATTTTTTAAGAACATTGTAGTGACTATCTTAAAAGGCTTCAAATCTAATTTAGAAAATAATTTATTTTTATAATAAAATTTCAAAAAATGGATTACCAATAATAATAAACATGTTTTTAAGTTTAAAATGATTTTACAGTTCTTAAAAATAGTTTTTGAATTTGAAAACTAACGATAAAATGGAAAATTAAGGTGAGAAATCGTTGAGGATTGGAATCCACGAAATCCATGACATTCATGGAAGCTGATGTTTCCAGGAATCAAAATCAAAGATGGAGACAATGAGATTTGTGACCAAACATTACTGAAGCTTACAGTAGTCAAACATGATTGTTTGTCATGTCATATCATATCATTTTCATCCTAACACCTCTTGATACACAATTCAGCCCCCCTTGGTGAAGCAAGATTTATTATTTTTATTATTGATAAACTTTTTTTACAAATTTTATTTCATTTTTCAATTTTATTAATAAAATTTCAAGATTTTATTTATTTATTTCATGTATTATAAAAATTATAATATGTATTTAATTTTTTATAATTTTTTGAGCAAATATTTAATTTCTTATAATTAATAACTAAATAAATAAATGTAAAATTTATGAATAAATTGAAAGTGATTTTTTTTAAAGTATTTTTGGGTTGATTTTTGAGTGTCTTAAAATACATATATAAAAGTATTTAAAACAATTCAAGTTTTCAAGTAGATTTTTATCTTATAAAATGTGTAAAAAAACAGTTTTTAACTATCAATTTTACTTTTTTTTTACTTTTGATTATAGAGGGTAGAAAGTAGCAGAAGTTCCCTGATAAGGGGCATAGGTGTTGATATCAACATTTACATCAAAACTAAATTAAAATTTTGATATAAGGTTCATGCAATGATAAAATAAAAAATAAAGGTATTAATAGTGTTGTGTTTTATTATATCATGCATATTCTCTTAAATTTGATGTATATCAATATTATTCATTCTTCAAAATAGTAAAAAGGGTAAAATAAACCTAAGATAGTCGGAATTTCACGCTTGATAAGACGGGCGAAGGACACTCGCGCATTGAAAGTACTCAGCGTGCCACATGTCGTTGCAGGATGAGCCAAACACTTAGCTCAAGGCCATAGAGCATAAAATTTAAGACTCCTTGCGGAGTGGATGGAAATCCATATAGATGGATAAGTGATAAGGTGTAATCTAGTTAATCACATAGAAACGGGCAAAGTTGGGTATGAGAGAATAAGCTCTCTTTAACTCCAATCGACCCAACCAATCACGTAAAGAGAGTAAAATAGAGAGAGAAAAGAAAGAGGAAAGAAAAGAGGAGAGATTTTAGAGAGAGAGTGTCTATTTTCTCTCTCTGCATTTTCCGTGGATCCGTCCTCGTCGACCGCGGCATAAAGAAGAATCACATCCCCACTGCAAGAGCTACGCGTGGGTACTCGGTATTAGAGTTTCGACAAACTCCGAGAGGTAGGGGTTTTCTCCTACTTGATTTATTTTTCGCAAGAGTCATTGAATTACTTTATTATCTGGTGTCTGATGGTCGTGGTTTTTAATTCCAAAATCGACCGAGCGTAGGAAATCCTTGCACGGGTCACATAGCTTCAGACCGGTCGATCGCTCTCACGACTTCAGACGTATTTGTGTAGCTTGGACGATTCAAAATGAATTGTCTAAATTGTTTATTAGTACAAGTGTGCTATTTTGTTATCGTCTTCAATGAATAAATACGTGATTGGTAGGGATTTTGTTAATATATCCATGTCGATATATTAACATGAATTCATTGTGAAATGACATATTGCATTTCATATGCACCGGGCAACCTAGAACAAAGAGGTGAGTCCTTGCATGTTTTCGGTTGACTAAACCATTATCGGAGTATGTCCAATGTAAAAAAAATCGGAGGGTAGTAAAAAATTTATATCAGAAGATTGTCCGAATAATTGATTTGGAAAGTTGTCCAACAATTCATGTCGGAGGATGTCCAATGACTGTTTCGGAGAGTTGTCCAACATTTTCACCTCGGAGGGTTGTACAATAGAATTTTTATCGGAAATTGGGAATGTGTTTTCAAGAACAAAAACCTTTTGTTTTGAAAACGGAAGCCACACTCGCTTAGGCATGCGTGAGGGGGTTAGTGAGGGCTCGAGATGTGGGAATGGGTGTATCACATTCTCATCCATAACATGTAGACATTCGAGTAGGGACTCAGATGTTTTGTATCATCGTTTGATGTGCCATTGCATGACAAGTAGAAAATTCCACCACTCGGGCATTGCTCACCTGGGCCGCGGGATCCATCTTTCAGAAAATCTACGCCACAGAGGTCAGCTTTTTGAGAAGAAAGCCGACATGTGGCTTTGATTATATACTTTTGTAAAACATGTATGAAACATTTTGATTGTTGCATGTTTGTATAAGAGTGTAATTAACACTTGTAACTATTGTAATATAGTTGGTTGTATTTTGTTGAGTATGGATGTATAGGCCAACGTGACCATTTTTACTCATGTTTGAGTCTTGTGTAGAGAGAAACTCGTTTTGTAGCACTGAGACACTCAACAGTCACATGTATTTCGCGGGTTAACGGATTGTCAACAGACTCCCAGGTTTGGGGCGTCACAATTCTAGAGTGTCTTTGTGGAAAACCTATGACATTTATCAAGAAACAAATCAGTCCTAATTCAAATTTTGAAGGAAAAGAAGATGAAGATGAAGATGAATTTCCTCTGAAACTCAATCCACCAATTTTTTATTTTCCCAACAACCAAACTGGAAGTATGGAAATTCTTAAATTAAAAAAATGCTAAGAAGAAAACCTCAATCTAAGGATAGGGAATGTAAGACCCGAATTTACGCCTATGAATAGTAAATTTCGCTGATCACTCAGTATTCACTTTAAATACCAAATGAAACATGCCCAAAAAAAAATATGTTTATAATGTATTGAGTCCAAAGAAGTCGAACTAGATTAAAACGAAATTATGTTATGGGTGAAATGCAATTTTTCCCGAAAAAGAGCAAAACGACACTTTGTCATAAAATCAAATTTTTCTAGATCTGATGACGAACGACTTCACCGTCAATTCATCTCAAATCTAGTTACCTACCAAATTCGTTGAATTCCGAGACAGTCAGATTTTCACAAAATTCGAGGCGACGAGCGTCGAGTGAACCCCGAAAACGAGATTTTTAGAAAAATCCCAAAAACTGTCAAATATTTAAAGAATTTCCATTTAAGATAAATGGCACTAAAACCGAGACGAAATAAATTATTTTGGGACGAAAAAGGACCGAAGGAAACATGACACGTGGCGAGACGTGAGCCACGTGTCTCATGTATCGTCGCACCACGTGTCTCATGTATTAATAGCCTAAAAAAATCTAAACCACCAAAAGATCTCATTTTTTGCTCTAATCCAAATCGTAGAGAGACAGAGAAAAAAAAGAGATCTTCTCTCTTCGATTCGTGGGATTTCATCGGTCGAATCTCATTAGGTCAAGAATCAAAGTTGATCTACGCGATGCGAGCTACGCTATGGGTACCCTAATCGCAAGACTCGCCAGCGTCCAAGGTCTGGCTCTCTACGTAAAACCGAAAAGGTGGTGTCCCGTGAAATCACGCCATTCGAGGTGTGGTTTTTCTCTACCGTTAATTTCAAATACGTACGGGGCGCATCAGTGGAGATACCGCGGCGCTTTGTTTCTTCTCCAACCCCATGATTGTATTTTTGCCATAACTTGGTCATCACTCATCTGAATTGAGTGATTCAAATTGCTAAATAAACTAAACTGATAGGAGAACATTTCTCCTTGAAATAGGTCTATCCAAATTCCACCCATTGGGACACAACAATGCATTCAAAGTGGAGCTATGTTCCGCGCTCGTTTCTATTTTACGCTCCATGACCCGTATTTCAAGAGAATGCGCCATCACTCATCCGAATTGAGTGATTCAAATTGATAAGTAAACTAGACTGATAGTACAACAATCCTCATTGAAATAGGTTAATCTAAGTTCCGACCCATTTGGACTCAAAAATGCATTCAAAGTGGAGTTATGTTCAAGCAGTTTTTCTATTTTGTTTTTACGACTCCATGACTGTATTTTGGCCATAAATTGGCCATCACTCATCCAAATTGAGTGATTCAAATTGATAAGTAAACTAGACTGTTAGAAGAACAATCCTCATTGAAATAGTTCAATCCAAATTCAGACCCATTAGGACTCATAAATTCATTCAAACTGCACCAGCACACTAATTCCCGGGGGGACACAATGGTCATGGCCTCCAATTTCGGAAGGCCATAACTTCTTCGTCTGAACTCCGTTTTGGGTGTTCTTGGACTCTATGGAAAGACCAATGTGTCAAGATTCTAACCATATTCCTGTAGAGGACAGTGGATGAACATAACATGACTAAAAATTTATGGTTGCACCAAGTGTCCAGGTTGCTTGGTTATGTAGATGTGAATAGCCGGGTTTTGGCATGACCATTTCATGGCATGTTGTGGGCTATTGTATGGGGTATTAATTTCCATGAGTTAGCTTAAGAAAATCATGAGAACAAAAGAGGTTGAGTTCAATTGATTTTAATCAATTGGAAGTGATTAAATGCTTATGTCACGAGCATAAGATAGTTAATGGTTTAATCAACATGATTAAGGTATGGATGTTAATGGATTTTATGGATAATGACGGTAGGGGAAGGTGATAAGGACAAGGGTGGAGGTGGAAAGTTTTGTTTAAAGGAGGAAAAGGGCTTAAATAACTAAGGTGAGGGAAAATGTAATGTTTATGAATATATATATATATATATATATATATATATATATATACATATATATATATATATATATATATATATATATATATTAATGTTTACTAAATGTATATGTTTTCATATCTATGTTATAAATGTTCAAATGAAAAAAAGAAATGTGGTTTTCGACTTTAAATTATGTTGAGAAATATGAAATGATTATAGTTTCCATAGTGTTATAAAACATGTGTTGACAAAATATGAAATGATTATGGTTTCCATATTTTATAAAGTATGATTTCTGGTTTCCATATGAAAAGAAATGTTTATGAATGTATATTTTATATATACATGTTTATATGAAAATGTTTGAATCCTTGGTTACCCTATGTTACAAAGATAAAGTTTAAATGAAAGTCGACTAAAGTACTTTACGCGTGCATGGTACATGGGAAAAGGGTTAGGATTTTTTTTTATTAAGGGAAGGGAAGAGTGATGCATATTGCCATGCACGTGAAAAGTACGAAAAGTTTACCAACGCATAATGTGATGTATTCCATAGTGCAATGGTATTTAAAAGAAAAGCACGATTTATCGGATGTTCCTTTTAGTCACTTCCGTGATCGTAAGATCAAGCTTTTCTCATAGGTTCTTTTACGGGCCAACTAGTGGTTAACTGTGATGGCACGATTTTATGGTTCCTCGGGGCCATCGATGATCATAAGACTGCTTTCCTGAGGTTCATTCATGGACCAACGGTGGTTAAATCTGTGAGATGCGTTACATTGGATATGACTCGATTCAAAAGGAAAAGAAAGTATATTGAAAATATATGTCGATACAATCTTTACATTGTATTCGATCTATATGGAAAAGAAAGTAAAGCAAAGTTTATGGAAATGATATGTTTATACAATTGTTTTACACATTGTATTTGAACTCTATGGAAAAGAAAGTAAAGTAAATGTTTATAAAAATGAGATATCTATACAATTGTTTTACACGTTGTATTTGAATAGAAAGAAAAATAATGCAAAGTAAATGTTTATGGAAATGAGATCTCTATACAATTGTTTTACACATAGTATTTGAACTATATCTGGAAACATTATTTTCCTATGAATTGTACTCTCACTGAGCTCCTTTAACTCATCCTTTTTCCAACTTTTTTAGTAAAGTAAGACCGACGCAGTACTCGAGCATCCGCCAGCTGATACTCCGCCTCACGTGACGACCACCTTTTGAAAATGTATAGTTTTTGTTGTAAATAACTACTTATGCACCTTTATTTTGTAATGTATATAGGTTTTAAAAGATTTTTTATATATCTATAGTGTTCAGAAAATGATTTTAAAGTTTGATCTAAATTGGCTGCGGGTGGACTCGAAGTGCCCATTATCGATGCAGTAAATTAAATTGTTTTATTACAGGTGTTGTAAATTGGGACATGTCCAAAAAACAGAGGAAACTCTACCCCATTTTCTATAAAGGGTTTAATGTAAAAAAAATAAAAAAATTTGTCCCACCATGTTTCATAAGAATTTAATGGAAAACGTAACTTTAGAAATGGGTTCGCTCCAAGGATTCACTTTAACAAAAGGTTTAAAAGAAATGAAAGGTTTTTTTTCAAATCCGTAGGAGTGTCGGGAGGGTCCCCGAAGTTAGGAAAAGGAAACCCGGGTCTAGTCCCTTCAACATGGTATCAGAGCCTAAGGTTTTAAAAATGTTTTGGTATTTTGAAAAGTCTCCACGTCCTAAAATGATTTAATGTTTTATTTAAAGGTGCACGAGTTATTTTAATAATTTAAATGTCATATGAACTTTATAACATATGATATGTTTAAATGTTACGTACGCGCTTCGCCGAGGCCATCCAGCCAAGAGGAGAGTTCCCGAGTTGTTCGTTTCCAACTGAGGAAACATATAGATGAATCTCATAATGTTCCTTATTCCACCTCTTATTCCTTCTCGTAGCCTTCACAAAGTGTGTGACCACCACGCCTTCTGTGAGCCGCGGAGTTACTATACCGCTGATCAGCGGTTTGGTATTTTAGCCACAAGATTGTCACCCATGAGTCGATGTCCAATGAGAGGCAAGGAAATTAGGCAAGAAATTATGACTCGAATAAGGGATCCCAAAAGGCATGGTCGTGGCTGTAGGTAATGAGAGAGGGTGTTCAATGTTAAGGGATGTCTGAAGGAGCGTGGCGGCACATATTCTCTCGCTTACATTGAGAGACAGAGCACTTGACTAGTGGAAGGCAAAGACATAGACGCATTTCGTAGGGGGGTGTCCTGGACTCAGTTTAAAGAGGAGTTTCTAGAGAAATTCTACCCCGTGGTTTATAAAGATCAGAAAATTGAAGAATTTTTCAAGCTTGAGCAAGGGACCATGTTAGTGACAGATTATGAAAAGAATTTCTAATCCGTTGCGACATGTTCCTCATTTTGTGACCAAGGGCACATAAAAGTAAGAGGTCTGGCTGTGGCCTAAGAAAAGAGTCAAGAGCACTACGCGCCTTCATATTCAAGATGGATGTGTGGTCGGCGCCGCCATCGTGGATGTATGAGTCTGGGATTAGCCCTCGACAAGACAGGTTCGCAAGTGGCTAAAGAGATTGATCACTTCTAGACTGGGCGCCGATCCAAAGAAAAAGTCAAAGAAGGGAGGAAAACCACTATGGGCAGCTAGTAAGACAGGTCAGAGGCAAGAATTCAATCGAGTTCCGAAAAACCAATCGACCGGAACTCTTCACCCTAAGACAACAAAGGCAAGAAGTGTGGAAGGTTTCATAGAGGGGAGTGTAGATGTGGTCCTGATGTTTGTTACATATGCACAATCAGACATTTTTCAAATGAAGGTCCACGCAAGCCTCCCAAGAACGGGTCGCCTACAAAGTGGCACCACAAGATGCAGGCTATTTTCAAATGGCGTAGGTCAGATCGAGGGGGCACCCGTAGAGGTTCTACTCCTTCCAAGAGGACCTGTACTCAGCAGTAGAGTCATCCACCTGCAGGACTTCCAGCCGACCACACCCCAAAGCCGTGGCATTCATGCTACTCCAAGAGGATGTCGATACTACCCGATGTTACGATTGCATGATTTCACCACCGTGATGCCCATTCTCCCATGCACTCGGAGCCACATTCTTTTATTTCTACAGGGGTTTATTTCAAATGTTAATGCGGAGTCCCAACCTATAGACCGCAAAGATAGTGGTATCTCTTCCTACGCGGGATTCACTCGCCAGCGTAGAGTGTTTATATGATACTAGGAGGATTATTAGGAGGCCGAGAGTCGCGTACTCTGATATTATTGACATCCATGACTTTTGATGTTATCTGGGTAATGGATCGGGCTATCTGCATATCATGCCACAAAAAATGATTGTTATAGAAAGAGGTGCCAGTTCCATGCATCAGGAGACAGAGGTCAGGTTCATGGTTACTAAGACACTACCTAACGTATTATGACAATATGAAGGCTAGTAAGATGTCCTAAGACATATCAAGGGTACCTAGCTTATGCCATTGAAGCGAGGATAAGAGAGTCACTGGTGCATTCCAGAGTCGAGAATTTCCGATGTATTTCAAAGGATCTTCCAAGTATACCTTCGAAATGTGATTGATTTTCATATTGAATTGGCTCCCTCGACATAACTAATCTTTAAGGCACCTACGTGACGGCTCCTTAGAGTCAAAGAATTGAAAGTACTGTGATGGAAGAGCCAGGAGTGCGGTTTGCTGTGACCGAGTACTTCGCCTCGGGGGAGCTCGTTTCGCTTTGTGAAGAAAAAGGATGGAAGTTTCGAGATTGTGTATTGGGATTATGTGAGAGTCGAATAAAGTGACAATAGAAATCAATACCCGTCTACTCCGATTGATAATCTTTTGATCAATTACAGGAGAGGGTATTTTCCGAAAATCGATCCCGAGGTCGTTACAATCACTCAAAGATCCGGCCGAGGATGTTCCCAAGATGTTTTAGAACACGAGCATGGCATTACGAGTTCTTAGTCATGCCATTTAGACTAACTAAGGCCCCAGCTATTTTTATGGATCTTATGAATAGGATCTTTTAGCCTTAGTTTAGACTGGGCTGTTATAGTATTCATCGATGACATTTCATCTATTCAGCAAAGAAGGAAGATCAGTGAGGAGCATCCGAGAGTTGTTTTGCGTGACTCGAGGGAAAATCGCTTGTATGCCAAATTCAAGAAATGCAAGTTCGTTGTGCGTTGTCATTTTCAGACATGTGATTTCAACAGAGGGTTTCTCATGGATCCTCAAAATATCGAGGCAATTGTGAACCTGAAACCACCACGAATGCACAAAGATAATGAAGCTCTAGGTTCGTAGGGTACTATCGGAAATTTGTTTACTGTTTCTGCTACGCCCTTCACTAAACTGACAAGGAAAGAGGAAAATTTTTGTATGGTTAGAAGCATGTCGCGAAAGCTTCGATAAACTAAAATCTTGCTAAATTGACCTGCAAATTTCAGTTCTTACACTTAATGTATGTGTGATGGATATACAGATTTGATGCATCCAGGTAGGGCTTAGGGTGTGTGTTAATGCAACATGAAAATGTGATAGCATATGCTTTGAGACAATTGAAGAAGCATGAGCAAAATTATTCAACACACGACCTAGAGCTGGCTGTTGTAGTCTTTGCTTAACGGATATGGAGGTATTACTTATATGGGATTCCATGTAGAATTTTTACAGATCACAAGAGCCTGCAATATTTATTCACACAGAAGGAATTAAATATGAGACAGAGGAGATGGGTTGAGCTCATTAAGGATTGGCGGAGGCACTACAGCACCATCCGGAAAAGGCTAATGTGGTAGCTAATGCCTGCAGGGAAATCTACGTTCCATATCTCACTTAAAGGTCAGATACCTCTCGCACTTATGGAATCGAGGTCTTTGTGTGTGAGACTAGAGGCCGATTGATACCGGAGCTTTACTAGCTGGGCTGGGCCATGTTCGTCCGACACGATAAACAGGATAAGGAGCCATGCACTCCAAGATCCGACCGTGATTAAGTTCAAAAGGGAAGCCGAGTCTGCGCATCTAAAGGGATTTTCAGTACTAGCAGATGGTATATCATGATGGATCAGTCAGGTGTACTAGATGCGGAGAATTCAAAGAAAGAAATTATAGGAAGAGGCTCACTTTCCGTGATATGCGAAGCGTAACCGAAGCACTAAAATGTATCATACCCTGAGGGAACACTACTGGTTGAGGGGTATGAAGAAAGATGTTGCAAAGTTTATCTCCAGATGTCTCATTTGTTAGCAAGTTAAGGCTAAGCATCAATGACGTGCAAGGCTCTTACAGACTCTTCCGATCCCTCAGTGGAAATGGGAGAAAATCACTATGGATTTTGTGGTAGGACCGCGTCGCGCAGTGGTTATGTTGCGACATAAGTGATCGTTGATAGATCGACTAAATCAACCCATTTCCTACCCATGAAAATAAAGGACTAATCGAGAAGTCATCGAAGTTATAATGCAAAAGAGATCAGGCGACTCACCCGCACGCCAATATCGATATAGTAGTCGATAGAGATCCACTAGCTTAATTTCCACTCGCCTACCATGCAGAGCTCGGGTACTCAGGTTACATTTCGCACGGGCTTTCCCATCCTCGCACAAATGGCCAATCCGGGAAGAACCATACGTACATTGGAAGATATGCCTGTGGCTCAGGTGTTGTAGTTTAAAGGAAGTCGATAGATATCTACCATTAATGGAGTTCGGGCCATAACAGCTAGTTATAAATCAAGCATTGAAATGGCACCTTACGAGGCCTTATACGAAGTAAAGTGTAGGACTCCATTATGTCGGGATGAGGTAGGCGTAGAGAAAATTCATAGCCCGTAAATTGTTCAAGTTCCGGAAGATAATGTTAAGGTTATCGGGGATGGGATTAAAGATATACAAGATCGATTTAAAAGTTATGCCGATAACCAAAGGAGAGATTCAATTTAAAAGGATCGTGTATTTCGAGGATATCACCTGGAAAAGGGTGTCAAGGACTCGGAAGAAAGGGTAAAGAGTCTCATATGGGACCTTATGAGATTGTGAAAATAATCGGGAGGTAGCCGCATTCGTGAGGTCACACTTGACCGCAGAATACATGATGTCTTTCATGTTTCTATGTCAGCATAACAGCTCCTTCACATGTGTTAAGAGATCAACCAACTTGAATTGAAAAAGAAAACTTGACTTTATGAAAAAAAGACTGGTTTAGATTGTTGATCGAAAGGATCGTGATTCTTTCTAACAAAGTGATCTTTAGTGAAGGTGTCAGGGATGAATCACTACAGAGCAAGCAACATGGGAACATGAAGATCGATGCAACCCAAGATCCACACCTGTTTTAGTCAGGTATGATATTTAAATTTTGAGGACGAAATTTTGTAAAGAGGGGTGAATTGTAAGACCTTGAATTTATAGTTTCTATGAATAGTAAATTTCGCTGACAAGTAGGGGTATTCGACTGAAACAAATAATGAATAGTATTTTTCGAAAAACAAGCCCCGAAAAAAAAATGTTCATAATGTATTGAGTCCAAAGAAGCTAAACTAGATTAAAAAAAAATTATGTTAAGGGGTGAAAATGTAATTTTTCTGAAAAATGGCAAAACGGTAATTTGCCACAAAAAAGTCTTAAATTTTTCTAGATCTCAGATGACGAAACGGACTTCACCGTTGAATTCGTCTCACGAAATCTAGTTACAAAGTCAATTTGCCTGACTCGAGACAATGGATTTTTACGTAAATTGAGGTGACTACGCCAAGTGTGGACTCCTAAAACGAGATTTTAGAAACCCAAAAAATGTCAAATATTTAAATAATTTCCATTTAAGATAATGGAACCGAAACCGGACGAAAAAGACTGAAAGGAATTTGTGGACATGGCGACGTGAGCCACGTGTCTCAAAGAGGCCAAATAGCCTAAAAAAATCTAAACCACCAAAAGATCTCAATTTTTGCTCTAATCCAAACCATAGAGAGAGAGAGAGAAAAGAAATATTCTCTCTTTGATTCGCAGGATTTCGTCGGTCGAATCTCGTTAGGTCAAGAATTAAAGCTGATCTACGCGATACGAGCTACGCGTGGGTACCAGAATCGCAAGATTCTGCCAAGGTCCGTCTGGCTTCTCACTTAAAACCGAGAAAGGTGGTGTCCTCGTGAAATCACGATTCGAGGTAGGGTTTTTCTTCTACCTGCTAATTTCTATCGAAGGGCATGGGTGTATCAAAGGGAGATGTCAGACAGCTTTGTTTTCTCCGAGACCCCATGACTGTAGATTTTTACACTTGGTCATCACTCATCCGAATCAGAGCGATTCAAATTGCCATAAAATAAACTAAATCGATAGGGAGAACATTTCCTCCTTGAAATAGGTCTATCCAAATTCGACCCATCGGGACACAAACAATGCATTCAAAGTGAGCTATGTTCAAGCAGCTTTTTCTGTTTCTATTTACGACCTATTAATCGTATTTCGCTTATAACATGGCCATCACTCATCCGAATTTAGTGATTCAAATTGATAAGTAAACTAGACTGATAGTACAACAATCCTCATTGAAATAGGTTAATCCAAGTTCCGACCCATTTGGACTCAAAATGCATCTGTATGGAGTTATGTTCAGCAAGCCATTATGTTTTTACGACTCCATGACTCGTATTTCTCGCCATAACTCGCCATCACTCATCCGACCTGAGTGATCTTAAATTGATAAGTAAACTAGACTCGATAGAAGAACAATCCTCACTAAATAGGCCAACTAAATTTGACCCATTAGACTATAAATTCATTCAAACTATACCAAAGACACTAATTCCTCGGGGACATAAATGGGCCGGGTGGCTCCACTTCGGGAAGGCCATAACTTCTTCTTCGCTCTAAACTCCGTTGCGTTCTTGACCTATGGAAAGACCATTGTGTCAAGCTTCTAACCATATTCCTGTAGAGGATAGTGGATAAACATAATGTGACTCAAAATTTATGGTTGCACCAAGTGTCCAGGTTGCTTGGTTATGTAGATGTGAATAGCCGGGTTTTGGCATGACCATTTCATGGCATGTTGTGGGCTATTGTATGGGGTATTAATTTCCATGAGTTAGCATAAGAAAAATCATGAGAACAAAAGAGGTGTTGAGTTCAATTGATTTTAATCAATTGGAAGTGATTAAAATGCTTAAGGGTTGTTGAAGTGATAAGATAGTTACGGTTTGTCTGAACATGATTAAGGTATGGATGTTAATGATTTTATGGATAATGACGTGGTAGGAGGAAGGTGATAAAGGACTAGGGGTGGAGGTAGAAAGTTTTGTTTAAAGGAGGAAAAAGGGCTTTAAATAACTAAGGTGAGGGAAATGTAATAAATGTTTATAAATATATATATATATATATATATATATATTAATGTTTACTAATGTATATGTTTTCAAATCTATGTTATAAATGTTCAAAAATGAAAAAGAACTGTGGGTTTTCTTGATTTTAAATTATGTTGAGAAAAATATGAAGTTCAGATTATGATTTCCATATTTTATAAAGTATGATTTCTGGTTTCCATATGAAATGAAATGTTTATGAATGTATATTTTATATATACATGTTTATATGAAAATGTTTGAATCCATGGTTACCCTATGTTACAAAGATAAAGTTTAAAAGAAAGTCGACTAAAGTACTTTACGCGTGCATGGTATAATGGAAAAGGGCGAGATTTTTTTTATGCAGGGAAGTGGAAGAGCGATGCATATTGCCATGCACGTGAAAAGTACGAAAAGCTACTCAACGCATAATGTGATGTATTCCATAGTGCAATGGTATTTAAAGAAAAGCACTATTTATCAAAGGTTCCTTTGGGCCATCTGCGGATCGTAAGACTGCTTTCCCAGAGTTTTTTACGGCCAACGTGGCACCCGCATGGCACGATTTCTGAGGTTCCTCGGGGCCATCTGATCATAAGACTGCCCCTGAGGTTCTTTCATGGACCAACGGTGGGTTAATCTGTATGGTTCCATGCATTGGATATGACTGATTCAAAAAGGAAAAGAAAGTATATTGAAAAATATATGTCGATACACCGCTTTGCCATCAGATTTGATCTATATGGAAAAGAAAAAGCAAATGTTTATGGATAGGATATGTTTATACAATTGTTTTTATTACATTGTACTCAACTCTATGGAAAAGAAAGAAGTAAATGTTTATAGAAATGAGATCTCTATACAATTATTTCACGTTGCATTCAACAGAAAGGAAAATAATGCAAAGTAAATGTTTATGGAAATGAGATCTCATACAATTGTTTTACACATAGTATTTGAACTATATCTAGAAACATTATTTTCCTATCAATCGGATCACCGAGTCTTTAGCTCACTCCTTTTTCCAAATGTTTTCAAAGGACTGACGTAGCCTCGACATCCTCCTCGGGTCGCGACACTGGCCGTGAATACCACCTTTTGAAAATGTATAGTTTTTGTTGTAAATAACTACTTATGCACCTTTATTTTGTAATGTATATAGGTTTTAAAAGATTGTTTATATATCTATAGTGTTCAGAAAATGATTTTAAAGTTTGATTTGAAATCGTCAGGCGACTTGATGTCCTATCATTGGGATGTGGAGTAAATTAAATTGTTTTATTATTAAAAAAGTTGTAACGGACATGTCCGAAAAACAGAGGAAACTCTACCTAATTTTCTATAAAGGGTTTAATGTAAAAATAAAAAAATAAAAATTTGTCCCACCATGTTTCTTAAGAATTTAATGGAAAACGTAACTTTATAAATGGGTTTGCTCCATGAATTCACTTTTAAAAAGGTTTAAAAGAAATGAAAGGTTTTTTTTCAAATCCGTAGGAGGCTCTTATAACCCGAGTTAGGAAAAGGAAACCCGTCAACCCTTCAGAAAATCGAATTAAAAGCTTCAAACTATTCGCACAAATAATGAAGACCCAAAATTTTTAAAAGAAAATATAGAATTTTAAGAAAGAGAGAATTTAGTGAGAATAACCCAAGAACCTGAATAACTTTTAAACAAATGGAATTATGAAACCCCGGAAAATCTAGATTAGAACAGTAAATTTCGATCAAAAATCCGGAATAATTCTATATCTCAGATGACAAAACAGACTTCACCATCGAATCGCTCTCAGTGTCCACTTCACCATGTCGACTACGACCCGAGACAAATTTCTCAATTTCCATGTTTCTTTTCGAGGCACCGGGAGTGGTGTGGGACACTTAGCACATTGTGAGTGGCTCAAGAGGTGCCATGTGTCATGTGCAGAAGGAGTCAAACATGAGCTCTAATGGGACCCATGAGAGACATGTGGCAACATGTGAGTGGGTGAAAATACTTGGTAGATAGATAAGTGGATAGGGTGTAATCCAAAGAGCCACTTAGAAGTAGACATGTGGCAAGTGAGAGGACATCCCACTTGACCAACCTTGACCCAACCGATTGGATGGGGGGAAAGAGAGGGAAAAAGGAGAAAGAAAGAAAATAAAGGGAAAGAGAGAGTTGTAGAGAGAGAGACTCCACCTTCTCTCTAAGTTTCCGGCGATCGGACCGACGTTTTCAGGCTGAGCAAGAGGAAGAGTTCATCCTCACGACAAGGGCTTCACATAGAGACCGGAGTTGGGGAGTTTCGAAAACCTCTGAGAGGTAGAGATTTTCTCCTACTTGATTTAATCCTCGTCTAAGGGTCATTTAATGGCATGGGTTATGTGAGGACGTGAGTGGCTGTGTGAACCGTCCCAAAACTTTGGGACAGTGTGCTGGAAATTCCAGGATTGTTTTCGGATAGTCTAAGGACTGAGTTTAGGACTAAGTAATTGTCCTTGTGTGCCATTTTTATATGTTATGGCTAAAATGCATAACGGTGTTGGTTGTCTTGCCCTAAAGGGAATGTTTAGTTGTATTCTAAACCATGGGAAGCTGCCATATTGTGATAGTACACATTAACCGGACTTTAGAACTGGTTTTTGGGTGGGAAATAATGGGATTTTAGTAGTGAGTCCTTCAGGTAAATTATAGCCACATCAGTGAACTTGATGTTAGGATTTTGAATTTCCCAAATCGGACCTCTACAACTCAAGTTATGATCCGTTTACCCCGAACAATCTAAGTGAAATCCTATTAGAGGTCAGCTGCTAGAGGTCAACCTGCTAGAGGTCAGCTCGGCCAGAGGTCAACTTGGCCAGAGGTCAGCTCGGCTAGAGGTTAGCTCGGCTAGAGGTCAACTCGGCTAGAGGTCAGCTCGGCCAGAGGTCAGCTCGGCTAGAGGTCAGCTCGGCCAAAGGTCATCTCGCCGCCTCTCAGTCACCAACTATCCCAGTCACCCACAAATTTCAAATGCACCCATTAGGTGGTCGACAGTGCGACTCCAACTTCGAGGTCATAACTGGGCTCGAACATCATTTTGGTGTCTCTGACTCATGGAGTTTCTCCATTATCAAGATTCTATCCATGTGCCCGTGAAGGGCGTAAGTCGAGGCTGGCCGGCTTAGTGGTCGGGTCGGATGTGGTCGGGCCGAAAGTGACCTCCAACTTCAGACTGTCATAACTTCTTCGTCCGAACTCCGTTTCAGGTGTTCTTGGACTCTATGGAAAGCCCATTGAGTCAAGATTCCTGCCATATTCTATAGAGGGCATTGGGTGTTGGGGTTTTCCGGATAGGGCAGGCCTAAGAATGGCCTGATGTAATGGGCGGCAGGCCGGTTATTCATGTGAGACCCGCAACTCGAGATGGTCATAACTTCTTCGTCCGAACCCGCTTTAGTGTTCTCGACGCTATATGGAAATCCCATTGAGCTGAATCAGCACGCTTCAGGAAGGCGTAGGCATCATAACCTTCCCGAAAACCTATGTTTCAACCAAGTGTGCAGGTTGCTTGGTCGCGGTCGATGTAAATAGTCGGCTTTAAATATGACGGCCTATATGTCGTAGGTTGTTGAAATGGGTAGGAATTACTATGAGTTAGCCTAAGGAAGCCGTATGGCATTATTGTTTAGTCATGGATTGATGAATGCTAACTGCTTAATATGATGTATATATATATTGGCATGAAGTATATGGAATTTATATGCTCGTGATATATGTTATGGTGATTGATATGAAGTAATAATCAAGAGAATGATCATGTAGTACCATACATGTAACATGATGAATGCAGTGACACATTGCATGTGCAATTCAGAACATCACGCCGAGCCTGGGTGTGGGTGCATAGAAACGGTTAATTCATCCTTCTTGATGAATGTGTGGGGAGCTCAAAACGGATACAGCGGTCCAATTGAGACTCACGGCACATAAACAAAATAAATATACGTGTATTGGCGAGTGATGGGGTAGATTCCCCCAAGGTGAAAGACCTAAATTTTATCGAGGTTAGACATGATCACCAACTATGAAATCCCATCAAAATCGACCCGAAAAGGTGCGTGGGCATCCGACTGTAATCCCAAAATCTGTGGCCCACAAAATTAGCCAAACACACAAAATTGGATCAAATCAAATGAACATTGGGGGTTGTCTAATGGGTTACAAGTTTTAAAAACAAGAAGCTTTCGTTTTGAAAAAAAAAATGAAAAAGGGTCATTGGGTGAAACATCAATGACAGGTTTTCACATACTCAATCGTACGCCGCTGACTGACGCGATAATTCGAGACACGGGATAGGCTGAGTCACATTCCTCATCCATGGCATGTAGACATCTGGCATGAATGCATATTTTTACTTGAATGTGTGTGTTCGATCACCGCACGAAAGCACTTAAAGGGCTGAGCAACCTCAGGAGATTATCACTACCGGGTTTCGCTTCACCTGCCGCTGACCCCTTCGGCAGATGATAAGACTCCGCGCTCCTCGAGGGCCGTGAGTACGAAGAAGGCCGGGTTGTGGCCTTGAGAAGTATTTTTGTAAAATATATTAGAACAATCTAGTTTCTATATATTTTTGTGTATCAGGATTTAAATAAAAAGAATGTCCTGCAGCATGAGATTGTTGTGCAATTGATATTTCCAAAACCATAATCACAGTACTTCATACCATGTTTGAGTTTGCACCTTGTCCTGATATTAGCATGTTTCACATAATAAGATCGCATCCTATCAATATTAAGTTAACTATATAAGAACCACAATCTACAAGAAAATAACAATACCAAAGTCAAGAACTGAGATCGTTAATGATGAAATAAAGATATTTAGTTTCGTCAAATCACAACAATATTTCACGCCCAAACAAGATTGTTAACAATAAACAAATCATCAATTTATGTTGGGGAAAGAGAAAGTATGTCCGATTCGCCAAAATATCTTCTTATTAAGAATACTGATTTCATTTAATCTCATCAAAAGATCGCCATCATATGCTGCGCGGAAGTTTTCTACTATTGAATCAAGAGATTTATAATGCCTGGAGAATTAATCGTTTTCTCGAGAAGAATGAAATTTCTTTTTGAACTTTCGCTTTCACGCCGCTTTCGTAGAGATGGTAACTGCCGCACTTATAAATTGAATTTAATAATTATATTATAAATTGAATTTACGTCATAATACATTATTTTAGGTAAAAATGTTTTTTAAAATAATTTTTTAAAAATTTGTTTAAAATAATTTTTTTAAAATTTATTTTTAAAAAAATTTATGGCTATTATTATTCAAAAAAATATATATTTTTTTAAAAAAATATATATTTTTTTAAAAAAATAAATAAGGTGATACTGTAAAACCCGGAAAATTTTTTTAATTTTTTTGAAAAATGGCAAAAATAATAAAATTGCCGAAATGGTTCAGGGAAGCTGGAAATTTTTCTAGATATCGGATGATGAAATAGACTTCACCGTTGGATTCGTCTCGCGAAATCTCATACTCCAGTAAATTTTTCACGACCCTGTGACAATCGAATTTTTTCACGATTTTCTGAGTAATGTGTCTGTTTAATTCTCGTGCACTTAGATTTTATGAGAATCTTGAGAATTAGGAAATAGTAATGTACACATGAGTAATGGATAGAAACGGACCCGAATGAGCAATGGACACATGGTGCGATGTGGAACATGTCTCCAAACTTAAGAATTAAGTTAGACAAAAGGATATTTTGGGGAAAAATGTCACATATTTTTCTGCTGTGAAATCGTAGAGAGAAAGAGGAGAAGAGAGAGTAGAGAGAGAAGCTCTAACTTCTCTCTACGATTTACGGAGCTTGGTTGCTCGGTTTTCGTCGGGCCAAGAACTAAAGCCCATCTACATTTTCATTGGGCCAAAAATGTCACATGTGTCTAACTTCCACTTATATTTATAATTTTCAACTCTTCTAATACTTTCTTCCTTAGAAGTTTGGAATTAAATCAAAATAAATAAATAACAAGAAACATGAATATATTCAAGTAATAAAAGTAGAAAATAAAGTATATTAAAATGATAATACCCTAAAACTACAATAATACAACACAATGTAATTCTATAACCATGAAATTTATTGGGGAAAAATGTTTCCAAAGAAATAAATGTAAGGACTAAATCATGTCATATTCACTTTTCTTAGGCTTGTTAAGATTATGAGACTTCAAGTGACATCTAATTTTACAAGTGCATTAAAATCGATGTGATCGAAACTTGCACCAGCATCCCCATCTATTGCGAATGATGATTTATATAATCTCACCTACAACCAAAGAGATAAATAACATCAATTTCAATTTAGAGAAAAAACAAGAAAATATTAGTTAATTTTATATTAGTTATTTTGTATAATATTATAAAATAGATTTCAAAAGCATTAGATACTAAGACATAATCTTTGATGAGAAAATATTTCAATAAACAAATCTTAAATAGACACCATTTAAAACACATTACATAACAACAAAAATGAGAATGATCTTACTTATTTCCCTTTTTTTCTTTGTTCTCGATATCGTGATACACTAAACAATTTGAATCAACTCCACATTATTGATCTTCTAAATTAAAGAACTGGTAGTTTATAAATTAAAAAAAAAATTTGCATTAAGTATATGTAGTTTATAATATGGAAAGATGAAAATATATATAAATGAAAAAACAAAAAATAGTATTGACATTTTTAGTTCCTTATGCAACAAAATAAAGAATCAACATTATTTGGAGAATAGAAAGGCAAAATCATCTTCAATCTTAAAAAAAAAAAATCAATAATAATAAGAAAAATGGAATAATAATAATATGGGTCATTACTTGTAAAACAGAGAAGAATATTCTTTATTCATAATCATTATGTATCTTTACATGTACATATTTATAGAGACAGTAGAGATCCTACAATCAAGCTATTCATATAATTAATTTATTTGCATAACAGAGAAATATCTCTAACTAGGAAAGAATATAATAGTAATAGAAAAGAAATATGTCTAACTAAGAAATAATTACAATAGAGAATCTTTTACTATTAATCCAATATCGCAACACTCCCCCTCAAGTTGGTGCATAGATGTCACATATGCCCAACTTGCCCAAAAACTTTAAGAACACTCGACTTGAAATAGCTCGCGGTTATATCGCCCACCGATCTTCGGGGATTAATCTAGTAACTCGACAATTTTCATCCAATTTCTCCTTATGAATAATTTGTTCACTTCCACATGTTTGTACGATCAAGGTTGTACTCAGATTATGAGCAATATCGCATGCTACTTTATCACACAATAAAGTCGAACGCTTGCCTGTTGCTCAACCATCAATAGAAGTCTTAGCACAATGCTTCACATATTCCAAGTGCCATACCCCTAAATTCAGCCTTTGCACTTGAACGTGCAACAACATTCTGCTTCTTGCTTCTCCATGTAACGAGATTACCACCTACAAAGGTGAAATATCCCGAAGTAGATCGTCTATCATCTATTGCTCTACCAACATCACTATATGCATCCACACTTTGACACCCCAGGTTTTTAGTGAACAAAATGCCCTTTCCAGGAGCGGACTTCAGCTACCTTAAAATGCACATAACTGCATTCATATGTTTGCTCTCCAAAGATTATGCATAAACCGCTAACAATACTCAATGAAGTGTGCAAGATCCGCCTTAGTGTGGGCTAAGTACATCAATCTTCCAACGAGCCTTTGATATCTCCATTTATCAATAGGCACTTGATTAGTCTCAACACATAACTAACTTTCTACTGTGTATCAAACAGGTTGACATGTTGACATACCGCTTCAGAACAAATCTAAAGCATATTTTCGAGACAAGAAAATCCTTTATCGATTGAGACACTTGATCCTAAGAAAATATTTCAAGTGAACGAGGTCTTTCATTTCGACCGCTTGATAAGTAACTTTGCAGAGCCTTTCATCGGTCATTTCAGAATCTACTATGTCTCAACATACACAATAAGGGCAAGTGGATCTTACCATGCTGTTTTTCAAGAATAAAGGTGGTCCGAATTACTCGATGGTATCCAAAAGACCTCATGGACTCGTGGAACCTTCCAAACCATGCTCTGAGATCGTTTAGCCCATACAACGATTTCTTTTAATTTGCAATACTTCCGACAATGCACTTCTGGTATCATGCACCCTGGTGGCAAATCCATGTACACTTCTTCGGACAACTCGCCATGTAGAAAGGCGTTTTTCACATCAAATTGTTGCAATGGCCAATCCAGGTTCGCAGCTAGAGACAATAAGACTCGAACTGTGTTGATTTTATCTACAGGTAAAAATGTATCTATATAATCAATTCCATAGGTTTGGGTGTACCCTTTTGCTACCACTCGCTTAAACGCTCAATCACACTTACATATACAGGCTTCACAAGATAAACCACCGACATCCACTGGCTTCCTGCATCATCAACAAGTCCCAACATCTTTCCAAGGATTTCATCTCTCCTCATTCATAGCAATCTTTCCACCTTGGTCGCTAAGGTTCCTACAATAATCGTTAGAATAGATACAGTAGATGATTGATTTACAAATGTCTTATTCGATTCAGACAAGCGATGGTTAGACACATAATGACACATGATATTTAACTTTACTAGAAAGTTCGGGTTCATATGTGGGTTTAGGAATACCTCTGGTTTGACGCGGTGGTAGTTGTTTTCTTTGTGGTTCAGACACTACAACAGGACCATCCTCAGCAGGCGATTGGTTTGGTGTATCAACTGTCTGAAAGCAGAGATTCAGATGGAGGCCGATCCACAACTTCATTTTCTAAATCTTCATCACGTTCACTACCACTATGGTCCAATATGCTCACTAAAACTAATTCACCAAAGATTCTCATTACCAAGTTTCGAGGCGTTCATTCCCATCTCGGATTGTTACCAAAGTTCAGATTTCCTTCTATGTAGATCACAAAATCATAGTCTAGAGCTTCGAATCCTTCCGTGCTCCTTGAAGTTCCTCGTGCTCGCAGGAAAATACATCGAGTCTTCATGAAAAACTACATCCATTGTAACAAACATTTGTTTGCTTGGAGGGTGATAGCATCAGTTCCCCTGTTGATAAGCAGCATACCCTAAAAAGGCACATCGCAGTGCTCGAGGTGTCAATTTGTTGCTCTAACGCTTATGAAGATGTAGAAATGCTACACAACCAAAGACATGAGGAGGTAAGTTTTGACTGACTGGAGCAACAATTGCTTTAATGAGAGCCTGGGATGGTGTCCATAAATCAATAGTACGGAAGGTACTTATTGATCAAATATGTTGTGTAGGTAAGTGTGTCCCCACAGATAAAGGCATATGTGCTTCTATCAGAAGCACCTGACAACTCCAACAAGGGACTATTTCGTCCGCCCCACCCCATTCTGTTGGGGTGTATCGAAACAAGTAGTTTGATGAATGGTTCCATGGGCTTCCAAATACCGCTTCAATTCAAGACTCAAATATTCACCTCCATCACACCGCAAGAACTCGAACTCATGCATCAGGATCGACCGCTGCAAAACCATTTTATGAAAATTTTGAAATAACAAGTTTACTTCACTTTTGGACTTCATCAAACATACCCAAGTCATCCTGGTACAATCATCAATAAAAGTAACAAACCAACACGATCCATCCAAAGTAGCAAATTTATATGGGCCTCAAACATCAAAATGTATTATCATAAAAGGAACTGGACTTTTTTGCAAGGTTAATGGAAACGAAGCACAATGGCTTTTTGCAAGTTCACAAACATCACATTTGAAACTAGAGACATCAAAGTTTGCAAATAAACTAAGAAATAATTTCTTCATGTAACCAAAAGAAGCATGCCCTAGACGTTGATGCCATAGCCATATTGCAGATTTCTTTTTTATTTTTTTTCTCAGAACCCCCAATCTTTAAAGCTTGACACAACTCATCTAAAATTTTAGACACCAAGTCCAAGTAATATAGCTTCCCTCGCCTAACACCACAACCAATCGTCTGCCTTGTCCGGATGTCCTTAGATACACAAAATTCAAGCCAAAAATTGACAACATAAAATAAGGCAGTGGTTATTTGAGAAACTGACAAAAGATTATAATTCAAAGAGGGAACAACCAAAATAGAATCTAAATTCAAGGCGTTAGTGAGGGACAAGGATCCTCGCACAATCGCACTGAGGTTCATTGGCAAAGTGGAAACGTAATTTTGTGAGGAAGATTTAAGAGGGAAACTTGTCTAGAATCAAATGTCATATGATCCGAGAAGACCGAATCAATTATCCATGCACTATTAGAAACAGTGTAGAAATGTTTAAAGCCTTACCACTCATTACTTGTCGCTAATGCCGGTGAATTTTCACCGCTATCATCCTCCTCGCCTTTGTTTCAACAATTGCAAGCAGTGAGAGGCCTTCTCGAATTTTTCTTCCGGAATCACGACTATGATCCCACCATTTCGGATATCCCACAAGTTCATAGCATCAACTTTTTGTATGACCAATTTGATCACAGTGAGTGCATTTGTATGATGATTTGTTGCCACCATTAGCAGTCTTAGGATGGATGGGCCTTTTTGGTCTCTTCATATTGGGTGTTAAGGAGACCGCTTTGATTAGACTTGCTCGAATCACCATAAATAAGCTTCGTAATTTTCCGCTTGTCTGTTCATCACCCCGCGTCGAACATCTTCGCTACGAACTAGGGCATAACACTCTTCCAATTCAGGGATAGGATCCTTACTCAAGATTTCGCCGCGCACTTGCTCGAAATCACCCTCTAATCTAGCGAGAAAGATATGCACCCTTTGTTGCTGAAGCAATTTCTGATAGGATGCAATATTTGTCTCATCTACCATGACCACCTTATCACGATGATCCAACTACCTGAAGATTTCAGCCAAGCCCATAATATATAGAGAGTGGTATGCCATTTTGCTCAAGAGAGTTCTCCGTCTGCTGTAAAAACTCAGAATTCATCCGCTCCATCATGTGCTAGCTTTAGATGTAGTTTCAAATATCTCATGTGGTAGGTAAGAGAATGTATCGCTTCATAATCTCTGGGGACATAGACATCAGTAACCATCTTTTAACCTTATGATTGTCTGAATACCACTTTTCATAGCCTTCATCTTTCTCCTTAGGTGGCGGCGATGTGCCATGAATGAAGGAGAGTTTCTCCTTCTCAGCAATTTACATCTCTAACATTTGAGACCACAGATCATAGTTGGTCTCGTTCAATACAATTCTTGAATTGAATGATGAACCTTCGTGTTGAATAATGATGGGGGTAGTAGATTTGGTGACAATGTTCTGTGACCTCACTCGCTTACGCTTTTGGGCGATTCGTGTTAATATGATTTGTGGTTTCGTAATTGATACCAACTTGTAAAACAAAGAAGAATATTCTTTATTCATAATCATTTTGTATCTTTACATGTACATATTTATAGAGATAGTAGAGATCCTACAATTAAGCTATTCATATAATTAAGTTATTTGCCTAACAGATAAATATCTCTTACTAGGAAAGAATATAATAGTAATAGGAAAAAAATATCTCTAACTAGGAAAGAATTACAATAGAGAATCTTTGACTATTAATCCAATATCGCAACATCATTGGATGAAACCAATTAAAAACTAAGTGACAAAAACCATTAACCTTCTTTGAAGTTCAAGACAAAAAGTTTGTAAGCATTTATTTTCCAAAAGTCATGAGACTAACCTTATAACACCCCCGAATGATACTTAAATGCTGTGATATGTTTGGGGGTATTTGTAGGCATAATTTGATTGTTATGATTTAAATGTAAACATGGAAATGAGAAATCCTAATTGTGTTAAAGACATATGACAATTTCAGTTAGTGCAACATGTAAGGTTACGGGTCAAAATAAAAATATGTCTAACTTTATTAGTAGAATTTCAGACAAAGGAAATAAATGGAATTTCCAACCCAAAATGGTTTGGGAGTTAAACATATTCAAGCGAGTATCCCGAGCCTTAAGATCAGGCCTGTCTCTCAGTATACAAATGTGGCAGCCAGCCAACAAGTGAGTTATAGTCAGCACATAGCCAGCTTGTTAGCAGCTGTCAGTTTGCATAAGTGGATTCGAGCTTGCATGGAGTCATGCATTTTTGTATAGCTCAACATTGAAAGGGCGATCTTCGAGCTTGTATGATTCTAACATAGTGTTGAAATTATTTAGCTTGCATGGGGATTGAGGCTTGGGACCACGGTGATTTCTACAAACTCCAGTGAGCTAGACTATCATAACCCCAAATTATGCTGAGTGTTGGTGTACTGGTCAGTGTTAAGACAGTAGTAAATTCCTTGAGGTTGGATTATGAGCTAATTAAATAAGAGCTAAGCAGAAATAAATATAATCGACCTGTGTTTGGCTTCAGTGTATAAGTCAGTGACCCATACAGAGCAGCCTTGAGTACTCATGAGCAGTTTTTGAAGAAAGATATGTATTGCTACACCTGAGTACAATACAGCTGCAAGATTTAGCAGTGAGTAGTTTCTGAAGTGCATGATTGTCGAGTCATTGCAAAATATGAAACGGAGAAAACCACACTGGGAAATTCCTCGAGGGGTGGCAACATAGCCTCATATGTTCTCACAACCCGGCACCAAGTATTCAATGCCTATTTAACAAGAGCCTTGTGATTTTAATATAATACGGTCATTTATTATCTGATATTTAGCTGAGGCAGTGGGCCTGCTGTGCTGCTCTGAGGATAGAACAAACATTCCCTAACAGTACTACCGGAGTTTTGACTGCTTCAAAGTCACTGTAATGGTTATGTTCGTTACTGCCAGCCTTGGATCATGTGTCTGTGTTGTTTAGACATCTGATTTCAAAGGCTCCGACGCAGGACTCCAGCCGTAATCCTTAGCACCATACCAAAGCGAGCACAGCATCCAGTGTCAAATATGGAGTTAAGACCGAAAATGTACATGTACTGGCTCTTGCAGACCGGGTAACCTGATTAGTTTCTACATAAAATGTCATAACTTAGTTTGATGATTCACTGAATGATTCCACTCTAAGTAAAGTAGATTCTCATAGAGGAACAGTTGAACATATTTAATGATGTGAATGCAGTATCATATCGCATAAGAGATGAAATATGGTATTGAGATACTTCAGTGAAATATGAATATGACAGAATATGAAACGAATCGAACATGAATATGAACATGAAAAGGCACATGTCATGAACAATATTGGTCGTGGTTAAGTTATATATGATTATTATCACATATACCCAGAAAAGATATTAAATACATGAACGTAGAGTGCACGCTGAGCCGGGTGCTTCTGCTAGCAGTTGCCACACTGCTATAAGGGCAGTACGATATGTGCCTCCATGCGCATCATGACAGCATCAACATAACAGACGCAGCTCACTCGACCGCCGTGAATGCTGACTTACAGTAATATGTGAGACTCTGAATGCGAGATCACATTGCTACCGAACAACAGACAGCACTAACAACCGACTACAGAATGTCACTTATAGTAATATGAGATTGCACACAATGAGATCATTGATTGCTACCGACTGATTAATAGACGTATTCAACAATTGAATTGCCAGAATGTCTAATTTCTATAGCCAAGGCGTGAAATCACAAACTGAAATGAAAGAAGAAAGAAAATGATTCGAGAAGAGTATTTAAACAAGTATTAGATCTGAAATACAAGTATAAGATCCGAAATACAAGTATAAGATCCGAAATACAAGAATAAGTTTTACAGCAAAGAAGATTCAAATAGTAAGATTAAGATCTGTAGCCATAAGAATAGTTTTCACAGTTAGTGATAAGATCTGAACACAAGAATAAGCTTCGTAATACAATTATACGATCCGATATATAAGTTTATGCCTGTAATACAAGTATAAGATCAAGATAATATAAGTATAAGTCTCGATATAAGTCCTTTCGATAATCGAGGCATGCGTCCCACAGAGATAAGCATAAGTTTGCTATAAGTATAAGTTCGCATCGATAGCGAGGAATACCTATATATATGCAGTTCTTACGGAGATAGCAGGTATGTGTTCCTTACGGGGCATCGGGAATAAGCATTGTCTGCCAGTGTTGGAAAGTTTTCGAGGAATATACATTGCTATAGTAGGCAGTTCAGTACATATACGCATTCGAACAAGATGTTGGTTACAAGGATAATATATAAAGGTGTTATAATATGGAAAATCTGATATCTGGCTGCCGTTATATGCCTATTAAGATTCAGTATACTGCATGTGTTTATGCAGTAAGTCATATGTTTCCACTAAGTTTAGTAAGATCAAGCCATTCATGGTATTACTCGCATCTCCGCATTGCATTGTCACATTACTAGTAGTGGTCTCACATAGCTGCGCTGATTTATAATGTGAGCATAATTTTATATATGTAAATGGGACTCAGAGAATAGCAGATTTTGATGGACACACTGCAGGCCTCAGAGTATGGGTCGATTTTTTGTTATTACATAAATTGTTTGATACCATTAGTACAAGTTCGCTTCGAAATAGGGGGAGAGTCCCAGTATATAGTCTCGCACCCCGGACTCGATTTGGATCCGTCATTCGGGTCGGACCGGGAATCGGGGTGTGACAAGGAGGATCCGAACCGAGTCCGAGGTGTGAGACTATATACTGAGACTCTTTACCTGTTTTTTTTTCTTAGAGCTGAACTTGTACCTGTGGGTATACAAACAATTTCTGTAATAACAAAAAATCATTTACATATACAAAAGAACTACCACCGGAGTGGTGTCCATCAAAATCTATACACATATACTGAGTCCCATTTACATATACAAAACTGTACTTTTACATTTACAAATCAGAGCGCGGAACCTACATGTAGTGAACCCCTACCAGGCCGCTTAATCGCATTCTAAGATCGCATGTCCTCCTTTCAGACTCACATGGATTAAAAACCCGTGCTAAGCTTTACGCTTAGTGGGAAACAGATGACTTATACAGAAACACATGCAATTATATTGAATCATAATAAACATATAACAATAACAAATATCAGAATCTTCATGAATTCATATAACACCTTTACATACATAATTATCCTTGCAACCAACTTACGCTGCTCGCATCTCCTCGTGATAATGCACTAACTTATACTATAGTACCATACTTCCTCAGAACATACACTTATGGCAGACTTATTCTTATTCCGATCACCCGTAGGACACATACTTATACTTATCTCCTGTAGGACGCATACTCATACAGATTCCTCGTAAACTTATATTTATCTCCCGTAGGACGCATACTTATATAGATTTCTCAAAGGACTTATATATCAGACTTATACTTATACTTGTCTTATGGATCTTATACTAGTATTACAGAGCATAAACTTGTATATCGGATCTTATAATTGTATTACATAGCTTATTCTTGTGTTTCAGATCTTATACTTGTATTACGAAACTTATTCTTGTATTTCAGATCTTATTCTTGTATTTCGGATCTTATACTTGTATTACGGAACTTATTCTTGTATTTCGGATCTTATACTTGTATTTCGGATCTTATACTTGTTCAAATACTCTTCTCGAATCATTTTCTTTCTTTTTCTTTTCGCATTTCAGTTTGTGATTTCACATATGGCTATAGAAGTTTACATTCAATGATAGATTCGGGCCATTAACTCGTCTCTGCTTATCTTCAAGAAGAATGTGATCTCACATTCAATATTGCAACTTTATATTACTATAGAAGTCGACATTCACGGCGATTTAGTTGTTGGAATCCGCTCGCTTTGTCATCTGGGCAATGTGATTCACATTCAAATTGCAATCTCACATATTACTATAGAAGTCGACATTCACGACAGATTCAGTTGTTGAATCCTGTCCTGTTTGTCATTCAGTAGCAATGTGATGTCACATGGAACATATCAGAACGTGCTTGCCCAAATAACAGAAGTGTCGTAGCACTAGCAGGAGTGCCAAAGCACCGATCAGAACGTGCACTCATTCGTTCATGTATTTCATATCATTCGTTATCTTTTCTAGATTATATGTGATAATAATCATATATAACTTAATCATTACTATGTGTCTATGACGATTTTCATGTTCATGTTCATGCTTCAATTCGTTTTCATATTTCATATCATATTCATGTTTCATGAACACATCTAAAAATATTGCATTTCATATACTTGTACAGTATGATGCCTATGCATTCACACATCATTCATGTATTCTTGTTCCTCTATGAATCTACTTTACTTATAAATTGGAATCATTCCAATTGAATCATCCAAACTAAAGTTATGGCATTTTTATGCCAAACCAGTTAGTTTACCCGATCACACTAGAACAACACAGAATACCTATTTTCAGGGGTCTTAACTCCATATTTGACACTGGTTCTTTGTCCTCCTTTGAAGCTAAGGTGCTAAGGATTCTTCTCCAACTTGAATCACTCAAATCGGAGCACCGAAACTCAAGATATGTCCTAAACAACCCGGACTACTCTATGATCAAAACTAAAGCAGAAATTAGCTTGAACATAGCCCCACTTTGAGTGACTTTTTAGGCCAAATAGAATCAGAATTTGAAGGTACCTATTTCAGGGTGTTTTGTTCTCCTCGAAGTCTATTTTAACCAGCCACTTGAATCACTCAAATCGGATAATAAATGACCATGTTATGCCCAAAATACGAACACTGATCCAAAATAGAGTATTGAGTACCGCACCAGACAAAAAATTAAAGGATTAACAATTTATGGTGTCGGTACCATTTGGTACCAAGACCACCCTCGAATTTCCTTAAAATGGAAGTCCCATTTTCAGTTATTTGCTACCCAAATCAACTCAATAATCAATACACACTTCAAAACCACCCATATTCATCTTCTGTAACTCTTTATTCTACTAAATCATCTTTCAATACATATCTTTCTTCAAAAACCTTTCATGAATTACTCCCAAAACAACTCTAATATGGGTCCTAACCCATACACAAACCAAACACAAGGATTAGTTAGCCTGGTTTCTAACCCAAACCCACGCTTTTATCAACCATAACTGAACCTGAAGGGAGGACTTATACTATCTTGTACCATTTAGGGTTTTACTAACCTTATTTCATAATAATTTTAGGGTTAGGATGAAATCCTAACAAAACCCTAGGTTTGAAAACCATAGAAGTCCCTACCATGGTCCAAATACACATAATCCCATACAAAATTCATAATTTCCATACTTAATGTTAGAATCCATACAAAAATCCAAAGATTCATACTCAATGTTAGATTCCATACAAAATTCATAATTTCCATACAAAAATCCAAAGATCCATACCTTAAATTTGACTTATTCTTCTTCCTTCTTCTTCTTCTTCTTCTCCTTCCCTTCTTCTTCTCCACGGTTCTTCTCCCCCAAAATGAGACCAAATTTGGTCTTAAATCAGGGATTTCTCCTTAGGCCATGTTTGGCTCCCAAAAACCCTTTTTTTTTGGGTTAAGTTTCCATTTATTTCACTTTAGTCCTTAAGTTCTACTCTTTTTGCAAATAAAGTTAAGTATATTTCTATTTTAACCCATAGCCTTCTTATTTTATGACTCATATGCCCCTTTTTGGCAAATTACACTTTTGTCCTTATGTCTTGTACAATTTCCGGGTTTCTCAATTTACATGTTTCGCATTTAAATCACGAATCGTTCAAATTATGCCTACAAAATACCCTAAACATGTCGAAAAAGACTAGGGTATATTTCGGGGTGTTACAAACCTTCTCTTGGGAACAAAAGATTCTTGTTCTCACTTATCATAAATTATGGGGCTTCAATTTAGTTGAAATGTGAGAGATTGAAGGAAGGTTGGATAAATGGATTCCTTTTGATTTCTCTTCCAAGGAAACAAACTTTTTTATGGTGGAGGTAAAAAAATTCAAACCTGTAACAAAGATACATAAGGTGGGATATGGAGGAAGGTAGTTGTAAAGCTATGTCTTTTTTTTTTCTTTTTTTTTATCATTTTCTCCTCTTTTTTTTTTATCATTTCTCTTTTTTTATTCACCTTTTTTTGTCCTTCATTTACCTTGATTTTTGTTCCTTATTTTTAAATTTCTTTATGTGTTGTCTTTTGTTAGTAAAAACATAGTTGCTCCTAAACCATTCTTACACCACACATTTAATATTTTATTTAATAATTACATATTACTTTTTTTTAAAATAATTAATTACATATTACTTCAAATTTGGATTTTACTCATTTTAATATTTTTTTTTAAAGGAAAAATTTTGTATTCTTTTTCGTATTTTATAGTGCTCCATCTAGATCATAATAAATTTTGAAAAAAAATATATAAAAAGATAAAATAGATACGCATATAATTAAGTTTCTTACCATCAATATGTTGGCTTGATTATGTCATTTATAACATAAAAATAAATATTAATAATTCTTCTAACTTGTTATGCCAAATTTGAAGATTTTTTTAACAATTGAAATTTTATTGATATGTATTCTATCTTATTTGTGCAGTACAAAATATTAAAATATATAAATGTATCACCGAACATGTAGGTGAGATGGTTTGAGACTCTTTTAGCTTAACCAGTGGTCTTGAGTTTGAGCCTTGGAAATGTAGTCATGTTCTGTCGTAGAGCTTTACCACCCTTGTGGTTTGGGTTTTTCTTAGCTTAACCAGTGGTCTTGAGTTTGAGCCTTGGAAATGTAGTTGTGTTCTATCGTAGAGCTTTACCACCCTTGTGGTTTGGAGATTAGTTTGAGTGTGGTGTGACTTAAAGACACCTTCCGTATGTGCACGAGCTTTCATAGGACACCTCATGGTCTGACAAAAAAAAATCAAATAAATGTTCATCTTCTCAAGATCCCTTTCATTAAAACTTTGCTAATATGTACACTAAATTTAGAGTGTAAAAGGAGACCCAGAAAATTTTTACCTCTTCGAAAAATGGTAAATGATAATTTTTGCCAAAACCTGAAATTTTTATGTATCTCTGATGATGAAACGGACTTCACCGCTAAAGTGGAATCGCTCACAAATCTAGCTACTACGTTGAATTTCAATGAATTCCAAGACACTTACTTCACTTTTTCGAGGCACCAATGCCTGCGCCGGAAACGGCCAGGAAAGACATGTGATGTGACAAAGTCACCACTACATGTACCATGCATTGGCCATGTTGCATGATTAGAGAGAGGATGAGATGGATGGCTTAGATTGTGCCAAGTGTCAAAAATCAAGATGAAGGGACATGGAAGGAATTTTTGAAATGTTAAATGAGAATAAAACAAAAAGCAAATAGTGTTCATCTTCTCCAAATGGAGAAAATCGATGAGAAATGGATTTGAGATTTGCAGAGAGAAGGAGCCCTTCCTTATATTTGTGGTCGTCGACCGCCTGCTTCGACGAGCAAGAAGTAAGCTCGATCTACGAGGCGAGGGCCTGCTTGACACCGATTTTGTGGGAGTTCCATAACTCCAAGAGGCAGGATCTTTTCCTACTTGTGTTATTCTTTAGCCAAGAGCCATGCAAATGGTCAGATGTTCCGAGACTTGAATTAGCTGCGCTTTCTGCCTCAAGCTTTGAACCGAGCGGAGAAAATCCCATTGTTGTGGCAACTCAAGGGTTTCAATCGCTCATGAATAGTGACGGATTTTCGCGAATTTTATGATGTCGAGTGATTCAAAATGAATTGTTTCAGGTTTGTTAATCAGCCCATGTGAGCTAATTTTGTGTTATTGATTGTGAATTTGAAAAACATGATTTATGTGGATTAATATGTTAGTATATACATGTTTTATATAATAGCATGAGCTTGTTGGGATTGGCATATCGCATTCCATATGCACCGGCACCCTAGAATATTAGGAGGAGTGCATGACATGAAAAATAAAAGGAAAATGTTTGTGAAAGGAATTTCAAGGAAGATTTTCCGAAGAATTGTCTTGGAGAGTCGTCCAACAAATCACTTCAGATGAGGACCATGACTGTTTCGGAGCGTTATCCAGCAATTCGCCTCGAGAGAACACATATTTACCGGTCTATAGTAAGTTTTCAAGAACAAAGCTTTTGTTTTGAAAACTGTGATTTTACTCACATTTGGCTTAGTAAATGTGTGAGTGGAGCCGGTGAGGACTCCGACATGGATCGCATGTAGACATTCGAGTAGGTTCATGTAATTGCTTAGATGTGATTGTTTGCCATGACATGTGCACTTAGGTGGAGAGTAACCCACGTAGAAAATTATCACTACTGGGCTTTGCTCACCCTATCGAGGGATCACTATTTCAGGTACTGTGGAGGCACAGAGGACGGCGCCACTGTGAGGATGCGTTTAGGAAGAAAGCCAAGTTGTGGCTTGGGTATTCATTTTGTATAACATGTATTAAAACTCTAAATTTTGATATATGTTTGGTAAAGAGTAATTTATTAACTCTTGAACTATTGTATATAGTTGATGTATTTTGTGAGTATTGATGCAGGGGCACATGTGGCCATTATTTTACTCGCATGTGGACTCTATGCAGTCATTGTTAATTGTTGGGACATGTTTTGTACCTTGGGTAGAGTTCCCCGTACAAAGGAAACTCTGCCCGATTTTCATGAGTGGTGTCGGGTTACCCGACATCCACGAATATTCCTCAAGTTGACGGGCTGTCAACGGACCCCCCGGTTTTGGAGCGTCACAAAAAGGATGAAAGAAAAATAAATTTTCAAAAACAATAAATAAGGAATATATTTTTAAAGCTACAAATGGTATTTTTTTTAAAAAAAAATATGTAATATAATCAAAATAATTTATAATTGCTCACAAATTATATTTCCAATTACCTAATATAAAGTAAGTATGAAATTTAACATATCGATTTTACTAATTAAATAAAACTTAATCTATAGAAACTAATATAACTCTCGAGCTGCCTAAAATATATATATATATATATATATATATATATATATATATATTAAAAATATTTTTCAAAGTAGTGCCTTTAGAAGACATCAAGTTCAAATTTGTTATTTATTTTATTCTAATTTTTAAATCTTAATTAGTTGATGATTATGATTTTAAATTTAAGGGTAAAATTACAATCATAAACTACATAATTATGATTTTTAAGCTCAAATAACATATTGATAAATATCTTTATAGTATATTGGTAAATGTTTTTTTTGAAGGGAATATATCTTTATTAATATTCTTCAATAACATTATTTTGTGTTAAACTCCAATGTATTATACTACTGAGGAATTTTATATATATATATATATATATATATATATATATATATATATATATATATATATATATATATATATATATATATATATATATATATATAATATTTATTAAAATTATTTACTTTTTGAAAATAAATTATTTTGTTTCTCAAAGGGAACACGGTCGTGTTATCTAGTAGAGCTTACTAATTTATGTCTCTCCCAACTTGTATGGGATTAATTGCGGTGGTATGATTTTAAAGATCATTCTCAGATATGCATCGGACTTGCTCAAGACAACTCATTGTCTTACAAAAAAAAAATCAAATGAATGTTCATTTTCTCAAGCTATCTTTTGTTAAAACTTTCCTAAAATGCTAGAAGTAATTTCGATGGTCTTTTTTAAAACAAATATGTAATATGATCAAAATAATTTATAACTGCTCACATTTTATATGTTCAATTACCTAATATAAAGCAAGTATTCTTTTTATTTGGTTATAAAGTTTAATATATCGATTTTACTAATTAAATAAAACTTAATATATAGAAATCACTAATAACTCTGATTGGATTTGAACTCTTGAGAATCTAAAATTATGTATGTTTTAAAGTATATATTAAAAATATTTTTAAAAGTAGTGCCTTAAGAAGACATCAGTCTAAATTTGCTATTTATTGTATCGCCTAAAATCAGTATTCGCTGACAACCCTTCAACCCAGGACACTGCTGATGTCGGGTAAATCTAATACCATTCACGAAAAATCGGGCAAAAAGTCTCCTCAGAGCCGGAGCTCTACCCAAATACAACTGGTCCCAATAATCAACAACGAACACACAGTATTCAGCATGCGAAAATAATGGCCACGTGGGCCCCAGACAATATCCACAAAATATCCAACCAACTATCTTACATGGTCTCAATAGTTGACACATTATTTCCAATACAACATATATTAAAATTCATAGAGTTCTAATACATGCTATACAACAATATCAAAGCCACAAGTCGCTTCTTCTAACAATACGCCTGAGTGCCGCCTCCCGATACCTTGTACCCGAAATGGTGATCCTCGACAGGGGTGAGCAAAGCCCAAAGAGAGATAATTTCCTACATGGGCATACTTCCCCCACCCACATGTATTGGCAACAATCACATTCAAGCAATTTCATGAACCTACTCGAATGTTTACATGTACAAACCCATGTCTCGAGTCCTCACCAACTCCCTCACACATGCCTAAGCCAATATGCGAGTAAAAATATAGTTTTTACAACAAAAGTTTTTTGTTCTTGAAAACTCACTACCGAATTTTAGTAAATACATTGAACTACCCTCCGAGGCGAATTGCTGGATATTTCTCCAAAACAGTCATGGTCCTCATCCGAAGTGATCTGTAAGACAACTCTCCAATGCAATTATTCGGAAAATCTTCCTTGAAATTCCTTCCACAAACATTTCCGTTTTTCTTTCAATTTCATGTCATGCACTCACTCCTAATATTCTAGGGCGCCCTAGTGCATATGGAATGCATGATGCAAATTCCAACACATTCATGCTAATATATTCACATGCATATATATTAACATAATTAATTCACATAAATCATGTTATGCAAATTCACAATCATCAACACACCAAAATTAGCTCACGTATTAATTAACAAACACAAGCAATTCATTTTGAATCACTTAACATCATAAAAATTAACACAAAAATAATCACGTCACTATTCATGTGAACAGTGAAACCCTCGGGTTACTATTCAAGGCCACACAAATAGGAATTTTCTCCACTCGATTCAAAGCTTTTGAGACCGAATTTACGGCTAAAACAAGCCTCAGAACATTCCTAACAATTTACATGACTTTTAGCCAAAGAATAACGCAAGTAGGAAAAGATCCCTACCTCTGGAGTTGTCGGAACCCACCAAATTGGTGTCCACGCGTAGCCCTCGCCTCGTAGATCGACTTTGCTTCTTGCTCCGTCGAGAACCGACAGTCCGAATGGCTAGAAATCTATAGAGAAGTCACACTTTCTCTCTCTAGATTCACAAATCCATCACCCACTGCATCCCTTCACGTTTTTGTCTCAAATGGGGAAGATGAACACTATTCATCTTTCGTCTTATTATCATTAAACTTTCATTTAATTCTCAATGTATCCCTTCTTCTAGATTTTTGACACTTTGCACTATCTAGGTCATTCATTTCCATCATCTCTCTAATCTTGCAACATGTGTCACAAGAGTACATGTAGTAGGTGAATTTTGTCACATCACCTGTTTTACAGCACCCAACACCCAATGCTTCGAAAAACGTGAAATTGACCGTCTCTAATTCACCTCACCCGACATGGTAGTTAGATTTTCACGACGCATTCCAACATGAAACTGCTTCATCATCCGAGATCTAGAAAATTTTCGATTTTTACCGAAATTACTGCTTTACCATTTTTCAAAGAATTAAATTTTCTGTCTCATATTCCTCCCTTCCTTAAAAGGAATTTCATCCCAAATTCGACAATCACTACGAATCACATGCATATAACGTAACATGCCATGTAAACTAGTCATTTAAGTATTAAACGACTAAAACCACGTGATCCTAAACAAGAAGTGGATAGGTGGCTCGCATTGTGTCATTGTGCTCCCACATTGACTCCTCTCCACTCCACCTGTTGCCATAGCACTTCACTAGCTCCTCACGGTCTTAAGGCCGCAAACCTGATCCCGGCTATCCACAATGCACACTGGTCCCTCCTCGAAGGTCCCATCTGTGTCAACCTCAATCTCTCCCCAATCCACTACATGATCTGGATCTGGAGTGAACCTCTGAAGCATGGAGACGTGAAATACCTTGTGGACACCTGACATGCTAGACGATAAAGCAAATTCCAGACGCCATAAAGGTCAATTCTCTCGAGTATCTCGGCGGTCTCATAAACCTCTAGCGATAGCTCTCGCTACCTAACCTCGACCCTCCTCTCTTAGGCATCACCTTCAAGAAGACGTGATCACCAACCTCAAACTCTAAGGGTCGACGTCGCACATCAGCATAACTCTTCTGCCGGCTTTGAGCCGTGAGAAGACGTTGTCGTATCAAGCTCACCTTCTGAGGTGTCTCTAATCGATCAGACCGTGATGGAGCCTTCCCACTCCTCGTCCAACATACCTGATCTCGCACATGGCCTCCCATACAATGTGCCTCATATGGTGCCATCTCGTATACTCACCCGATAACTCAAGCAGCCAGGGCGACCCACTGGCGCGCGCTCTTCCCAACCACCCTTATGATCCGCACGCATGCTCACAAAGATGTCCTCAAACGCCTGTATATAATCCACACAACATGTAACCCTACACAACCCCTGCTTGGTGTGCAAACGCTGACCTTCCAAAGGTCACAATCACTGACAATCCAATGGACCATCAATCTAATCCATGTCATGAATGACATCCATATACCGAGCCCTTGCCGGCTCACCAACACCCAATTCAATTTCCAATGGGTATCCAAATCTCGAGTCACTCCCGACTCCTATCACTCAACTCTAAGTCTACGTGATAACCATGACCGTGTGTTTTCATCTCGAGTCACCCGACTCCTATCACTCAACTCTAAGTCTACGTGATAACATGACCGTGTGTTTTCTCTCTCGGGCAACAAAACTTTTCAGCCTACTCTGCGAGCCTCTTACATCCACATAGAAATTTCGGATAACTCCACTGGCCCTTACACCCAATACGTAAATTTCGATTTCTCCACTGTCTCTTACACCTATTGTCGTAAATTTTAGATTTCTCCACGAGTCTCTTACACCCACACAAAAATTCGAGATAGCTCCCCGAGTCTCTTACACCCACATAGAAATTTCGGATTTCTCCACGGGTCTCTTACACCCACACAAAAATTTCGGATAACTCCATGAATCTCTTACACCCACACAGAAATTCAAGATCTCTCCCCGGGTCTCTTACACCCACACAGAAATTCGGGATAGCTCTCCGGGTCTCTTACACCCACACAGAAATTTGGGATATCTCCTCGGGTCTCTATGAATCACACGTGACCTTTCGGATACCACTGCAGGTCTCCTTCACCCTAACTCCAGGCTTCTCACCTTAGGGGATTAACGGCCCTCTGCTTCGCCTTCCAACACACACACTACTCTTCATTTCCTCGATTCGAACTATGAGTCTTCATTGGACGTATCCCAAAGACAAACTCCAGCCAACACTCAACCAAGAGTGGTGAATCATACCATGCACCCAATAATTCGACCTCGATGATGTTATCGCGGCACATGAACGCAATGATGCCATACTGTGACACCCCAATCTCGGGGGTCTACCATGAGCAGAATCTCTGAGATCTCTAACTCACAATCCCGACCTATCATGTCAACTCTCACCCCACATCCTAGGGAAGAACATCTACACTTGGCTTCTCTAAATGCCTCAATCTCTAAGCCTAAACCTATCACACAAGATGCATTAATGAACATGATGCATTAGAAAACAAATGCAAGTATAAACGTATCTCGCATGTCGGGCCGACCGCATGCTCCTCGCCTGCATCATGAGACCTCCGCCTCCTAGGGACACCGTTCATATGCCCGTGCTGGCGCAATGGTAACACGGTCATCCGCTTCACCCACCCGAACTCCTCACCTCTATAAATCCCGTACCGACCTCAACCCACGCTCCGCCCCGCCCCATGCGGACCGGGCCCGCCGGCACTGCGGCCGGGCATGGCACCTTGAACCGGACACCGTTCCCGACTCCATACTAGGGTGGAGGAACAAACCGTAACCTTCCTCGTCTTATCGCTTAACCGGACTGCGCTTGTCCCAAACCTTAGATCCTGCCTCTCGGGGTACCTCATATGTTCGGGCCGGCAAATTTAGAGCACACCATCTGCCCATCCTAACTAGCAACCCTAACTCATCTCACTGATGATTGGGACTGAGGTGTCCCATACCCTTGGGATTTCTGCCTCCGTGGGCAATCCCGTCGAAAGTGTCCAGGCTGTCGGCATAAATAACATATCACCTGCCCTGCCTGACTAAACGCCCATCCCTACTCGGGTCCCCGATAACCTCGCCCCGTTTTCAAGTCCGTGGTGAAATGTAAGTCTTATGTTTCTTTCCCTGGTTGGAAGAAGACGAATCTTCCTTCCTCTTAGTACCAACACCCATATCTTAGATGCCTCGTATGTCATCTACTCCTCCTCGCTGCTTCACCGACCGTACCGCGTACGCCAGCAGCCGCAATCCTACAAATTTCTCAAACAAATACCGCCGGTCAAACAGTGGTGCTCACAGCACCTCGTGGACACCCTCTACGTCCTCGCCCTAGACTAGTCATCTACACATGTCAAATGACAACTTAATATTCAATGCAGTATCTCTAAGGCATAAACACAGCCTCGAGACACTATTCACACATAGAAAACATTTCATATACAATGTCCTTGCATTCATAGGAAATGCAAGACAATAATTCCACATTAAATCATTTTTAACAACAAAAATTTTATTTTAGAAAATTTTATTTTTAAAAGATTTTATTTCATTTGATTTTATTTTATTTGATTTTATTTTACTTATTTTTTTTCGAAAACTTAAGGAATACTGTCCAAACAAAGACTAAACAATCCACCGAGTCCAAAAGAAGTCAGGTACCAGTGCACACTCAACCCAGATCGACGCACAAAGTCGCACGCACCGCGCCCAAAGCGCCTCGTGTCGTGGGCCATGTCGCAACCTCGCGGGTCGGCCACAGATCGCAGCCCGCCGGGGTCGCAGTCTTCGCCACACGCAGCCCAAGACCAGCAGTAATGCGGGCGCCCGCGCCGCGGTCGCGTTGTCTCGGCGATACAACCCAGCCGCCGGGCCGCCACGCCAGATCGTAACCCACAAGGCCGCCCCCCAACCGCAATACAATTTGTATCGCGACCCGGCCGTGCTCACACTCCCCGCCACGACAGCAACGATTATATCGCGGACACACCCGCCAACCAGTCGCTTCGTCACGATACAATTGATTGTTTTGTGACCCATCCTCACCAAATAAGCTCGCCCCGTCACGATACAACGACATCATGACACCCACCGGGCCAAGCCACGCGCCGCATACGCCGACCAGACATAGCCCATCCCGGCCAGGTCGTAAGGGTCAGACGCAACCCACCGACCGCATCGCGGCCTACCATGCGCTCATCGTGACCTGGCGTCACGATACGCCATTGTATCAGGACTAAAACAAAAATGGGGCGTAAGCCCACCAAGGTCTGTATTTTTTATTATTTTTCACACCATTTTTTTTTTCATTTCAACTACTAGAAACTAATTAAATATATATATATATATATATATATATATATATATATATATTAGAAAATTTCTTCATCATTTTTTTCATCTCCGCAGGCCTCCTTGCTACTCCATAAATGCAAGAGCTTAGACCATCAGATTTCATACAACTCAAAATTTTTAAGTGAGTTAAAATTTTACCTTTTCTTGTGCAAACCGAAAGATTTTCCAAAGTTTCACTACACAACTGCTTATGTTCAAAATCAAACTACCATCCATAAATTATATATATATATATATATATATATATATATATATATATATATATATATATATATATATATATATATATATATATATATATATATTCGCTCAATTCTAGACACCATTTTTTCCAAAAAAAAAAAAATTTCTCGAACACCTAAGGTTATTGCCTCTAGTAATCATTGCTTTCTCCTATGCTATTATTCAACAAGCATACAAAGCCTACACAATTCACAACGATCACACAGTCACATAAAACACAATGCATGTAGTGTTCTAATCTTGTCCCGTGATTTCCTAGGCAACCACATACCTAAACCCTAACATCGAGCTAATACAAAGTTGTGATGTTCTTATACCTCAATGACCATGGCCTAAGCCTAAGTCCCCCAAGCCCTAGGTATTTGTATACCTAAGTTCTACACTCTAAGACCATGGCCTAAGCCCAAGTCCCCAAGCCCCAGGGTACTGTAGTGTTTCAAGCTCGATACCAAGCTATGAAGCAGTATCAGGACTACAAACTTATGGATACCTAAACCCAGCTCCCTAAGTAATCGCTACCAAAGCTCGATACCAAGTCGTGAAGCTGAGAGGCAAGGATCAAACCTATAACTACACTCCACCCCAGCTCCCAAGGTAATCATTTACCTTTGCTTTGATACCAAGCTGTGATGCCCCAAAACCAGGAGTCCATTGACAACCCGTCAACCCGCGGAATACTCAGGGATGTCGGGTAACCCGAAACAATTCACGAAAATCGGGCAGAGTCTCCTTTGTAATGGGGAGCTCTACCCAAATACAACATGTCCCAATAATCAACAATGACCACACAGGGTCTACATGCGAGTAAAATAATGGCCACGTGGGCCCCTGCATTAATACCCACAAAATATCCAACCAACTATCTTACATGGTTCAAGAGTTAACACATTACTCTTAATACAACATATATTAACATTATAGAGTTCTAATACATGTTATACAACAATATCAAAGCCACAAGTCGGCTTTCTTCTAACACGCGCCTTAGTGTGAGTGTCGCCTTCCGATCGCTCTCCCCAGACCAAATGGTGATCCCTCGATAAGTAAGCAAAGCCTGCATAGATAATTTCCTACATAGGTTACCTCACCTAAGTGCACATGCATGGCAAACAATCACATTCAAGCAATTACGAACCTACTCGAACGCTTACATGCCCAAACCCATGTCTCTAGTCCTCACCGACTTCACACATGCCTAAGCCAATATGCGAGTAAAAATACATTTTTCACAACAAAAGCTTTTGTTCCCGAAAACTCACTACCTAATTCCCGCAAATACACTGACTACCCTCCGAAGGCGACTACTGGATACTTCTCCGAAACGCCATGGTCCTCATCCGAAGTGATCTAGATATTTCTCCGAAACAACGCTATGGTCCCTTATCCGCGGATCCATTGACAACTCTCCAAGGTAATTCTTCTCGAAAATGTTCCTTGAAATTCCTTTCACAAACATTTCGATTTTCTTTCAATTCTGCTGTCATGCACTTACTCATAATATCTCTAGTAGTGCCCCGTATACAATGCATGAATTTCAACATTATCCATGCTAATATATTCACATGCATGTATATTAACATAATTAATTCACATAAATCATGTTATGCAAATTCACAATCAATAACACCAAAATTAGCTCACATGGGCTAATGAACAAACACAAGCAATTCATTTTGAATCACTCAACATCATAAAAATTCACACAAAAATAATCACATCACTATTCACATAAACAGTGAAACCCTCGGGTTACTGTTCACGACCACACAAATAGGAATTTTCTCCACTCGGTTCAAAGCTTTTGAGACTGAATTTACGGCTAAAACAAGTCTCAGAACATTCCTAACCATTTACATGGCTCTTAGCCAAAGAATAACGCAAGTAGGAAAAGATCCCTACCTCTTGGAGTTTTCAAAACTCCACCAAATCGATGTCCACGCGTAGCCCTCGTCCTCGTAGATCGACTTTGTTTCTTGCTCCATCGAGAACCGACGGTCCGAATGGTCGAAAATCCAGAGAAAAGTCACACTTTCTCTCTCTAGATTCACAAATCCAGCACCCACTGCATCCCTTCACGTTTTTGCTCTCAAATGGGGAAGATAAACACTATTCATCTTTCGTCTTATTATCTTTAAACTTTCATTTAATTCCCAATGTGTCTCTTCTTCTATATTTTTGACACTCTCAGATTATCTAAAGCATTCATTTCTATCATCTCTAATCTTCAGAATACGCGGCCACAAAGAAAGATATTTAGTGAGGGGTGACTTCATCACATCATATGTCTTCGAACCCGCTTACCTGACTCAACACCCTAAGTGCCTCGAAAAACGTGAAATTCTGACTGTCTTGGAATTCGACGAAATTCGACGTGGTAGCTAGATTTCACAATATGATTCCAACTGTGAAATCCGTTTTGTCATCCGAGATCTAGAAAAATTTCTTATTTTGACCGAAATTACCGTTTTACCCTTTTTTAAGAAAATTGGAATTTTCGGTCTCACATTTATTTTATTTTAATTTTTAAATCTTAGTTGATGATTATGATTTTAAATTTACGGGTAAAATTACAATCATAAATTATGATTTTTATACTCAAATAGCATATTGATAAATATTTTGATAGTATATTGGTAAAAATTTTTAGGAAGGGAATATATCTTTATTAATTTTCTTCAAAAACATTTTTTTTTTTATTAAACTCCAATGTATTATACCACTGGAGTGAATCTTGATATATATTTTATAATATCTATTAAAAATTAGTATTTCTTTATGAAAAATACATTATTTTGTATTTGAAATAGAATGTAGTAGTTGTGCTATGTGGTATAGTTTTACCACTCTTATGGTCTCTCTTCCACTGTATGGGATTAGTCTCAAGGCAGGCGGCTTGAAAGACACATTCCATGTGTAAAGGGCCTCTCACCCCATGATACGACAAAAAAATCAAATGAATGTTCATCTTCTCAACCGCCCTTTCGTTAAAACTTTGCTAAAATGTATACTATAAGTAATTTGGAAGTATGCCCATGAAATAAAAATAAATTCTCAAAAAATATTTACAATATATTTTTAAAGCTATAAGTGATATTTTTTAAAACAAATATGTATTATAATCAAAATAATTTATAAATGCTCAAAAATTATATTTCTAATTGCCTAATATAAAGTAAGTATTCTTTTTACATGGTTATGAAATTTAATATATCAATTTCACTAATTAAATAAAACTTAATCTATAAAAATCACTAATAACCCATATTAGATTTGAACTCTTGAGCATCTAAAATTATGTATGTTTTAAAATATATATTAAAAATATTTTTCAAAGTAGTTACGGCTTCCTAAACCTGGTGTGGTCCATCGACCACCATCAACTTCATGGAACTGCATGTCCCATATCATGAGACCCATACATGAGTAAAAATGGTCACGTTGGCCCATACATCCATACTTACTAAAATATAATCAACTACATTACAATAGTTTCAAGAGTTAATTACACTCTTATATAAACATATATCGATCAAAATGTTTCATACATGTTTTACAAAAACATACAATCAAAGCCACATGTCGGCTTTCTTCTCAAAAGCGGCCTCTAGTGAGCGTCGTCTCCCTGAATACTCCCTGTACCTGAAAGGGGGATCCCACGACGGGGTGAGAAATGCCCAGTTGTGATAATCTCCTACAAAGGTTACTCCTCACCTAAGTGCTCATGCAATGACAAACACACACATTCAAGTGAATTCATGATTCCTACTAGAATGCCTACATGCCCAATCCCATGGCTCGAGTCCTTACCGACTCTCTCTCTAACACATGCATTGTGCCATGTATGAAAATCATTTCCAAACAAATCTATTTGTTTTATTTGTGGACAACCCTTCTATATAAATACGTTGGACAATCCTCCGAGGTGAATTTGTTGGATATCCTCCGAAACACCCGTATTCTCCACGTGGAATTGGCTAAACGATTTCCCAAACACAATTTGGGATAACTTTTCGATAAAATTATCAAGCTTGACAAACCTCCGATTTATTTCATGTCATGCACTCACACCTGTCAGGGTTCCCCAAAGGCATATGAAATGGCCATGTCATTTCACTGATAAACATGTTAATATATCATGCATGCATATATTAACGGCAATCATACACAAACAGCATGTTATTCATTCATAACAATAACACAAATTACCTCACATGGGCTAATAAACAATCTGGCAGTCCATCTTGGAACAATCCAAAGCATCACACAAACAACACAACATGTTATTCAAATATTGCAATAACATATCAACACACAAGCAACTCATACAACCCACGGTCGCTCGGACAAATTCAAAACCACTTTAGGATTTCGCCTACTAAGTCCAACCTTGAACGTAATGAACGGCCATCTCCAGCCCCTAACATTCCCTAACCATTAATAAGGTCCTTAAATAAGGACTAAACCAAGTAGGAGAGAACCCTACCTCTCGAGTTTGCCTAAACCCACACACAGATCACAATAGCCCTTTGCAAGGCATGCATCAACTTTGCCTCCTTGTCTCGCTTAGAAGTCGACTGCCGATCATCTAAGAAATTTAGAGAGAAGTGAGAGCTTCTTACCTAAAACCTTCTTTCTCCCTCTCAGTTCTCTCTCTTTCTCTCTTCCTTTCCCTACCAAACTAGTTTGGGAAAAGATGGGTCAAGATTAGGTGTCCTCTCACTTGCTAAGTGTCCAATTCTCATTAGCCACCTTGAATTACACCTTATCCACTTATCCATCTAACATAGATTTTCACCCAATCAAGAGATACAATGTGACACCCCGAACCCGGGGGTCTATTGTGCCACGGTAGGGTGATCCGGAATCAACAAAATTTGTTTCCTATTTTCCTCCTACTACCGTAGTCAAGCTACTGCATCATAGCGGTCTAGGGTCGAACACGGGGATGGTTTTTCATCCCACAAATGATTCGTATCATGATTCAAAATGGTGAGGCTTTCATTTGGATTTTTGGATTTGCATTAAAAAGCATGGGTGTTGTTGTCACTAGGCTAACTGAAACAGTTTAAAATAAGGTGTGGAAAGGAGACCTTGAAGGCTTGGGTCACTAGCTTGATAAAATGAGGTTGCAATTGTGTCCTCGGGTTATTTCTTTCACAAGAGAGATTGCGGCAATGACATATAGTCATTGCCAAACCGATCTTTGTTTAACTTTTAAAACTAACCCTTAAAACATTCCTGAATCTAAGCATTTATCGAGCATTCAATGTTCCAAAGAAGAGGAAAACATAGTATTTTAACCTAATTTCAAAGTGGGCTGGGCTCATAAATGATCTAAAGAATGTCGCTGTATCTACCATTACATACACCGAACCCTAAAGCATGCCAAGTATTGACCAAGAACACATTAAATAGCATTAAACCCTAGTTTGGAAAGTTTGAAAAACATAAATGTACTGCTTCCATTTAAAGTGCGCAGGAACACCGCAGACCATTAATCAATCCCAAGAACCCTCCTCTTCATATTAGGAGGCTTAGCCAAACATCCTTTGAGTTGTCATCCTCAAAGGGTGTGTTTGGCAGCCGAGAAAATGAGAGAAAGAAGAGAGAGAAGAGAGAAAACTATAAACCTAAATGAAAAGCTGCGTGGATTCACAGTGAATGAAAAGTTAGGGTTACAATTTGTCCATAAAGTGGCTTATATAGCCAAACAAGATGTGTGAAATACCAAAATAACCAATATAATAAGATTACATTGAGGTCAAAATGGGAATTACACAAAATGGGGTCGTTTGGATAAAAAATAGAGGGGCAAGAATTTTGCTATGCACAGTGAATTTTGCTATCATAGCGAAAATTTCGCTATGATAGCGAAATTTCGCTATCATAGCGAAAATCTGAGGCATAGCGAAAATTTGAATTTTCGCACAAAGAACTTTCGCCATGATAGCGTAAAATTCGCTATCATAAATAAAATACTGCGATAGCGAAAAATTTCACTGGATTATGTAAATTGCTACCATTGCGAAATTTTCGCAATTCTTGCGAAATTTTTGCAATGCCATAGCGAAAATCACTGTTCCTCCTGCATGCTTCCCCGCATCAACAAATTTCCTGCATTTGCACCTCCAAATGCCGACATTTCTTCATATCCTGTGCTTGATGAAATCGCCGAGAATTCATACGAACTTAGCATAAATCAGCACCATTACGAAACCAAGCTTGAAATGGTGGAGGAGGCTCACAAAACCTACAAAACTATCAAAAACAACCTCGAAACAAAAATCAGTAGTACTAATGGACCTGCACATGTCAATCGGCTTAATTAATATGATTAGAACGCAAAAAGCACTCAAAACCTATCTTAAATAGGGCTCAAAATAAAGACTTTTGGTACTAATCGCCTGGACCAATCGCCAACTCCAGAGAAACCCATGTGTCCTTATGTCATGAGACCCATACATGAGTAAAATGGCCACGTCGGGCCCTTACATCCATACTCACAAAAATGTAATAAACTATATTACAATAGTTTCAAGAGTTAATTACACTCTTATACCAACATGTATCGATCATAATGTTTCATACATGTTTTACAAAAATATAAAATCAAAGCCACATGTCGGCTTTCTTCTCAAAAGCAACCTCTAGTGAGCGCCGTCTCCCTGAACACTCTTTATACCTGAAAGGGGGATCCCACGACGGGGTGAGCAAAGCCTAGTAGTGATAATATCCTACGAGGTTTACTCCCCACCTAAGTTATCATGCAATGGAAAACACACACATTCAAGTGAATTCATGATTCCTACTCGAATGTCTACATGCCCAATCCCAAGGCTCGAGTCCTCACCGAGTCCCTCACGCATGCTTAAGCCAAGTGTGAGAAAACACTGTTTTCAAAACAAAAGGTTTTTGTTCTTGAAAACATAATAACAATTTCCGATAAAATTCTATTGGATAACCCTCTGAGGAATTGCTGATAATCTCTCTCAAAATGGGCCAAGGGTCCCTCTTCGAGACGAATCACGATAACTCTTCAAGGAAATTCTTCGGAAAATTTTCCCATCAAATTCATTTGGCACCATGTTTTTCATGTCATGCACTCACACCTACTATTCTAGGTTGCCCCAGTGCATATGAAATGTAATATGCCATTTCACCATAAATCATGTTAATATATCACGCATCCATATATTAACGACAATCATACACAAACAACATGTTATTCATTCATAACAATAACACAAATTAGCTCACATGGGCTAATAAACAATCCGGCAGTTCATCTTGGAACTTCCTAAAGCATCACACAAACAACACAACATGTTATTCAAATATAGCAATAACATATCAACACACAAGCAACTTCATACAACACGGTCGCTGGGACCGCCCAAAACCACTATAGGGATTTTGCCACTCACTCTAAATTTTGAAACCGAATGAACGGCCATTCCAGCCCCCGAACATCCTTAACCATTAACAAGGTCCTTAAATAAGGACTAAACCAAGTAGGAGAGAACCCCTACCTCTCGGAGTTTGTCGAAACTCCACAATACTAGTACCCACATGTAGCTCTTACAGTGGGGATCAACTTTGCCTCTTGTCTCGGAAGTTGACGGACCGATCGCCGGGAAATTTAGAGAGAAGTGAGAGCTTCTCACTCTAAAAACTCTCTTTCTCCCTCTCTCTTCCGGTCTCCTCTTTTGCTCTCTTCCTTTCCCTCCCAAACTGGTTTGGGAGAAGATGGGTCAAGATTGGGTGTCCTCTCACTTGCCAAGTGTCAAGCTTCCATTGGCTCCATAGATTACACCTTATCCATTTATCCATCTAACTTAGATTTTCACCCAATAGCATGATGCCATGTGTCTCTCATGGGTCCCACTTGAGCTCATGTTTGACTAGCTCTCCACTTGACACGTGTCTTATCTTGATCCACTCAAAACGCACGAAGTGTATCGCACCACCCTGCCTCAAAACGCGTGAAACTCGACCGGGCCTCGTAACCGACAAAAATCGATATGGTAGCTGCTAGATTTCACATCGCATTCCAACGGTGAAGTCTGTTTCGTCATCCAAGATCTAGAAAAATTCTGGATTTTGACCGAAATTACCATTTTACCCATTTTCAAAAAATTAGAATTTTCTTGGGTTTTACATTCTTCCCCCCCTTAAAAGAATTTTGTCCAGAAATTTCACACGGTTACAGCAAATCACATGCATATGGAACGTGCACTATGTCATGTATGTAAACTAGTCATTTAATATTAAACGACTAAGTTGCATACCTTCATCCCTGAACAAGAAGGATAGTGGCCCAGACGCGTTCTCTTGCTCCTGTTGCCTCCTCTATCTACGCTGCTGCCACAAGACTCTCACTTTCAGCCTCTACCTGGGCCTTTCCGTCAGAAACCCGATCTCGACTATCCATGATGCACATTGTCCCTCCTCGAAGGTCCCATCGGTGTCAACCCCAACTTCTCCCCCAATCCAATTACATGAGACGGACTCGAGTATACTCTCCCAGCACAGGAGATGTGGAATACCTCATGGACACCAACACAAACAGCGCAAAGCTAACCCACGCTATCGTGCCCACCCCTCCGAGCATCTCGAAGGGGGCCCACAAACCTCGCGAGCAGATTCCCCGCCATCAACCCACCACCTCTTAAGCATCACCTTCAAGAAGACGTGATTGCCAACCTCAAACACTAAGGGTCGACGTCAAATGTCAGCTTAACTCTTCTATCGGCTCTGAGCCGTGAGAAGGCGTTGTCGTATCATGCTCATCTTTCTCGAGGTGTTCCCACTCAGATCAGACCGCGACGAGCTCTTCAACCTCTGGTCCAACAAATAGGTGATTCGTGACGGCCTCCCATACAACGCCCTCATGTAAGTGACATCTGTACTCATTTCAGTAATTGTTGTTATAGGTGAATCTCAAAGAAGGGTAAATGTCTGTACCTACCCTTTATGATCCAAAGACGCATGCCTGCAAAAGATGTCCCTAAAATCCGTATGATCCTCCTCCGACGACCATCCTGTGATGCTGGGAGGAAGGTCAGACTCATATCAACCGTGTCCCATAAATCTTTTGAAACTCTTCCAGCAGTCAGAACCCTGGGTCTCTATCCAATGACATAGAATATTTGTACCCATGTAGACATGACTCTGATATACAACCGTGCACCTCTCCAATGTGGAGGTCATTCACGCTTAGAAATGTGCCGACTTCAAGTTGTTACCCACTATCACCCATACCGCATCATGTCCCTGCGGTGTCCGTGGCAAGTGGATCACAAAATCCATCGTGACGTGTTCCCACTTCCACTCAGCCACCTCCAATGGCTGAAGTAGCCCTGCTGGCTTCTGATGCTCAGCCTTAACTTGCTGACAAATGAGACATCGTCGAACAAAGTCCCTAACATGTCTCTTCATCCCACTCCAATAGTACTGGCGACGAAGATCATGTTACATCTTCGTGCCACCTGGATGTACTACAAATAAAGAACAATGAAACTCCCTGAGGATCTCCTTTCTCAAATCGGTCAACTGGGGAACCACTACCCGTACTCTATACCGAAGACTACCATCTGTGTGGATGGTCCACCGTTAGCCACAATTCCAATCGCACTCCAACCCTAATGGACACCAACTCGTCCCGCCCGACTCCAATCACCCGATCAATAGAGCACAGTAGCTACCAAACTCCCCAACATACCTTGAGCCTGCTCACTTTAACATAACCCAAATTGTCCCACAGTCTCGAGCATTTGCCACTCCCGGGAAGCTATACTAGCCAATGCTCCCCGTGACTTTCGACTCAGTGCATCAGCCACCTCATTTGCCTTACCAAGGTGGTAATGCAAAGTGAAGTCATAATCCTCTAGGAACTCCATCCACCTACGTTGCCTCATATTGAGGTCTCGCTGTGTGAAGATATACTTTAGACTCTTGTGGTCTGAATACATCTCAAACTGCTCACCATACAAATAGTGGCACCAAATCTTCAAGGCGAAGACTACGACTGCCAACTCCATGTCGTGTGTGGTGTAATTCTACTCATGATTCTTCAATTGGAGAGAACCATAAGCTATCACTCTCCCGGACAGCATCAAAACGCATCCCAGTCCGGCCTTCGAGGCATCACAATACACTGTGTACCCCTGTCCTCTCTCTGGAACTATCAGAATAGAGGCTAAAGTAAGCCTCCTCCTCCTTAACTCTTGGAATGCCTTCTCGTAACGGTCATTCCACTCAAACTTGACCTCCTTCCGGGTCAGTTACGTCATAGGTGCTGCTAGTCAAGAGAAGTCCTTAATGAACCTCCTGTAGTACCCAGCCAATCCCAAGAAGCTGCGTATCTCGAAGACTAACTTCGGCCTTTCCCAACTCATCACAGCCTCAACCTTCTCGGGGTCTACTGACACTCCTGAAGCTGACACTATGTGCCCAAAAAATCTCACCTCAGTAAGCCAAAACTCGCACTTACTGAACTTAGCATTCAGATGATGGTCTCTCAACAACTGTATTATAATCCCCAAATGATCCTCATGCTCCCTTTTAGACTGGGAGTATATCAGAATGTCATCCACGAAGACTACGACAAACTAATCTAGATAGGGTTGGAATACCCTATGCATAAGATCCATGAATGTTGCTGGCGCATTCGTCAATCCAAAGGGCATCACTGTAAACTCAAAGTGCCCATAACGCATCTTGAACGCTGTCTTAGGGATATCTGTCTCCCTAACCCTCAACTGATGGTAACCAGTGCGAAGGTTCATTCTAAGTAGACTTCGCTCTTCACCGGTAAACAAGTCATCAATCCTAAGAAAGGATGTTCGATTCTGATCGTGAACTGCATTGAACTATCCAGAGTCAATGGCCACGTCAAAGGGTCTGTCTTTCTCTTTTCACAAATGTAACCGAGCCCCCATGGTGAAGTGTCTTACCTAATGAACCCCTTGTCCAAGAATCCCCTATATCCGACCCCGAGTTCCTACAACTCAACTCAAACCATCCCATGTGGAGTCATAGAGATGGGCGACGTGTCAGGGTGTAACTCAATAATGAAGTCTAGCATCTCTCTACATGATAGAAACTCAGATCTTCCGAAAACGATCTCGACGCCACACTGGGCCCAAGCGATCCGTCTGTTCATTCCTGCCCCGCGTATGCCATGTCACCAACCCACTAATCATCCATACATCCGAACTGACTTACCCACAAAAACATGCTGATCTCTGCTGCAATACGGAACAATCCATGCAAAAGGACCTCCACGTCAACTTGGATATCATCTATGCTACAACCATCCATGATGACGCTCGAACTCTGACATATCCATAACCCTCAGGTCCATTGTGAGCAAAATCCCAAAGATCTCTAGCTCGCATCCTCCACATATCATCCCTATTCTCGCCCTAGTCCCTAAGGGAGAACTCACATACATGGGCTCCTCCAAGGTCTCAACTTTGTTCAACTTATCACAACCGATGTAGCAATGAATGAAATGCCATGCACCAAAGTCAAATAAATACTCTACCCATAAAGTAGATAGCAAGAACGCACCTCAGAGTAATCGATGATCCGTTGACTCAACCGTGGTGTGATGGCAGACACGCCTGAGTCCCGTCTCCCCCAGGCCTCATCCTCCGTCTCGGTCCCATACCCGCCCCTCCGCCTGAGTAACGGAAGGTGCCCGCGGCAAACACTGGGATCGAAACTGGCTCCCTTGGCCCATACTAGGGTGTGAAGGAACATGTTGTATTTGTCCTTGTCCCACAGCTGACTAAGACTATTCTGTCCCAAAACCCTGGGATCCCTATCTCTAGGGGCAATCCCTCCTCATGTGTCCAGGCTGCTAGCAATGGAAGCACACCATCTGCCCTGCCTTCGAAGTTGCAACCCCGACTGGTCTCTCAGTCTGATGACCACTTCATTCCGAAACCCCCTCGTGAACTAGACGCCATGGGCTTCTTCCCTAACTGGAAGAAGACTGACTCTCCTTCCTCTTGCCACTAGCACCCGCATCCCGAGTGCTCTAAGCACCCTCAATCTCTCTATCTATGGTCATAGCTGCCCCAACCATAGAGTCCATGTCCTATAGGCAGAGTCCTACAATCTTACCTCGAATGGACAACTTGAGCCCATTCTCGAATCTCCTAACCTTGGCCATATATGTGGCCACATAATCGTCAACAAAACGGGCTAACTTTGAGAATCTAGCCACGTACTCTATCACTGTCATCTTTCCTTTCTTCAGCTCTAGGAACTCCTAAGCCTTTGCATGTCTAAGAAGGGTCGGAAAATATTCGCCATGAAGAAGTATGGAACTCCTGGCCCAAGTCATTGCCTCTATGTCTCTGGGGAGGTCTCGCCCACCCCACCATATCCGAGACTCACCCTAGCCGAATGCAATCTGATCTTACGCATCGGGAGGTGTAATATCTATAGCCTCTAAAACCTTCTTAATCTATCTAAACCAATGGTCTGCCACCATCGGATCCCCTCCCCCCGTAAATATCGGAGGATGATGTGCCTTGAACCTCTAGAGGTTACTCGGACCTCCCTGACTACTAGCTGCACTAGCCTGTGCAATAGCAAAGAACACTTCCAACAACTCAAGAAAGGCCTCATTGATCACCGGTGGTGCTCTGGGCTAGCACTCAGGGACAACCTCGACGCCCTTTCGCTCTACTTTCTGCCATCTACACACGTCAATCAAGTGCTGTTTTAATGAAGTATCTCAAAGGGTGTAAATACAGTCCTGAGACACTATTCACACACCGAAAGAAAATAATAATAATAATAATAATTTTCATACACCACGTCAAGGCATTCATTGGTAATGCAAGACAAACATTCCATATATAAAGTCCTACACTTTTTTTTTATCAGGTCATGAACAAAGGTCCATGAACAAAGGACCCCTAAACGCTGCATCATCTCAAAACCCGGGTCGCGGTGCACGCGGCGCACACCCAAGACCCGGGGCCACGCACACTACACCCAGGTCGCGGCACGCACATCCCGTGCTGCGCGCACGCGTGCCGTTGCATCGCACGCCGCACGCCGTTGCCGCATCGCTTGTCAAGGCACACAAGCACTCAGTCGCGATACCAGCAACCATCAGCAGCCACCAAGCATACAATCACACAACACATAAACCACATAATCACGCAACAATCATCAAAATGCACAATGAATGCATGATCTAACCCGTCCCCATCAAGTCCTAGGTAATCGTATACCTAACTTCCTGATACTAAGCTATAACTCTAGTATCCGACATCAAGCTCTAGGTATTTATAAACCTAGGCTCTGATACTAAGCTGTGACGCCCCGACCCCGAGGGGTCCGTTAACCACCGTCAACCTACGGAAACCTGTGTGTCTTATATCATGAGATCCATACATGAGTAAAATGGCCGTGTCAGGCCCATACATCCATACTCACCAAAATATAATCAACTATATTACAATAGTTTCAAGAGTTAATTACACTCTTATACAAACATGTATTGATCAGAATGTTTCATACATGTTTTGCTAAAATATGTAAATCAAACACATGTCGGCTTTCTTCGTAAAGTGACCTTAGTAATGTCGCTCGAACACCCTTGTACCTTAAAGGTGGATCCCACGACGGGATAAGCAAAGCTTAGTAGTGATAATCTTCCTATTTACTTCCCACCCAAGTGCTCATGCATCGGTAAACACACATCTGGGGCGAATTTCCATGATTCCTACTCGAATGTCTATGAGCAGTACCAATCTCATAGCTGAGTCCACCGACTTTCACGCATGCCTAAGTTGGGTGTGAGAAAACATTGTTTCGAAACAAAGGTTTCGTTTGAAAACATAATACCACTCGATAAAATTCTATCGACAACCCTCCAAGGTGAATTGCTTTGATAACCCCAAATACCATGGGTCCTCCTCCGAGATGAACCGCTCGGCCAACTCTCCAAGGAAACTCTTCATTTCCCATCAAATTCATTTGAAAATCATGTTATAGTCATGCACTCACACCTATTGTTCTGCCGCCTCTGTGTTGCATATAGAAATGCACATGCCATTTCACCATAAATCATGTTAATATATCACGCGATCCATATATTAAACGATAAATCATACACAAACAACATGTTATTCATTCATAACAATAACACAAATTAGCTCACATGGGCTAATAAACAATCCGGCAGTCCATCTTGGAACTTCCTAAAGCATCACACAAACAACACAACATGTTATTCAAATATAACAATAACATATCGCCATCAATAAGGAACTCATACAAGCCAACTACGCCGGACTATCCAACCACTCTAGGATTTCGCCACTCACCTAAATTTTGAAACCTAATGAACGCACTACATCTGCACTCGAACATCCCTAACTATTAACGAGGTCCTTAAACAAGGACTAAAACCAAGTAGGAGAGAACCCTACCTCGAGTTTGCCGAAACTCCACACAATACCCCACTCACACGTAGCTCTCAGCATGGGATCAACTTCGCTCTGTCCCGGGCCTGCCAATCGACCAATCATCGGGAAATTTAGAGAGAGGTGAGAGCCTCTCACTCTAAAAACTCTCTTTCTCCCTCTCTCTTCCGATTTCCTCTTTTTCTCTCTTCCTTTCCCTCCCAAACTGGTTTGGGAGAAGATGGGTCAAGATTGGGTGTCCTCTCACTTGCCAAGTAGCAAGCTCCCATTGGCTCCTTAGATTACACCTTATCCCTTTATCCATCTAACTTAGATTTTCACCCAATCGCATGATGCCATGTGTCTCTCATGGGTCCCACTTGAGCTCATGTTTGACTAGCTCTCCACTTGACACGTGTCTTATCTTGAGCCACTCAAAACGCGCCAAGTATCCCGCACCACTCCTAATGCCACGAAAAATGTGAAATTTCAACTGTCTTGGAATCTGACAACATTCGACATGGTAGCTAGATTTCGTGAGACGATTCCAATGGTGAAGTTCGTTTCATCATCCAAAATCTAGAAAAATTCCGGATTTTGACCAAAATTACCATTTTACCCTTTTTAAGAAAATTAGAATTTTCTCGGGTTTTACATGCCACATGTCCATATGGGTCCCACTTGAGCTTATGGCTTAACTAGATCTCCACTTGACACGTGTCTCATATTGAGCCACTCAAAACGCGCCAAGTGTCCCTCACAACCTTCGATTCCTTGAAAAACGTGAAATTTCTATTGTCTCGAAATTCGACGAAATTCGATGTGGTAGCTAGATTTCGTGAGACGATTCCAATGGTGAAGTCTGTTTCGTCATCCAAGATCTAGAAAAATTCCGGATTTTGACATAAATTACCATTTTACCCTTTTTCAAAAAATTAGAATTTTCTTGGGTTTTACAGTAGTGCCTTTAGAAGACTTCAAGTTCAAATTTGTTATTTATTTTATTTTAATTTTTAAATGTAAGTTGATGGTTATGATTTTAAATTTAAGGGTAATATTACAATCATAAACTACATAAATTATGATTTTTATACTCAAATAGCATATTGATAAATATTTTGATAGTATATTGGTAAATATTTTTTTTGACGGGAATATATCTTTATTAACTTTCTTCAAGAACATAATTCCATGCTTAACTCCAATGTATTATACTATTGGAGTGAATCTTGATATATATTTTATAATATCTTTTAAAAATTATTATTTGTTTTTGAAAAATACATTGTGTATATATAATTATTTGATATCGAGACATGCATCAAATATATATTTTTTTATAGAATTTTAACAAACTATGAAACATTAGGAGTGACGGTTCATATATTCAATATGTTATTATTCGTTTTATTAAATAATATATAATTATACAACCATCGAATATATAGGTGCGATTGTTGGATTTTCTTCTAGCTTAATCAGTGATCTTGATTTAAAGCCCCGGGCATGCAAAATGGCTCTATCGGAACGAAATTGTGACGCACCAAACCCGGGGGTCCGTTGACAATCCGTCAACCCGCGGAATACATGTAGCCATTAAGTGTCTCAATGCCACAAAATGAGTGTCTCTATACCCGAGACTCAAACATAAGTAAAAATGGCCACGTCTGGCCCATACATCCATACTCACCAAAATATAACCAACTATATTACAATAGTTTCAAGAGTTAATCATACCCCATACAAACATGTAATCGACCGCACGTTTCATACATGTTTTACAAAAATATAATCAGCCACATGTCGGCTTTCTTCCTCAAAAGCGGCCTCTAATGAGCCGCCGTCTTCCAGAATTTCTATACCGGAAGTTGGGATCCCACGACAGGGTGAGCAATGCCTAGTAGTCGAATTTTTCAACAAGGGCTACTCCCCTCCTAAAATGTGCATGCAATGGCACACCACAATCATCCACATTCCATACAATTTTCAATTTACACATGGAATGCTTTATATCATGCATGAGATGAAACCACTCACGACATACCCCGAGTCCCGACCGACTCCCTCACACATGCCATACCAAGTGTGAAAAATAGTCATTGGTGTTATACCCAGTGAGTCACTCATTGGACCAACCTCCAATACAAATTTGAATCGTTATCAAATTCTGTGTGTTTATCTATTTATGGGCCACGTCTTTTTAGGGTCACACCGTAGGATCGACGTATGCCTTCCGACATTTTTACGGACTTTCACCGCCAGAGATCATGTCTAACCGCATGTATCTGGGGGACTCCCACCAGAGGGGGAGATCTACCCCAACTTGCTCAGCCCAACACACATGATTTTTTATTTTTATTTATTTTTGTTTCACTGGACCGTGGTCTCACCTTAGACGTTGTCCCATTTCCAAGCTCCATCACACCCATTCACCAAGAATGGTGAATCTAACACGCCACCCTTTTCCCGCACTCGACTCGCGATGCATGCCCATGAATGCAATCATGCTAATTCATACATTCAATTTTCATGGTCTTGCATAAAATTATATTTCAGGGCATCTAAACAATCATGTTAACACATCAATTTAGCATGCATTAACAATTTCATTCTTCATAAACAACACATGCCTTTCATTCCAAGCAACAACATGCAAGCAAATACACATGGACGAATTTCAGTCCAAAATAAATTCCGACTGTGCAAAATTCCTATATCCAGCCGTGGACCGTCCAAGGATAGCCCCCTCATCAAGCCTTCGGTCCCACTTCCTTGGAACCGAAATGCATGGCCATTTTCGGCCTCGCAACTCCAAAACAAACCATTTTCATGGGTTTTTAGATTAGAAATATCCAAATAGGAGAAGACTCCTACCTCCCAGAGTTGGACTAAACCCACACACCGGCATTCACTCATACTCGCAAAGGGGATCAACTTTGCCTTCGGCTCGCCGGATTCAACCCACCGATCGGCCGGAAAATCTGGCAGGCTATACTTCTCAATTATAAAGCTCTCTTTCTCCCTCTCTCGTGTGTTCCTCTTCTCTCCTTCGCCTCCCAACCAATTTGGTCAAGATGGGTCAAGAGAACCTTGTCCACTGCCACATGTCACATTCTAAGTGGCTACCTTGGATTACACCTTATCCCTTATCCATCTACCATAGATTTCCACCCAATCACATGTTGCCATATGTCTCTCATGGGTCCCACTTGAGCTCATGTTTGACTAGCTCTCCACTTGACACGTGTCTCATCTTGAGCCACTTAAAATGCGCCCAAGTGTCCCGCACCACATTCCGTGCCTCGAAAAACATGAAATTCCAATTGTCTCGAAATTCAACAAAATTTGATGTGGTAGCTAGATTTCACGAGACGATTTCAACGGTGAAGTCCTTTTCTTCATCTGAGATCTAGAAAATTTCTGAATTTAGACCAAAATTACCATTTTACCCTTTTTCAAAAAAATTTTATTTTCTCGGGTTTTACAGGAATGAAACTTAAGAAGAGAACTCAAGCCCTATTGCAAACATCTTTGTCAAGCAATTGGCACGTTCATTTGATTCATCTTCTTGTCAGTGGACTTCCTACTTTAGAAAAAAAGTGTATATAGATGAGTACTTGAGTGTATGGGCCTCCAATGGTTCCATTGATATGATAAACTTGACAACACCAACCGTATTGCACACCATCTGATTCAAACCTCCTAATTTTTCTCAGTTTTCTCTCCCCCTCCTCCTACACCACTCATTAATGGCTTCCTCTATTTACATGCCTCCTTGCTCTTATATAATATAATTAGTTTTGGATTTTATATACCTTCAATTAGATTTCATTGGAACATTCCTTGAAATTAAATGTGAGTGAGAAAAGATTGCATTGCAATGCATTTCTTCAGTTTAGGCCCTTTTTTTTGTTTTTTTTCTTCTTTTTTTCTTGTTTGGCTTTTAAATCGGTTGTTCTTCTTATTTCTATTATAATGGTATATAAAATAACTATGAGTTTATAAATTCTTTTGAAGTCTTTAAAACGAAGAAAATTGTTCAATTTTTAAAGATTCATGTGAATCAAGTGGTGCCATATTAACATAAAAATATATTTGTTTGGCTATGGTTTTCTACTAGAACATACAAAAAGCATGGGAATTGGGGAATGTGTGGGCATGCCAGGAAATTATAGGATTTCTAAACTGAAGCTATGTCGAAATCTAACTTCTGCTCAAGTGAAAACTGAATTCCCTAGTTCCCTTGACAGCTCCCTAGAATCTAAGCGGAAAATACTTTGGAAATTGGATTGAATTGAAAACTAAGAAAAAAAAGTACGGACGTTTTGAAATATAACAAATTTCATTGCAGAATTAGACTGAAAACGAAATTATGAAATGAGAAAGCTTTGAAATAACAATGCTTGGAAAGAAATATAAAAACTAAGCTAGGAATCTAGAAAAGACTATTGTTGAATTTGTAGAAGACTAAGAAAAAATGTTAATGCCTTTTTTTGAATGCTGTTCATGATGACAATTATTGTCCGCTTCGACGTTTGATTCCATTTTATAGGCATTTTCGAATAACAGTCTCAGCCCACCTTCTCTAATAACTGCTCACATCTCCACTAGAGTCTTGTTCACCAAGTCACTTCTCCACTAAACTCTTATTCTCCAAGTAACTTTTTCCACTTCCAATAACTGCTCATGTACTTTTCCATGTCATGTCTTAGAGGAAAAGTCTCCTTTATCATCTATCTTTGAGACAAACTCTCAATATTCTTAGCTGGTAGCTTTGACAAATTATTTAAAAATTCCATAAATATCCCTTGACCTTTTCATGGCTTGGACTTTCTCGGATTGGATTAGGTTCGTACGATTTCAACTTGGCATATCTATTCAGCCCATTCCACTACCCTTTTGGGCGAAAAATGATTCAAATGCCATTTAGCCCAAAATTATTTTTAGTGTAACATCGCTCTAGATAATAATATACCATGGGCCATATTTGTATGCAAAAGCTTTTTATAAGTCAAAAGGCTTACTTCCCTCTTCTAATTATTTTACCATGAGGCCCAAAGTGCAACTTACCCCTTTGGATGTGGATTATCAACAAGAAGAACGAACCAAAACTTGAGCCTGGTTAGATGAGTTGAAAAAGCCCAAAGTATTACCTCGAGCAAGCCTTTCGCCAATTTTTCATTAAAACGTACGACTTTTGACCTCCCTTATCCTCCACAACCGATTCCTTTTGCATCAAAAGACTCTCCTTTGGGATTTGAAAGGTTCATAGGAAGAAATCCCTTTGATTTACGTACCATCGCTGCTTCTTCATCAAGGTTCACCGCTATCGCGTCGGCTCAGCCATTTCTATTGCATCGTTAATGTCGCCACGTTCTACCTAAGTGACATGCTCAGTGATGCTGACAGCCAAAAGTCATCTATTTTTAGTCCATTTTTCTGCTTGATTTTAATCAAAAAAAGAATGATTAATATGAAGAAACTCACCAATTTTCTATTCAGCAGGGAATTTATAAGAAAGGAGATATCGCAGAGAGTGTAAAGTGGTAGATCTGGAAATGAGAATGACCGTTGAATAAAATGGAAGAATGTTGCGCTTGGAGCTCGTGATGTGGAAGATAGGATGTCGCACATATGGAAATCAAAGGAAAACTATATGTCGCACAGAATTTGGTCGTTAAAAACTCCGATGAAGACAGGTTGATGTCGCGCCAACATCACGAGTCGCGATTGTGATTAAAAGCTTAGCAAAGGATTAGCCGATAACGCCGTATTATCTGTAAAAGAGGTCGCGATATTAATGAACCGTGATTGGTTCCCAAGGTTGATATCGTGAACTACATGAAATACCTGTGTCGTGACATTGCTTATGTCATGACAAGAAGATGCACTTTCCGGAAGAATGAAGGACTGACGAGAAAGATGATGTCGCTGGCTGTGATAGACAACACCTCCGGCATAACTGATGTCGCTGATTAACGATTAATGTCACACAAGACGCCTCAGTTGGGCATGTTGCACAGATGAAGGGTGGTGTGACAATGATGAACTATTGATGTCGCGACAAAGATTTGAAGTCGCACATCGAAAAGACCACATGCATTTTTTAGATGTATGAGGAGATTCACATGTCTGACAAGAGATTGATGTCGACAAAGAAGAGCCTGAAGTACTGTAATATCGAAGATGCGTCATGATGCTTAAATATAGACTGTTACACACAGGTCGCGACATCATTCATCGGTCGCGACGCCGGCCAGACCAAAGAAGGTCGCGATAACACCAGCCGGGCCGCTACATCAATCGAGAAGACTCAGGTCGCTGGCATCATTAAAGTCGCCGGACAACAGAAGCGCGGATCAGAGGTCGCGACAACATCCAAAGGTCGCTACATCCGCCGACAGACTGTAAGGTCGCGACATCATGGCGTAGTCGCTGATATCAAATACAAGAGTTAAGGTCGCGGAATAAACAGTTTATCGCGACACCATAAGCTAGAAAAGCAGGTCGCGACATCATTAAGTGGTCGTGACATCAATTGTGAATAACTAAGGTCGCGACGTCATTCAACAATCGCGACAACAGAAGCAAGGAACGAAGGTCACGACATCATTTAGCCGTCAGCGACAATGTTCTTAAGAGATAATGACGGCATAAGTCACGACTCAAACAAAGCTCATACATAACCTGAAGATAACGAAGGTCGCGACAAAGAATCTATATCGCGACACTCAACAACCCACCGGGCCGCTTAATCAAGTCCAAAAAAGAGGTGCATCGGGAATTAGTGGCCCAACTGTAACCTTTATAAATACGCAAATGCTACCTAAGGAACGCAAATTTTTTGGCGACTTGAAAGAGAGACTGGTTAGTCAAGGCTCTCGTATTTTAACTTTCTTTGTTTTGTTTTTTATTTTTTTATTTTTTAGATTAGTTTGTCTTTATTTCAAATTTGATCTGAACGTTAGTTGTTAAAATTTCAATTTTAATGCACTCTATTTTCCTTCAAATTACTGGTCTGTCATTTAATTAAACAAATTTTGAATTCAAACTACTAGTTGCCTATTTGGCGCTTCGTTTTCGATCAAGTAGTTATCAGATGGTGTAATCCAGCTGATTTAGAAACCCGCCTGATTGAATTGACGCTATTGTCAAAAATTATCTTTCCTGCAAAATTTTTATTCATTAATGTCGAATTACGCTTGTAATCATTTGTCGGTCTTGTGTATTTTCCGTTATTGATCCCACACGTTGTCTCATACCCATTAACTAGGATCGTTCTTTGCCTCGATTTCCAGAGGTCTCTCCGAGTGACAATGAGAAGGCATTCCCGAGAGTGATGAACAATCTCAAGGTATGTTAACCCGACATTGTTGATCTAGTGTGCTCAGGAAATTAAATCGATAAAATCCTCTCTCTCACTTCTAGAGACGAGAATGGGCTGGGCTTTTTATCAATTCTGCTTTCATAAGAGCTCCGCTCGATTCGAATAGTGAATTCAATCCCGCACAGCAAAGATCTAATCATGGTTAATGAGCTATTCTAATTTTGAGGAAGAGAAACCAAAGATAGTGTAAACTCATGCAATGATCTTAATCTTAGAGCTAAGGTTTGCAAACTATAACAGGTATGAAGTATTGAGAAAGAAAAATACCAGAACAAGGCAAACACGGATTAAAAGTAGTTATCTGGGCACTGCCTCGAGAGAACAAAGAAGATTAGATAATGAACGGTGGGGTTTGAGAGATCCAACCGCACTCATCATAATTCCTTGACTAGCTTTAAATCAGGGTTCATTGCTAAATATACAAAGGCACCGTACAGAATTGATGTTTCACAATAGCTATATTTTTAAATGCTCTTTAAAAGATAACTGTCAGCCTGAATTTGTAATTTTATTACTCTATATCCACCATTTGTTATTAATTCCTAATTTTTATTTTTCACGCTACTTTAAGTTTTCTAAGTCGATTTAATTACCGTTTAAAGTCTAACAAGGTGAAATTTGATTAGTCGTGGTAGTTGATCGATAATTTCAGATCTCATGATCGATATCTGGATTCTAAATCCATTTTATTACTTGTTCGACCTCGTACTTGCGCGTAATCTTCGATCAAAAGTGCAAAGAAATTCTATCTAATCTTAAGGGAACCGATTTACGGAGTATAATTGTAAAGAAATATAACCAACAAGTTTCATGGCATTATTGCTGGGGATTAGACAATAGTCCTTTGGTAATGGTGTCATAAATTTGTATATATCTTTTGGTCCACCAACAGGCGTCACTGACAATGATGTTCAAACCGATATCGCTTACGACAATGTTCGAACCGACATCACAAATGACGTTGTGGCCTCCGTCGATCCTTCTTTTGTAAGTTCTGATTTTTAGGCCCATCCTCCACAACCCAAACTTACCTCCTGCACTAGTGAGTAGATATATCCCTTTTTGTAAAAGTGATTTGCGATGATTGTTCCCTATGGCCAGTGAGGGAATATTGAAAGATTTATTCTCAATAAAGAGAAATATCATAATCCAAGAGAGTTTTCCCCATATTTTTAAGAACTAGGAAATTTTTTTGTTTTTTTTAGAACTCTAAATCCTTCGTTCTTCAAGAAAAAAACCCTTTTTCTGTTTCTTTCAGAACCCCAAATCCTTTGTACTTCAACAAAAAAGTATTTAAACCTCAAGAAGAAATCCTTTTTTTGGTTTTTAGCATCCTTGTTCTTCAATGAAAAAATATTTTAAAAATCAAGAATGACCTTTTTTCATTTTTCAAAACTCCAAATCCTTTATTCTTCAATGAAAAGGTCTTTAAAAAAATCAAGAAGAAATCCTTTTTCGGTTTTTAGAACTTTGAATCCTTGTTCTTCATTGAAAAAATCTTTAAAAAATCAAGAAAGACCCTTTCTTGTTTTTCAAAATTCCAAATTCTTCATTCTTCAATGAAAAAGTCTTTAAAAAATCAAGAAATGAGTCTGGTTATATAAGTTTTTCTCCTTTGTATGCAGATCTTAGTCTCTCCCGCTCTACTTGATCTTTTCGCCTCGTCTACCAGTCGGAAGCATCGCAAAGGTAACTGCTCAACCTTACCATTTGATGGATCTTAAAAAATTTCCATCATACCTTTAGGTAAGCCGAACAATCTTCAACATCTTACCTTTTCTTGATTTGGTGGCTACTGGCCAACCTTCTTCGATTGCTATGTTGGAAACTCACTTACATTTGCACAGATGCACTCACAAGAATGATAATTGCATTAGTGGACCAAGGTGGCATTAGGCCTACCTTTGGATGTGATGAACTTATGTGTACTGCTTGTGGATTCACTGAACATTGACACACGTGCAATTACAACCATGACATTAGTGGACCAAGGTGGCATTAGGCCTACCTTTGGAAGTGTTCTGTGTGTGGATGATGATATATTACATATATTAGGTACTTCTTTGGAGAAATTGATGAAACAGTCGCTAAAAGCCTACTATTTATTTTTGAATATATATATTGAACTATTGTGTGTTGGGTAAAAATTTGCATGCTTGAGAACAACGTCTAAGAAGCTTGCTTTGACTCAAAACTAGAATAGAAAAGGTATTATGTTAGAGAAAACTGAATATTTGAGAACAATAGTGGCTGAAAAGCCTACCTTGACTCAAAACATTAGGATAGAAAAGGTATTATGTGGGAAAAAACTAAATGTTTGAGAACAATAGTGGATGAAAAGTTTACGAATCAAATATCAGGCTTCTCCGGTCAATCCTTCTTTCCGTGTGTTCCTATTTTTAAAGCATCCTCCATAGCCCAAACTTACCTCCTACACTAGTGATCAGTAGATCTGTCCCTTTTTTTCGAAGTGATTTGCAATGATTGTTTCCTATGACCAAAAAGGGAATATTCAGCACGAACTTACCTCCTGCACTAGTGAGTAGATCTATCTCTTTTTGTCGAAGTGATTTGCGATGATTGTTCCCTATGACAAGTAAGGGAATATTGAAAGATTTATTCTCGACAATAACCAATTTTCTATTTTTTAAAACTCCAAATCCTTCGTACTTCAACAAAAAATTCTTTAAACTCAAGAAAAAAAATCCTTTTTTGGTTTTTAGAACTTTGAATCCTTGTTCTTTACCGAAAAAATCTTTAAAAAATCAAGAAAGATCCTTTTTTCGTTTTTCAAAACTCTAAATCCTTCGTTGTTGACTAGAGTAGCGTTTAAATGTGATGCATCATATTTATTCATTGTTGCACCTTGCGTGATAGATTTGGGCTTACAGGTTGAGGCCTTCAAAGAAACCGGGACAGATGCTCTTCCCTAGGTGTAGGGTGAGAGTCACCGATAGGTTGGGACTATGAGTTAAAGATCAAGACTCTAAGCCAGTGCACCCTGTGATCGGGTGTCGAGTATGGCATCATTGCGCTCATGTGCACGGTAACATCAAGTGCCGAAGTCGGGTGTGTGCATGGTATGACATTCACCACTCTTGGTGAGAGTGAGCTGGGTTTGTCTTTTGGGGACTACGTCCAATGAAGACTCAGCTCAATCGAAAAACGAAGAGTAATTAAAGTGTGTCATAAAGCAAGAAAGGGTCGCAATCCCTAAGGTGAGAAGTTCGGTTAGGGGTAAAGGAGACCACAGTATCCGAAAGGTCCCGTGGTGGGTGTAAGAGACCAGGGAGAGATCCCAATTTCTCATGGGTGTAGAGACCCTGGAGGTATCTCAAATTTCAGAAGGTAAGAGGACCCAGAGATCCCAAATTTTTGTGTGGGTGTAAGAGACCCGAGGAGGTATCTCGAATTTCTGTGTGAGTGTAAGAGACCCAGAGCTATCCCGGATTTCGTGGTGTAAGATCCGTGAGAACCAAATTTCAGGGGTGTAAGAGACCCTGGAGCTATCCTAATTTCGTGGGTGGGTGTAAGAGACCCGTGGAGAAATCTGAAATTTCTGTGTGAGTGTAAGAGGCTCGCATTGTAGGCGGAAAAGTTATGTTGCCGAGAGATGAAAACACACAGTCAAGTTATCACGTAGACTTAGAGTTGAGTAATAGGAATCGAGAGTGACTCTCTAGATTTGATACCTTTGGAAATCAGGATTGCGTGCGAGCCTAGTGGCTCGGAATGTCGATGTCATTCTTGACATGGATGAGTTGACAGCCATCGAGTTATCAGTAATTGGGACCTTAGCCGGGTTGTCATACCCGACATGGTCTTGGAGTTGGGTGAGGTTACATATGCACGTGATTGGATGCGTATGTGCATGGAATTTTGGGACGAAATTTTTTTTAAGGAGGGGAGAATGTGAGACCCCAGAAAATTCCAATTTTTTGAAAATTGGCAAAATCATAATTTTAGTAAAAGTCTAAAAAATTTTTAAATCTCTCGATGACTAAACACTTCTCACCGCTTGAACTGCCTCGAAATCTAGCTAACACAATCTAATTTCACGAATTCCGAGACAAAATTTTAATTTGCAAGTTTTTCGAGTGAATGACTTCTCTCTAAGACCAATGCATCCAACCTAGCTTGATTCTTCGGGGCCAAGAAGCAAAGCGGTTCCCCACTCGCCGAGGCTTATAAGCAACTGGGTTTGGATTTTTGACAAACTCCGTGAGGTAGGGTTTTATCCTACTTGAGCTACACTTTGTTTACGTGTTTTGTTAATTATTGAGTTGATTTGAGGCCGTGAGGGGTCGTTTGATCGGTCCCAAATCTTGGGACCGAATTGTTGGAAATTATAGGAGCCCGGTTGGACAGTCAATGACAGTGCACGGACTGTTTGGGCATCTTGGGTGTTGATTCATGCATTAAATCATGTTTTGATGTAAGAGGTCGAAATGACCATGTATTTTTGCTCACAAAGTAGAACCGATGTCAGGATTAACCAGTGAACAATAACCCGAGGTTTCACTGTTCATGTGAATAGTGTTCACAAAATATTTTGTGAGAAAATGTGTTTGGTTGAGTAATTCAAATTGAATTACTCGTGGTTGTTAATTAGCCCATGTGAGCTAATTTTTGGTGTAATGGATTGAGAATTAATACAACATGTTGTTGTGATTTAATTTATGTCAATATATGCATGATGATGTATTTGCATGTGTTATATAAATTGTGTTGAAATGGCATAATGCATTTCATATGCACCGGGGTAACCTAGAAATTAGGTGTGTGTGCATGGCATGAAAGAAAAATAAAAAGGAACATAGTTGCGAAAGGAATTTCACAAGATGATTTTCCAAAGAATGTGGTTGGGAGACGGTCCAACAGATCATTTCGGATGAGGACCATGACTGTTTCGGGAAGTTCTCCAACACATTCGCCTTCGAGGGTAGTCCCATCTTTTAATAAGCTCTGCAGTGTATTTTCGAGGAACAACAAGTTTTGTTTTGAAAATGATGTTTTCATACATGTCTTAAGCAGTGTGAGAGAGCTCAAGGAAGACTCGAGACAATGGGATTTGGCACTGTACACATTCAAGTAGATCAGATACTTGAGTGTGTGTTTATATTGATCATTGCATATGCACTTAGTGGGGAGTAACCCATTTAGGGTGATTCCACCATCGGGCGATAGCTCACCCCAGTGGGAGGGAATATTTTTTTCGTGTACGTGAGCTGCTCGAAGACTATCATTTTAGAGGCCGATTTGAAGAAAGCTGTATATTATGGCTTTGATGGTTTTTGGTTTAATATGTATTAGAATTGTAGATTTTAATATGTATTTTTATTAAGAGTAATGAAATAACTCTTAGACTATTGGAATATAGTTGGGTATATGTTCACTTAGTGTCAGATGTGGGCCTACGGCCATTTTTACTGTGTACGGGTCTCTGTGAATAATGAGACGCATAGGATTTTCCACGCCGACAGCGCAGTCAACGGACTCCTGGCCTTGGGGCGTCACTGTACCAGATCGAGCCTAGCACACCCAGCACCTAGGGTCAGGGGGACCTGGGCTTGGGCCACTGGCCTGAGCGTAGAGTTTCAGTAAATGAACACCTGTGGCTCGAGGGCTTAGGCTTAGCCATAGTCTTTAAGAGGTAAGACACTGCTCACTTGGTGTGGCTCAATGGTGGGTTAGTATGTTATACCTAGGAAATCACGGGATAGGATTAAAACACTACATGCATTGTGTTTTATGTGATTGTTTGATGAATTTGGTGATTGATGTGTGAATGGTGTGTATAGCATGTTGATTGTTATGAATTGTGTGCTTATATGCTTGGTGAATAGCATAGGAAAAATGTGAACACTAGGGTCGAGAAATTAAAACCTTAGGTGTTCGAAAAATTTTGGACAAAATGGTCCAGAATTAAATGAAAAAAAATGATTAAAGTTTAACTCATAAATTTTTGAATATATGGATAGCAGTGTACAAGCTACTGCTTCTATGGAGTAGCAAGGAAGGCTACTAGTGGAAATGAAAAAAAAAAATGAGAGGAAAATTTTTAGGTTTTATAGTGTGTAAAGTTAAAGAAAAATGGATAAAATAAGTTTTTATAAATTTATTTTGGTGTTTTGGAAAATGATAAAATATATATATGTACATATTTTTTTGGGTGTTTTCCAAGAGTAAAGAAAGGAAAAAAAAGTGTGAAACTGTTTTGGGCTACTGCCCAAACTATGTCACGATACAATGGAAAATTGTATCGTGACATGGCCTTATGGGTATGCAAAGTATCGGAAATAAAAGATAACAGGTGTGCCGTTTGCCTGGAGAAGGTCACGTATACATTGATTGTATTGTGACAAGGGAGGCTTGATGGCTGGGAAGCTGCGTCACGATACAAACTTTGTATTGTGGCTAGGCGGCTGGAATGACTGGATTTTGTGTCGCAATGGCCACGTGGTGTGTATCGACAGAGCCGCATAATTGCCTGGAGAGCAGTGTCACGATACAAATTTTGTATCGTGACTGAGGTGGCTTGATGGCTGGGGTTTTGTATCGCAATACACCGCAGCGGTGGCCAGACCGAGAAAGTGCTTATAGCATAGCGCTGTCGCGACCAAGGCCATGACACTGGCCAGGTCATACAAAGAACGGGCCAATGACACGCCTCTAGCTCGCGACACGGCCACCGCCAGGCCACGACACGTCGGGTGTGCCTACGACACGGCCCCCATACAACACAGCGCTACCGTGCGCCGCGCAAGCTAACTGCAGGTACACCGCACTCGACCTCGTTGACTCAATGCATTGTTTCCGCCATCGCTGGGACACTTTCAGCGAACAATGTCTACATAAAAATTTCAAAAAAAAAAAGATATAAATTTTTTTAAAAAAAATCAAATTAAATAAAATGAGATAAAAATTTTTAAAATGAAAATTTCAAAAATAAAATAAAATTTTTGATGTTGATTATGATCTGAGATATGGAATTAGTTGTCTTGCATTGCTTAAGAATGCAGGAACTTAGAATAGGAAATGTTATCTGTGTATGAATAGCGTCTCAGTCTGTGTCTGAGTCTTAGAGATACTGCATTGAATGTAACGTGCCATTTGATACTGTAGATGGCTAGTCGAGGGCGAGGACGTAGAGAGCGTCCACAAGATATTGGTCAAGCACCGTCGGCTTTTAACCAGCAGGCCTTTGTTGAGGCCGTAGGGATTGCAGTCGCCGTTATTGCACTGCACACGGCACAGCGAGTCAGTGTGTCAAACGACCTCCAGCGTTTAGAAGTACATCATCCTCCAATGGTTAGAGGAAGAGTGGACTTTAGGGTCAGGACGACTATGACCACAGAGGGAGAGGTAGATGACATACGAGGCATCCAAGATATGGGTGTTGGTACTAAGAGGAAGAAAGATCCATTTTCTTCCAACTCGGGAAAGAAGCATATGACTTCTGTTTCGCAAGAATATCCAGGACAAGGTCGAGGTCATATGGAACAAGGCCAAGATGGGAAGTTTAGTCAGCAGTATGATGATGTTATTTCGCCTAGTCTGACACTCTTTGACGGATTGCCCACGGAGGTAGGAATCCTGAAAGTTATGGGACACCTCACCCCAATCATCGCTGAGACGAGTTGTGGTTGCCAAATAAGATGGACAGATGGTGTGCTACCATTGCCACTGTACCCAAACATAAGGAGGAGGGAGGCCCCCGCAGACAGGGATCCTGTGGTTTTGGACAAGCAGCCTAATCGCCGGTAGGACGTAAGAGGACACGCTTTGTTCCTCCACCCCTAAGACTGGTCGTGGAACCAAGATCGGCCTGCAGTGTCGCACCAAGACTTAGCACTTCAAGCAGACGGTCACATAGCCCCGCAGCCGCAGGTCGGTTGGAGCACAGGATTTATGTGCCGAGTTCTGTCAAATGAGCAGATAATGTGTTACCATTGCCGCCAGCCTGGGCATATGAGGCGAGATTGTCCTAGGAGACAAAGGTCTCATGGTACCGCGTCGAGCCGCCCGTAACAACCGGATATGTGGTACCTTTCTTTACTCTTGCAATTTGTCGACTAGAGTAGCGTTTAAATGGGATGCATCATATTCATTCATTGTTGCACCTTGTGTGATAGATTTGGGCTTACATGTTGAGGCCTTCAGAGAAACCAGATGTGGATATTCTTCCCTAGGTGTAAGAGAGCTGACCGATAGGTCGATCGTGGAGTTAAAGATCTCCCAAGATTTCGCTCGTGGTGGACTCCTCGTGGGATCGGGGGATCGTAATATGGCATCATTATGCCTCATGTGCACTGCAACATCGCGCCAAGTCGGGTGTGGGTGCATAGTATATTATTCACCACTCTCGTGAGCGTGGGTCAGGGTTTTATCTTTTTAGACTACGCCCAATGAAGGTCTCGAATTAGAAAATGAAGAGTAATTAAAGTGGTCATAAAGCAAGAAAGGCTGTTAATCCCTAAGGTGGTACCGGGTTAGGGTGAAGGAGACCCACGGTAGTCCGAAAGGTCCTGTGTAGGTGTAAGAGACCCGGAGTGGGATCCCAAATTCTCGTGGTGGGTGTAAGAGACCCGAGAAGGTATCCCGAATTTCTGTGTGGGTAAGAGACCGGAGTTATCCCAATTCATGTGGGTGTAAGAGACCTGGGGAGAGATCCCAAATTTATGTGTGGGTGTAAGAGACCTGAGGTATCCCAAATTTCTGTGTGGGTGTAAGAGACCCGTGGAGCTATCCCAAATTTCTATGTGGGTGTAAGAGACCCAGGGAGCTATCCCGAATTTCTGTGTGGGTGTAAGAGACTCTTGTAACCAGCAAGTCATCAACATACAACGAGACAACAAAAAAATTAATCTAATCACCTTTGATGTAGAGGGTAGGTTCATTGAGACTTTTTCTAAACCCTAACTGCATCAAATGCTCATCAATTCTACTATATTAGGCCCTCAGTGCCTGCTTCAGGCTGTAAAAAGCCTTCTTAAGCAAATACACATCATGTTCTTGCCCTTTCATAGAAAATCCCTCAGGATGTTCTACATTAATATCTTCCTTGAGAAGACCATTCAAAAAGGCAGACTTGATATCTAGCCAATACACTCTCCAGCCCTTTTGTATAGCAATTGCCAATAACAACCTGATTATTTCAAGTTCACAAGTCTGGCTTTGTGCTTGTTGATGGAACCATCTACATTTAGTTATGTTTTGAACACCCACTTTACTCTTATCACTTTTATGTCTATAGGCCTTTTCACAAGCTTCCATGTTTGATTCTTCTCAATCATACTCTAACCCTCCTTTGTTGTACCTATCCATTTTGGATCTTTCTCTCCTTTCTAGAAGTCTCATGTTTCAAGGAATACAACATTGTGCCTCTCATAAATTTTAGAAAGTGGTGTAGTGCCTCTCACAGGTGCATCATCCACAAGTTCTTATTCATTAAGTTGAGACATAGGAATTAGGTGAGGAAATAAGGCTTGTTGTTTTCCTTCCCAATTTCATAGTTTATTTTCCATGAAATGCACATCCTCGCACCAGAAATTTCCTTGCTTGGTGGGTCAAAATTCTATAAGCCTTGGAAACTAAGCTTATAACCTACGTAGATTCCAAATTTTTGGTCTCTATGATCCATACTAGGCTTTTGATCTGAGGCACATAAACAAAGCACAAGCATCCAAATACTTTGAGATTTTTCCAGAGAAGGTTTCACCCTCACCTTTCTATTTTATTTCAAGTTTCAACTTGCCCCTTCTTGGGTTTTCTCAAATCTCACACTCCTTTCTTTTTTAACATATTTATTGGTTGCATAAAACACCATAATATATTTCCCCAACCTCCACACACACCCACCATTCAACACGTCTTATATTTAAAATTTTTTAAATAATCAAATGTTTAAAAATAAATTAAATATAATTAACTATTTCATATTGCTTTCTATTACTAGTAAAAAAAAAAGGGTGATTTGAGTAAAACGCTTTGGAAATCCATTTTAGGAAATTTGACCTCATTCAAATTTTGACCTTGTTTTGATAAATATGTCATTCCTGTTTTTTTGGAAAAAATAACCTATTATTTTAAGAAATAATATAAAAACATAAAATGAAGGACATGTTTATTCAAAATGAGTTATTTGGTGATCTTTTTTGGGTCATTTGATGTCTTTTAACTAAATGTTTCTTAGAAAATATTGATTTTTGAAATTTGGTGATCCTTACTCATTAAGGGATAAAATTTTGATTAGTGTAAAAGATAATTTAGAAGTTTAATCAAATTACCTCTCACTATTACTATTTTTACGTGAATATTATCGATTCCCATTTGGTGGGTTCCACTTCCAAGAAGCTTGTTCACTTATATTCACATGGAACAACAATTTTCATTCACACAATATTTTAGGATATGTGATAATTCACTTTTAAGATTTTTCAAGATTTTATAATATTTCTTGTTGTTTTTAATTTAGTTAAGAGTTTGATATATTTTAGAAATCTTATTTGGTAAGAATTATGATATGATAATTCATTATACGTTATTTATACTTACCTCACAAGGAGTATTGTTTCTTGCATTAATGCAATAATGTTTGGAGTATTCATTCATATGGAGATATTCACCTAATTTGATTTTGTAATTTTGCTTCAAAACACAATAGATAGTGATCCGTATTTGTGGAATTTATCAAATCTTATAAATGGTATCCTTCTTTTATCTCTTATTACTATTTCTATTTTTATTAATATAAAAGCTTCTATTATAGAGAAATAGTTTGTAAGCATTAGTACAAATACGTATGATATATGAATAGAGCGGATAAAAAGGCGGGTATGTTAGGAGATGAGCCATGCACTCAACCTCCAAGATTCGTTCAAAAAGTCATGGGCTCGAACTTGGAGAGAATAAGCAAACATGTGAGGCGTAGCAGAGAATTATGGAGTTAGGGCTTGGGTAAAATCACATGCCATAATGCCAACTTGGCATTCATAGCTGTCATTTCATTTCACTCCTAGTCCTTATGATATGATCAAACATCAGTTCTCTTGAGAGTTAGAGTAGTACTTAAGCTTGAGAAGTTCTCTCATCTATCAGGCCGATCTTTTGGGTTGAGTTTTCCGATTAAGCTTAAGGTCATATCATTAATGCTTTCATTGAGAGTCGGTGCGTAGCGAGAGAGGGCTACATGGGAAAAGGTTACCTAGAAGAGGGCTACCTAGTGTCCCAAAGATGGGTCCGGAGTGAATGTTAGACAGAGTGTGAGCCACCCAGAGTGAACGAATGTCGTCCCCAAAAGTTCGGTTTCTCAAAAGGTATGGAATGATACTACCACACACAAGAGTGTGGAGTTGTACTTAAGCTTGAAAGGTTCTCCCACCTATCATACCGCCTTTTAGTTGGTTTATCAATAGTTCCATTTACTGTTTCATCGAGTTGCAGAAAATGAAAGGGAGGCTATCTGGTGGTCTGTAAAGAAGAATCATGAATGCTACAAATTGCAGAGTGTGAGTCACTCAGTGAATGTCGCCCATGATATCCGTTTCAAGGGTATGGGAATGATGATTTCACATCGATCCCATGCTGAGTGTGGCGTGATTAAGCTTTGAGAGGTTCTCCCATTTAATGCCGCTGGTTTCTTTGGTTGGCTCCCATCAAGCCGAGGCTCCATCACCTCCCCAATGAATTTCATTCATGACCTTAGTTAAAGGTGACCATTTTGGAATTCTTCCCTTGCCTTAGATCCACAAATCAGCAACATCATGTAATTCTCGATCGTTGCTTTTGAGAGGCAAAATGGATATTCACTAAATTTTGCCTTCATGAATTTTGGAGTCAAAGTTCAAATAGCATTTTCTTAATCCACACACACACACACATGTTGGTTTACTCAAAGAATGCCAGAATAGTGGGCATGATTCTATACCTCAGTTGTTAGTTTAATTATATTTTATAGCTCCATTTGACCAATATTTTGATTTAATATGAATATTATGGCTTTACCCATGCAGATGCCTCACATATTTCTCGCACACCTAAATATTCAAACAAAGGAGAAAGTTTGAATAAAGATTCATGTCAAACCAACTTCCAATAAATGACTCAACCTGAGATAAGATCTGAATTTTAATATGAATGATTCAGCATTCAACCATGTTTCATTTTTTCAATGCTCTTTCATTTTCTGAACTCCTTATGGCTCATTAATTCTAAACCAAATAAAAATCTCATGATATCAATTCCATAGATATTAACTCATGCTCATGTCAACATACACACAAACCTATAACTGCATAAACATTAAAAAAATAATAATAGATTTATATTAAACCTGGATCTAAATGTAAGTCCACATAGTTTCTCCAAAGACAAGATAAGAGTATATATTATATATATATTATTATTATTATTATACAAAGATTATTATATACATATATATATAGTATATATTATTACTTCCAAATTCTAAAGATCTTGACTTCTTACACTGTCAGAAACATTGTATTCTTAAAAATTAGACGTGTTATGCCCACTCCTGCCAGTTCAACTAAACGCCAAGTCCTTCCTGGTGATCAAGTCAAACGACCATTCTTATCTGCCTCAGCAATCAGCATTTGACAGAATATGTGGCAGGCCTCTGGTACTGGCCCTGTAACAAACTGGGTCTTCACCACATATGGGAATAAAGATAATTTCATAATAATAACTTATCCTTATAAACAAAACCGAATCTCTCCAATTCGTAGGGAAGAGATATTCCACAAACCCTCATTATCCTATATTAATCCATAACATAAAGGCGTAAAAATAATTTATCCAATGGGAAAGAATCCACCACCATCTAATTGAAAAGCATATGCTAGTAAATACCAGTACACCTTACCTAAGGTATAGTACGAATATTCTCTCTATAGTTGATCTTTCTTCATCAAGAAGAACTGATTTTAGATCGAGAGAAGGAACAAGTAGCCCCACATCCTCTTTGTTTTCGCTGTGTAGAGTCCATTCCAGTTCAGTTAATGACTGTACCTCACAACTAGAATCCAAGTCACACCCAATGACCAAACACGTTTCACTTCAATTCATTAAAAAGAATTATCAAAGTACATATTTTAGTAAGAATTTTTTATAGAAGTTCTTTATTGTCAATTATTTTTCCCTGAATTTTGTTCAATTTTAGATAATACACTAATAAATCCTCAAATATAGGCAATCCTGCCTTAATCATATAAGAATCTTGTACTCGTTAAGAAAAGAGAAAATTCTTTTTTTCGTTTTCTTCCATTCAATTTTCGGTGTAACATAGAAAACACGCTTTAGGTTACTTAGAACTAGATAAAAACAATCTTGGAAACAAAAGAACACACCATCATTTTAACATTTGCACAGGAATCAGCAAAACCATGATGCGCTTTCTCTCGATTTGAGATCTCAACCGAAACATCAGATTCAGGTCAATCGGGATACGCCCAAAACAATGATTGTACACGCATTTTCTTTCCCCTTTCTTCGCCTTCCACTTCAATTTTCTTCTCATCTTCTGTGTCTACCAAAACACATTAAAGATTATGAATAGGTAACCATTTTAAACATTTTCTGTCTATTTATTTGATCATCTTTTCAAGAAAATGAAGTCTTCAGATAAAACGGATTTTCTTATCTTTTTTATTTCTTTAAATCAAATTCGCACGAAACAGATTATGAAAATGAAAACCTAAGATTTAAATACATTGAAAATTTTCATATTCTCACCTAGATTATAGTTAAAAATTTATCCAAATGGGGCCTTAACTATCTTTTCTCATTTGCTCCAGCCTTTTTCACACTTTAGGTGGAATAACAACATTCCAACAACTAAAGAAAATCCTTCATTACCATTTACTATAAGGTAAAGTAGGAGTGTGAAATCATAAAAGGAGGCCAGAGAAGATAGAAAAACGCGAAAATGTGTTAATAGTTATTGAATTTATACAAGTTTGAGGTTAGATCAAATAAAGCCTTGAGTATTTGACTTAGTTAACTATAGAACCAGAAACTGTGGCAGTGATCATCGTCAAGAGAAGAACCTGCAGAGCTAGAAAGGCCGTGATCTGGGAATGCACACAACATCAAGATAATTTCATGGTGTGAAGAAGAAAAATACGTGTAACAAACTAAGTCACTAAAAATCAATGCAAAGCATTGTAACATTAATTGTTGACTCACGAAATTCAAAATGGTTGTTTTAGTGAGAAACCAGAGTTAATTATACAATCGTGATTTATGATTTGAATCGTTCATACAAAAACATGCAAAAAGAAATGAAACAAAAGAATTCTCTGAAGGAAACTAAATATCTCAGAAGGTTCACGCTGCTGGTGGTGGGGAGGAGGATCCCCTCTTCTTAAATCATGTATGTTTCATAATAGGTTTTAGTATATAACTCACAGAGACCAGTCTTTTCAATGTGGATTTACAAAACCTTTGAAACTATTGTTTAACAGTAGATTGATTGAGTGTAATTAATATATTTATATTAATGAGTAAAACAATAAAACGCTAAGTGGATATTATTTGTTTAATTATCTAACAAAGAGTCTCTACTTATGAAAACATACAGCAAAGATGTCTCAAAAGGTCTTGGGGTCTCTCTCCAATGTCCAAAGATCAAGTTATGCCAAAGAAATAATAGTCACTTTTGTTAGAAGGATTTCTAATACTCACCCATTTTATCTTCCCAAGGGTATCTCAGATCTCATTAATAGTAGAAAGAATTATCTTAAAAGATCATTTCAGCACTCAGGAGTATATGTCATATAAATATAGAAATGATGGTTCTTTTTTCTTTTTTCTTTTTTTTATTGAATTATAATATAAAACACTTTGTGTTATAATTATTAATAGAAATACTTAAGATATTACTGTTAAGGATGGATGATAAGATAGAAATAATTCATGCTCAGAGTTTTCACTAGAGAGAATGTAACATCAAGATTAATGTTAAAACTAATAAATGTAGAGAAATGATAGAGAACCATATACAATCCTCATAAAAAACACTCCTCCCAGTCTGAAACATATTACAAAAGATAGATACTACAGAATTAATTTTCGAAAGACCACAGGTAAACCTAAGGGCTCAATACACATGAAGACGTCTCGACACTGTCATCATACCTCGATTAATCTTCATGACACAAGCCTGATAGACCAAAGGACATGAGAAATGTCCACCACAAAACAGTTAAATTCAGATTTTTTCACTTCTCTTAATCAAACTATTAATAAGATATAGAGAACTCAACCATCTAACTAAAATATTCTGAAGAGTTGTCTTCAATTGATCACAAAATATATGATGACACACATAACATCAACAAAACAGTGCTGGTTCCAACTTTTACACAATTGTTTAGAAAACTATAAAACAACAACTAACGAGGCAATACCACAATTTGACACTCATAACATAATTCTGGTGTTTGTTTGCTTCTTGTTTGTTTGTTTGTTTGTTTGTTTTTTTTTAAAAGTTTTTATCTCCTATATAGGTCATTAAAAGAATTATTTTTTGCTTACAAGAAAATTAAATATTTCCGACCTATTTTGTTGCAAATTAAAAAATTTATTACCTATATGTAATTATTATTTAAATCAGACACTGTAAAGCAAAAACTCGTTGGTTAAACTTATAAGTATGATTAAAAAAAATTTAAGTAATGTTTAATTGACCAATGTTTCTATTATTTCAATCTTTGACAAAAGAAAAAATATAAGAATAAAATAATGATTCATGTATTACTTCACTTATATTTTAAAAGTAATGTGATAACTGAAAAGGTATTTCAATGTGATAATCCCATGAAATTTAGAGTTTCGACATATTTAGATTTTTGAAAATAATTAATAAAATAGCTTAAAACGAAGAACTGGTCAAACTATCACTGAATAATGTCGCAGTTAAGACTTACTAAATTAACTTAAAAAAATTTAAAACATTTATAATGTCACAGTCAATAACTCTGACATTGATTTTTTTTTTCAAAAGACGTTAACGTCGTGAAGTAATGATCATGACATTAATTTTGGTAATTAAACGCCACAAAGAAATGATCATTTATTATCATCGTTTCACACACTACTGATATATTATTTTTCATTTTTAAACTATTTTAAGAATTTTTTTAAAAACCTAATAACATCCAAAGTTCCCAAATTTTGTCTAATAATTAATTGATGTGGTGATTCAACAAATTTTAATAAAATTGGCACGGTAGATACCAAATAAAAAACACACCAAGCAGAATCGCGATATATTATTATTCATTAAATTAATGAAAGATTATTTTTATTTAAATTATTTTACGTGGTTTCTAAAAAACTCCAATACGTCCAAAGCTCTGAATTTAAGAACATATAGTATAAATACCCAAGGAAACTGCTGATAAAGCACACAAGACTAATTGATAAGAAAAGAAAAAAAGAACAATGGAGGACTTGTGGCCCTCTGTGGGGGAGAGTCGGATAGATATTATCTCTTAGTCCTTTCTCATTTTTCTAAAAAGAAGAACATTCCTCAGGCAGAATATGTTTTGGGAGAGGAATTAACTAAAGTTACCTGATGAGCTCCACAGCAGTTGCCTTAGTTAAATGCTGACGTGTTTCATTCTTATATATCGCCACCTCTCCCATATTTTTCTCTTTTCGTAAAAGCCAAAGACGGGTGACAGACAAAAATTTGTTATATTAGAGAGAAGTAGGGAATGGAGAATTTGTTGGGCCCTCTCTAGCTTATGCGCTGAGGAATTAATCTAGCTATTCGCGATACCCAGCAGTGTAGATCCTTATGTGGTCGTCAACATTATTTGGGATATATCTGTCTTCTTATCTTCTTTCTTATTATTCATAAATCTTCCATCAGCCTCGCTTCTTAGGTTTTCTTATTTATCTTTTATTTATGTTTTGTTTGATGATTTGTTACACTGATTTTCTAGAAAATTGGTTTATATTTCTTTGCAATATGATCTCGTTGATGTTATATTTGCGATTCAGAACAGATTATTCCTCTTCCGATAATGAAATTAAATAGAGGAGGAAAGTCATTGTCTTTTGTTTTATTTTGATTTCTCACTTTAATTGATCTTTAAATTCACTGTTGTTTGAAAAGTTGTCCTTTGCCTGTATAAAGTTGATAGGAAGAACTTAGTTCTATTGGGCTTTCTTCTTTAATAGCTTCGGATCGCTTGAATTTCCATTAATGATGCATGAATTGAATTGATGCAGAAATTGAAGACCCGCGTGATTAATGACACTTGCAATCCTGAATGGAACGACGAATTGACTCTCTCTATCACCGACATCAACGTTCCAATCAATCTAGTAAGGAATAACTTCGTTTAAAGCGTTTGCTTTTAATTCAAAACCAGAGAAAAAGAGCGATAGAATCGATTCTACTTTTGCAGGCAGTGTACGACAGGGACACATTCACCGCAGATGACAAAATGGGGGAGGCAGAGATAGACATTAGACCCTATGTGGAGTGCCTGAGAATGGGATTGGAGAATCTTCCAACGGGGACGGTAATCACGAGGGTTCAGCCGAGCAGGACGAACTGCCTATCTGATGAGAGCTGCTGTGTTTGGGACAATGGCAGAATCCTGCAAGACATGTTTCTGAGGCTCAGAAATGTTGAATGTGGGGAGATTGAGGTCCAGATTGAATGGATTAATCCTCCTGGCTGCAAGGGAGTATTTTGAGTGAGGTATATATTGATAAAGCTTTGGATTGACATAGGCGGTTTGGGGCAGTGGCCTCTATTCTCTTGTAATCTAAAGTTACAACAAATACCATGTTATCTGCTATTAATCTAATACCTTCTTCCGTACTGCACATAACATCATGGACGCCTAAATCCCGGAGTCCGCTGACTCACCACAACTCACGACATTTGTGGTCTCGCATCCATCCTTCACTGAATCCCGGTACCTGCATATGACTTAATCGTAAGAGGTTAACCTCGCGACAAACTGTCTCAAATAAAATTAACATAATGTCGACAGAACCACTTCAACATAAACAACAACAGACACAAACAATCACTTAATCCAACCATATCCAGAGCAGCATGGATACGCTTTTTTTAATGGCAACAGAGAACAACTAAAAAGTTCTGAATATAGACAAACAACATCAAAGTCAACCGGCAACCCGCTTAACCTCGTCAGACAGTCGTCCTCGACGCCCTCAATCACGAAGATCCTCAGAACCAGCCACGTCACGCTTAATCGCCCTGGGCGCCACTCACCACCTGGGCGTGCGCAATGTTCCAACGAAACTCACATTCCTCAGCTGGTACACGACATACTCAACGCCTCAGCGCGATTTAACTGATCCGAATCATCACCGACTTCCATTACACTCGCCAAACGGGATTTAAAATTATTATTTCGCTTGGTTTGCAGACAACTCCTTCTCACGCAGAGCACAATCGCGCTCCGACTATCGGAGTATATTATTTCCGCTTAGCGACTACCCACAATATCAATCGCGCCCGACATTGATATATTATTTATTTGTGGACTACCCTCCGATGAATATCAATCAGTCGCTTCGACGATTATATTATTTACTCATGATCACCCGGCTTAATATCACCGCGCCATCTGAATGATTGATGATTTAATTTAATCACTTCTCCATAATTACATGCGGGACAACTCCTCCAACCGCTTTCTAGACTTCATCTCTACGCACTTTACCTCTATAGTCCTAGTAAGAGAACAACGCTAACGACGTACGCCACTAAGGCCAAGATCTTACACGTAAACATATAAACACGCATATACTTTCATACAAAATAATCCATCACACAATCATGTCATAAATTATTTCATACATCAAAATTAGCTCACTGGGCTATTGATCAACACTGAGCACTGATTTAAATCACTTAATTCAAACACATATTTTCTTCGCCAAAATATTCGAGAATATCGCTTTGGGACAGAAACTTCGTATATTTATTCCCAAAATCATTAAATCATCCGTCATTTATTAACCCGGTTTCATACTTCATTTCCGCCCTTAATCCAATCAATATACGCATCTAAACAATGTCGTCGCATACTTGATAATCTAAATCGGCCATGGAGTAAATGACGCACATTCCATTTGGATTTCTGCACCAGGACAATCTCTGGGCCCTGTCTGGGACCGATCAAATTACCTCTAACGGCACTGCTCGACCAAAGATTCAGGAAACACTGGCATGCGGGACAAACTCCAAGAGAGAACCCACTCCTTGAAGAGAAAACTCCCTAAATCTCAGACTAATTTTTGGGGCTTCTCCAAGCTAGAAAGAATCCTTTTCCATCTCAAGACCGGGGCTGGCCTGATCAAGCTACAGATTTTGGTGAAGCTTCCTCTCAAAGGAAATCTCAAAAAATGCTACTGACCATCTCTTCATTCCACCATGTTTTCCTTTCATGGTTGGAGAAGATGTAATAACAAGCCTTGTCAGTCTTTCTTCACCATTAGTCAATTTCAAAGTCTACCATGTCTTTCTAGTTTTGAAGAGATCTTATATCATCCCAAACATTTATTTCTTCTCTACCTATAAACACTTTCATGTTACAGATAATAAAGATCCATATATGAGACTTTTCATTAAACAAAATCAGTGAGACATAACCAAAACCAAGATGCCTCAGCAAAATATAATATCTAATCGTTCTGATCTCTGACGAATTTATTTATAGCTAGATTTCAGACAATTCCAACTAAGGAAACTGTTTGGTCATCCAAGGATCCGTGAGAATTCGGATTTAACCTAAATAACAATTTTGTAATCAAAATTACGATTTTGCCCTTATTCCAGAAATTGGAATTTCTCTGCCCACAGTTATTTTGTTAGAAAATATATGGGGAAAGACGTGAGACGCCACAGACAAAGATTTGTATCTCCAAAACAAGATACAGATTCAACCTTTGTAAACATTTTTTCCCAATTTTCTTCAAGGTGTGCAAGCCCCATGAAGTTCTGGCTCGATGTAATGAGGATAAAGCTCCCAACATCTTACGCTAAGGTGTGTCGTTTTTTTTTTATTTCAGATATCGCTGAATATAATTTTTTTCAACTTAATATTAACAGTACTTAATAAGATTAAGTATTGTTGTTTGTTTTTTAACATCGATAAGAGTGAAGTAGACAACTTCCCTCCCATTTGAGCAAAAGCTGCTGCTTTCGATTTTAAGATAAAAAGTTAATAAAAGCTAAATATTTTGGTTTTTTATTTGATTTTAATTTCAAAATAAAGTCTGTATAAAAAATTAAAAAACAAACAAGTTGAATGTTAAAATCTATTTAGCTTTCAACAAAAAGCCTAAAACAAATGTCATCTAAAGCCTCTGAGACTACTTATCGTAACACATATCAGTGAGAGTTACCTCTAACGGTCACTAGTTTATTTGTTCTTTGGGTCTAAAGGAATTGGGTTTATTTGGCGCTAATTTTTTGAGTCATGGGATTAGTCAAAAGTCAGTGATTAAATTATTCCTAATAAATTTACTATTATTAAAAATAAAATAAAAATAAATAAATCCTCTGGTATCCTTCAAGGGACTGGGAGATGAAATTGTATTCGTAATTAACTATATTAAGAATTTATATTAGGCTTTTAAACCATAGCCCATGTAAGAAGTTGTATTATTTTCTGGATTGTATTAGTTCTTCTTTTTTCATGAGGAAAATAATTGTTTTAAAGAATGTTTATTAAATTATAATAATCAATAAAACATAGAATCAAAATTACTAAAAACTATGAAGGATGAAACAACATCTAAGTTAATAACATAATCAATCGGTTCAAAACCAATATATTTGATAATTAAACTATACATTTGATTTTATCAATGTTTTAAAATTGACTGATCATCGAAACTAAAGTTATTTGTCATCTATCAATAACAAAACTAGAGATGTTAAACTGAAGATAGTTAAATATAGAACAGATTTATATTTTTTAAAAAATATATAATTTAATATTTACAAGATTATTTATTTATTTTTATATAGTTGTATTCATATTTTAAGTTTTATGAAACATAACATGTATAATATTTAAATATAAATTTTTATTGAAAATGGAAAAGAATAACATTATATATTTATATTTATGTTTATATCTAGTTTTATATTTATTTTTATACGTGAAATATGATATGTAAAAATCCTTTGTTTAATTTTGCCAAATGTTATGTTGTGTAGCCAGTTGTTTAGACGTTCGTTAAATATCGTCGATATATCATCGATATTTCGTTTCGACTATCCCGACACGATATTGCCAAACATATATTTGCCAGTGGTGCAATCAGATAATATCGTTGACATCGACGGCATTGCCGATCGACTAGCGTGGAACAACTCGGTCCCGCAACTTGAAATTTTTGCATTATCGACGATAAATCAGGAAAAATTGGAGATATATCGAGGATATATCAGTGACATGTGGACGACTAAGACCAAGGAACAAAATAACCATAATTACGAATATATCGGTACTTGGATTTTACGGATATATCGGAAATATCAGTGGATATTTTGACAAAAATATCGATGTGCCGAAAATAACAAAATACTTAAATTCAAGGAAATACTTTGTTGAACTATAAAAAAGACATAAATACAACATACACTTGTTGAAGGACAATATTCTCATTATAATTTATCGAAATATATTTATAAGAATATTTAAAAATAAAATGAAGACAAATATGGCTCCATTACATTATTTGATTGAAGGTCCACATCTTATGAATATTCATACCAAGATCTTCAAAATATTGAGATAAATCACAAAGAATAAAATAATTGAAAGTCAAATGGAGTTTGATGTGTATGAATGAGTTTGTAAAGAAATTATATGATTAGATATTTAGAAGCTTAGATTTAGTCATTGGATTAAGTCAAAACAATCATTGTATTTAATTTTAAATCGCCAGATTTGATTAACAATCGATCAGTCGATCATTTGTGATCTGTTGGAAACTAATCTAAACCATAGACCAAGTTCAAATTTAAAATCAATCAAGATCGTATCATATAGCATTTGGTTGTTTTTTGTGAAAGCAAGACAACTGGACATTTGATCAAAGCATGAATGAATCCAACTAATAAATTTTTTCAGTCAAAGTCAAAGGCATGGTCGATATTTTGAAAATATTGCCGATATATCTCTGATATTTCCAATATTTTAACGATATATCTTCGATATTTTACCGATATATCTCCAATATTATCATATTTCGTGATCAAACCCATCTGGCATGAGGGGGACACTCGGGAGTATTTCCACTCAGGTTACTAAAATTTATGATATTTCTCCAAAATATTGCTGCATTTCCGCATCGACGCCGCTGATGCAAACATTTAATCCGACATCGCTGGCAAACTGGCGTTCAAAGATCAACACATCCGAGCACGGCCAGGCACTGTCCAGAGGTCCACGCTAGGGTTCGCTCGATTCTTTTATCGCAACCAAGATTCTGTCTACTTTTTGAAAAAGCTCCAACAACTACTTGCAGGATCTGATGGCCGACCAGTCCTTGTCGATCCAATGTCAAAATTCAATTTAGCAATTTTTGGGGATCCAATCTGCTAGATTTTTATCTCGATAAAGGAATTTTGAATACGTGACTTAATCCACCCTACGAGTCATTTCTAATGGTTAGATCAAGATCTAACTGGCCGATTTTATCTAAAATAAAACTAATGCACAAATCATTTCTTATTGGCTTTTGAACTAAAACGCCTAGTTTGACTCCGTGTTCAGCAACAACCTAAAATCACTAGTTTTTCATATCAAACTCATCAATTTTATAAAACGGCTAGTATTTTTGTTAATTTTTTATATATCAATATTTATATAAAATGATCGTTTAAAATGCAGCCCACCCCCAAGTCCAACGGATTAACACTGTAAGATTAATAAGCAAAAGGTTTAGTAAGACGCCTCGATTCTCGATTAATACAGCCCAAAACGGAGCTCAATTCATCCCTCCCAAGGGTTGATAACGCGAAAAAGCCCAAAGAGCCCATATCCTATAAATCGACCGACCTCACCAATAATAAGGGAAGAATAATTTCAACTGTCGACACTATCCCTTATTAACTGATAACAGAAGGAAATAAATCTCATCCAATAAGAGAGAGTTTGTATCACCATCTAATTGGGAAATATCGAAAGAAAAATACAAAGCAATTTTGAACAAGAGTTTTATAGAGACAAAACCCCATTCCCTGCGCCGATCTTTCTCCCAATCTAAAAGAATCTAACTTAGTATTTGAGAGAGGCAATGGCGAGCCTTTCACAATCTTTTGCTTCGTTTTGCAGAGAGCCCAGAGATCCAAAGTCAACGACCGCAACAAGCACTCCCGCAAGCCCAGCCCGCCGCAATAAAGATCACTAATTGCACCACCGTGGAATTGATAAGCTCTTTACAACAAAGTCGACCTCGATCATGAACAACCCACACAGCAGGAGCCAAGCCAACTTCGCTGCGATCGCCACGGCGGTAACAGAGATATCGGGTCCTCCAGCGCGACCGGAAACTATACATCATGCAACACCATCAAACGACGGAGGTACCCTGTCCTCACCAACCAACGCTGATGCTGGTGAATTTAGAGCAACTCAACAAACAGATGCAACGCCAGAAGTGCAGCGACCCAAGAAAACACACTCTTCTCAGAAGAACAAACACAATTCCTCGTCCCTCCCTAGGGTGAATAAGGTAATTCACCTGAAGCAATAGAGTTTATTGTCCTTAGAGAGGAGCGCAACAAGTAATACCTTGGGCGATTTGAACAACAAGAGCCAACTCCTCATCAAAGAAGAACGGGGACATCACGAAGCGTAGGTCTGCGCATCTAACAGAGCTTAGCCACATGAAGCTGAAGTTGTAAAGGGCCGAGCTCCAACTCCCATGCTGACACCTCGCGCAAAGAAACCGAGTCCCCGCTCACGCCCGCAGGTGCTGGCATTTTCCGGTGAAAAGTTCGGGAGGAGTGTTCGATGGAAACCTATGATCCCGCTGGACCATCTGCATACTTATAAGAACCGATGGAGCTCAGATGGATGATTTCAAGCACCTCACGATGCAGCGCCTTCTATCACGCCAAATGTCTAGTATCGCTTCGGTCGAATAAAGCCCACCATCATTAATTCTTCATTTATTTCTCCGTCGCAGATTCATCTCCACTTCATTGGAGCTAGACATACAGAAGTCCAGCGATTATCGCTATCGTCCACAGCAAACAAGAAAGCCCGAGGTCTTATGTCCAGAGGTTTAATGCCAGTCATTGCGCCGATGTTCAGATTTGGTAGCTCGCCATCACCGATTCATTCTCGGTTAGAAAAATACAAACAAAAGACTTAATGTTTTCATCTCAAAGAATCGTGCAAGCATGTATCGGGAGGTGTTTCGCTAAAGCAGAGAAGTACATTAATGGCGAAGAAGCCCTCATATCCGCAAGATAAAGCCAACTTACAAGAGAGCAAGCAGAGGATCATAAGAAACTAGAGCTAAGTCCTTTAGAGACAAGGAGACCGGGGAGAGAGATCCCCAAGAAGGGACAGAGAAGGATCCCCTAAAAGGCGGGGGAGCATCAAAGACCGCTTGGGAGCACCGGCCCGAGCTACGCGTGATATTCCACCTCGCGGTTCACCCCAGCAGCCACAATATCCAGGTCTTGGCAGGTACAACATGAAAATTTACGAGACAAGCTATCCCAGATGAGGTCGGACCTAACCAAAAGAGATAACACCAGATACTGTGAGTTCCATAGGGACCACGGGCATCGATCGGATGATTGCATACAGCTCAGGAAGGAAATAGAATACTTGATTCGACGGGGGTATCTTCGCCGCTACATAGCCTCTGAGGTCGAGGGATCGATGACCACCACACGCTGGCGACCTTGACTCAACACTGACGTCCTTTGAAGTCATTCGCTCTCCACCTGTGTGATCTCGGGGATTTGCGGGAGGTGGGAGTCAGCTCGACTAGGAGGAATCATTTGCGTGGTGTCAGGTTAGGAGGGTCTTGGAGGTCTGACGGTGTCGAACTCCCTCGTGGACAGCCATAACCTTCTTGGATTCCGACCTGGAAGGATGTCAACACCGCCCGGCTTGACCCTTTGGTGATAAGGGCGGGTTGCTTGGCTAACAAAAAAATTCACTTAGGGTCTGATGGAAGCAATGGGAACTCGGTCGAAGCATCATCTTTACCTCGACTTTTTGATAAGATGGGCATCGAATGGAGAGGTGGGGCAGTCCAACACCCACTGGGGATTCTGGAAAAAGTGCTACCACTTTGGGATCAATCACGATTAGTGCTCACTTTGGGAGACTGCCCATGCCAGGCTACGACAACGATAAGATTTCTCATAGTAGATGCCCATCAATATAGTATGTTAAATGGGCCACTCATGATACCATAAAGCCATCCATCTGCCTATCACATGGTGATCAAGTTCACACCACAAGCGAAGTAGGAATGGTTGAGAACGTAGCATTGGCTAGGAATGTTTTCGGCATCAATGAAGCAAAGGCGATCGACAACATATATGTGGAGCCAGACTGCGACATCTGAGGCCAGGTGAACACTCGGCTAAACCCACCCGGAAGAGTGGAGCCTGGGCTGGGAGCGATGCCTGAACACCTGCTTCGAGTTGGTTGGCCGCGGAGGGCCGCTTAGAAACCTCCTCATCCGCTACTTAAAGCGGAAACGAGGATGTTTTTCGCGTGGAAGCAAGAGGACATGGGAGGGATTCACCATGATAATCACTCACGAGACTAGCGTCGGTCCATCCTTGAGCAGTTCGCAAAAGAAAGATTTAGCCAAAAAAAAGATAAAAGCGATTAATGAGGAGATTAGACAAAGCTCCTCCATGCGAAGAGTCTTGATCGGGAAATTAGAATACCTTAAATGGTTGATGAACATCCTTGCTTGTCAAGATTAAGAATGACAAATGTGACTGCTGCATCGATTTCACTATTATCGTCGAGCATGCCCCGAAGATAGCTTCCTACCACCTCGGATCAACCTCCATGAAGTGAACACCACAACGCCCATGAGCTCCTGCAGCTACCATGGATGCTCTCGGTATAACCGGATAAGCATGGGGCAAGCGGGCCAAGAGAGGGCCTCATTCGTCAGCAGGCGAGGGGACTTGTTGCTCGGGTAATGCCGCTTTTAGACTAAAAATGCGGGAGGCTACCTCACAGGAGGTTGGTGAGCGGGATGTTCAAAACAAGCCAAGGAAATCCCGCTTGGGGTATATATAGGCGACATGTTAGTAAAATCAACTACAGTAGGAGCTCCTATAGCAGCTCATGCATTTGCGCAGGCATTCAGATCTGAAAAAGTATAATATGAAGTTGAATCTAGCGAATGCTTTGAGTCTCAGTGGAAAATTAACGGAGTTTTATAGTCAACAACGAGAATGAGGCAAACCCAGTTCAGATAGAGTTGTGCTTTCGACATGTACCATCAAACGCAAAGAAGTCCAACGCCTACTTGAGAAGAATAGGTACCAGCTAAGCGGTTTTTCTCATCGAGCCGGTGATAAGTGTAGGCCTTCTTACAGGTTCACAAAAGCTTTCCAGTGGGATGCACGATGCGAAGAAGCATTCACAGCGTTAAAAACTTATCTGAGCTCTCCCCCCATTCTGGTAAGTCCCTCTGAGGGAGATCTCCTTACTCGTACCTGTGGCGAATTTCGGATTTCTCAGCCGGGCAGTCTGCACAGTCGGAGATAAAAGTGGAATGGCGGTAGGTCTACTGTGCGGTCGAGCTGTAGGATGAGCGGAGGAAGGTGCAGATGGAGAAGTGAAATCGGCATTGAAGCCAGCGCAGCTGAAAGGCTCCGCACTTATTGACTCTTCACCATCAAAGTCTAAGCCAGAATGTCAATGAAATAAGTGCACTACCTGAACTAGGGCCTCTGGAAGATTGATGAAGTGGGCCGTAGGCTGACGGAGTTCGATGGATACAAGCCCAGAGCGTAATGAGGCAGGTCTTATAGTGGACAGTGTTTGGAGTTCACCTCAGGCCCTCAGAAACTACTCAGTGAGTAGTCAGTACTCTGTTGGGGCTATCGGGTTGATGAGGCCTTGTTGTAGGGGTGGTCTTGAGTCTGTTGACCTCTCGAGCCGAATAGATATTGAGTATGCGCTAAGATTTAAGGTTCCCTAGCCTCGATAACGGTGAGTGTAGGGTCGTCATGTTTGGGCTTAACCTTGCCAATTCCATGGAAGTTGATCAACCTGAGAGTATCACGGCGACTTGTTTGGTATGAAAGCGAATAGAAGACTCTGAAGCTAGGCGAAAAAATGATCTATACCTTAAGAAGGTGGGAATTGCTTAAGAAGTTAAATGCAATTCGAGATCAAACACATACCGAGAGCAGAGAATTCACGAGCAGATGCCCTAGAAAAACTAACGGCTCAGAGGGCCTGAATAGGCCTTCTTTGTTGAACACTTTATAAAATCCTCAGTGAACCTCAGCTTGATGAAGAGATCTCTCTGTCATGTCAAGCGAAATTTGGATGGACCCCATTTGGGACTACTTAATAGAAGGACTAATGCCAAACGACCCGAATGAGGCATCTAAGCTTAGGTCGAGGTATGCCAGGTTCACTATTCATCAGGGAACCCTTTATAAGCGAGGTTTTTTCACACCCCGTCCTCGAGTGCATTCTGCAGGGAGAGGCCATGACTACGTCTTTGAGGGAAGTACATGAGGCGTATGTAAATCACATCGGAGCTCGGGCATTAGGGGAAAAGTCTTGAGCGAGTGTATTGGCCCACTGATGCTCAAGAGCAGCGATACATTTGGTCAAGTCTGAAAGTTTGTCGGGAAGCACACCCAGAATCATCTCTTATCTAGTATGGCGTCGATTACAAACCCCTGGCCTTTCGGCAATGGGTTGGACTATGTTGGGACCGCCCGTTGGAAGGGACGATGCAAATTATCGTCATGTGAGGCGAAGCCGAGCCCTTGGCTACTATCATAGAACAAAAGGTACGTAACTTCGTTTGGCGTTCCATAGTATGCAGGTTTGGTATCCGAGAGCCACAGTGTCGAGACAGTAAACAATTCGACAATCCTAAGTTGATTTCTATGCAGGCTCGGAATCGGGAACTACTACTCGTCCACTGCTTCATCCACGTCAATGGACAAGCAAAGTCACCATCGGAACCACTTAAAGCAGCATTTAAGACAAGTTGGAAGATTTAAAAGGCAAATGAGTAGATACCTCCCGAGGTGTTATGGGCCTCTGAGAACTACCATGAAGTCAGAGCCTTTCCCGGGAGACCCCATTAAACTCCTAGCCTTTGGCACCGAGAGGCGAGTAGCCTATCGAATCAGGTTCAAAATCCCAGTTGAACTAGCAAGTGTAGAGCATAGCGAAGAGGCTCTTCGCCTAAACCTAGACCTCTAGATGAAGCGTGAGCGGAGTCTTGAAATGCACGAGAGAAGACTAACAAAGGAGAACTGACCAACGTGCACTATGATCGAAAGTCAAACCGGGGCTATAAGCTTGAGTGACCTAGTTTTTAAAGCACGCAACGAAAGATCCTACGGAAAGCTAGGACCCAGTGGGGAGGCCCATATATCATGTCACGCGTGGTGGGCCACGGCAACTCTGAACTTCCGAAACGGAAGAAGGAAAAATTCTACCTGCATCACGGAATCTTGAGCACCTCAAACGATTCTATCAATAGACCTCGGATTGTAATCACCCCAATAAAAAGTATCGGTTTTTCGAGGGTAACTTGAGTCTATGTGTTCGTTTGATTACTTTGCTTAATATCTTTATTAATTAAAAGCAAAGGCCTTATCGGTAAAAAGCGAGGCGGCTCGGCGGAAAATTACTGAGAAAATTACACACCTCAGAATACGCAAATTCATGCTTCACAAAAAAAAAGATTGTTCTCTATTTCAAAGATGGACAGTTCAGAAGATTCTGATTAAGCGATTGCCATCCCTTACATCTCAGACGACGATCTGCGGCTCCTCGAGGAGGAAAGAAAAAAAATCTCGAAAGGAAGGGAAAGAAGAAGAGAGAGTGCGAACGAGAAAGAAAAAAAAATAATAAAAAAAAAAAAAAGGAAAAGAAGAAGGAAAAGGAGAAAGAATAGAAGAAGAAAGAGGAAAAAATGGAGAGAGCAGTACTAAAAAATTTTTTTTTGTACACCGCCCCCTCTAGATACATTCCCTAGCACAGCTCCGTCATCGGACGTAGCTAGGGAACAACATAACTCCCACAAGGGAGGAGCTAGGGAAAAACACAACTCCTACAAGCGGAGAATGAGTGGAGACCCAAGCGTTAGCTCACGATCTCAGCGAGACCTCTGCGGTAGCGACGAACCTTGACACTTCATCATGCGCGGATTCAATTATGCTTAAAGGGGAAGAAGGTTGAAGCGTGAACATCATCAGGTCGCTATTTGTAAAGTCGGGAGTCTTGGGAAGTGGCGCCAATCGTTCCAATTCTCCATAAAGCGCATTAAAGCTACCGTCTTTCGAAGGAAGTCGCGGCCCGTATAGCCCACGTAGCTAGTTATTTCGGAAAGTGAAGCGGACATCAATAGGTTCAGGCGGGCCGCTGCTGTGCGGAGCCAGCTGGGCTGGTAAACCGATCAGAAGGCAGTGCGCCGTGGACCACGTAGCAGGAGCCGGGAGTTAGGTGCCAGAAGCATCGGAAGACCTCGGCGCCCGGGAACCCGGTAACAGGCCGAGCCGAGCATGCCTGAGCTGAGTAGCTCGGGGCCCAGCTGACTTTCGGTTCGAGCGGGTCGTAGCCACGGGCTAAGTAGCTCGGGAACCCGGCCAGGTCGGTTGAAGCGGGTCATGTGGCGAGGAGCCAGTAACCGGGGCCGGGGCTCGGTTGCGAGCTTAATGCTTTCGGGAGGCCTCGGCGCGGGGAACCCGGTAGCTGAGTTTGCGGAAGCCTTGGCTCGGGGGGGAAGGCCTCAACGCCCAGGGAGCCAGTGGCTCGGTTGTAGAGCTCGACTACTCGGCTAAGGCCGTATAATACGTAGTGATCCGGCTCGGGCGGGTGGCCCCGCAGGCCACGATGGCTCGGCTCAAGGCTCGGTGCTCGACAAAGGCCATATAGCCATGAAGCCCGGCTCGGCTGGTATGATGGCGGGAGCCCGGTCGGTTGAGAAGCTGCGCGGCTCGGGAGGCCCGGAGCGATACCCGAAGCGACGGCTTAGTTTTGGAGCTTAATTGCCGAAAGGCGCGATGGCACAGGAGCCCCAGTAGCTCGGTTTGAGAGAGCCCTAAACAGGCGCGGGAGGCGGAATAGCTGGGGCCTGGCTTGACCCAGAGCCAAATTCCGGTTGCGAGCTTGCTGCTTCGAAGCCTCAGCGCCCAGGCTCGTGCTTCGGTTCGCGAGCTGCGGCTGAAAGCCTCGGTGCGGGGCGGTAGCTCGGTTCACGAGCACAAGCGCTCGACTAAGGCGTATAAGCGGCGTGGCGGGTTAATTCAGGCGGATTAGTACGCGAGCCTGACGGTTCGGGCACGAAGGCTGGCTGGCTGACAAGGCCGTATAGCCCGCGGGCATTTCGGCTCGGGCACATTAGCCACAGGCCTCGACTCGGTCTTCAAGACCTCAACCGCTCAACTAAGGCCTTATAACCCAGGAGCCAGGTCAGCTCAGACAAAGCAGCACAAGGAACATAATTAGGGGTAAAGCGAGGATATAGAAAATTGGGTATTCATTAAGTATCAAAGCCAAGAACGGCGTTACATATATCCCGGGTTTAAAATGAGGTTGTGGTAAAAACAAACAAAATTGTACCAAGGCTGGGGCGTCGAGTACTGAGTTAAGGAGCGAAAGGTGAAAAAGGAGCGGGCCTCGGTAGGGGCGGCTCCTCGGCAATCGGTAGGACTCTTTTGCCTCCTTGTCGCTGGGAATATCAAAATTAAGGTCCAAGCCCGGGTAGGCGTTAGCAACCCTCCTCTGGAAAGCAAGCCATCCAAAAGCCCACTGAGTGTAGGCCTCGTCCCTCAAACTTGTTGTAACTCTTAGTCCCTCACGAGATTACGAGCTTCCTACCTCAGGTCCCCTCGCAGTACAAGGCACTCATCGGTCGACGTTGATAGAGCTCTCATCCTTGGAAGCCGCGTGGGCTCGGTCTAGCAACCTTTGCTTTATTACGCTATTTCGTCTCTGCTGACTTGCAGCTCTTCCACGACTACCGCGCTCATTCTGGGCGTGCATCCATCACGACCTCCCGAAGCTAGCCCTCGGCGCTCTTCGCCTTCTCGGTCTTCTCTTCTACCCTCGACCGCTCATTAAAATTGAGACTGACCTCGGTCGGACTTGGGCTTCCACGGTTCCTCTGTCATATTTTGCATCAGGGCTCCCGAGTTAAACCCGCTCGGAGGTAGAAGCCACTTTAGCTTTGTAGGCTGGCGGCAGCCGACCCTCGTTAGGCTGGCCCTTTGTGAGCTCTTCGGATGGGTAGCGGCACGCTAATATCTGACATAGAGTGATACCTGACTCAAGGAAACCAAGATAAAGAGCGAACGAATAAGAACCACAGAGGAACTTAAGGAGCGACTCTGGGTGAGTAGAGCCAAAGCCTCCTTAACGGGCAAGGCGTCCGACCTCTTGAGATCAGAATCCTTGAGATGGATGGGAATCGCGCCCGGTAATGACTCCACATTGGAAGTAGAGTCCTCATCTCCATCGGCTTGAGGCGCTCCCCTCCCAGTCTTCCGCTGCTCCCGAAGGAGGGAGGCTCGAGGCGCTGGGAGGACTCAAACCCGAGATAGGCAAAACCTCAGCGGAGGCTCGGCCCAGCCCTCAGGGAGATCTTTGGCCTTTACGGCGGGCGGAGCAAGGCTGCTGAGCTTGGCCTCTCGGCATAGTCGGAGATTGCAATGCTTGCCCGCATGGACATGGGCGGAGGGTGATGAAGAAGGCGATCCCTGACCTCGGGGCTTTACCCGGAGCCGGATGGCTCTTCTCGAGGAATCCACGGACTTTGGCTTCACACTTAGGCCTCTGAGCGGCGTCTCCACCCAGGAGCTTGAAGCTCTCCCTTAGTGGAGAAGCCCAGCCCGATGGGGCCTCTGGGTGGGGAACTTCATAACAAATGGAGGTGAAGGCCTTAGAGTAGGAGAGTGGAAGACTTGAACACGAGAGCAGGAATGTCGGAGCTGATGTTTCGGAGTAAGCACTCTGAAGACACTTGGCCAACTTCCACTTCACATCCCTGTCTTCAGGGCTAAGATCAGGGCGAATACTTGAAGAGCGCACAACCAATGCAAAGTTAGGGATACCTTATAATACATGGGCTAGACCAAACTAAAACAAAAGCAAAGCTCACGTAGATTATCGGGAGTGGTCAGACGGCCGAGCATGGTGTGTCTTCTGAGTCGATGGGATCATACTCAACTGGCGTACATTGACAAAAAGTAGCACATTCCTTCAATACTTGTGGGGAAGGCGGGAGATAAAGATGATCAACGAACGCTGAAACACTTAGATAAATAAAGGAAGCCTGTTTGGCTTCCTTCACGTTGAGTCCGGGAAGCGAAAGCTATCACGGGAACACCCAAGCCGCTTCTCCACAAAGACAACTAACGTGACGGAATACGAAGTTGGGCGAAATTTGAAGAGCGGGGCGTTGAAATGCTACAAAACCGCTTTATAAAGGGATCTGAGAGGAAAACGGAGGCCATTCTCAGAGCGCTGCAGAAAAAGCGCGCTGTCGGCGCATGGCGACGGACAGATTGATCGTCGGGAGACCAAGCCTAAACACGAGCAGGGCTATATCGTCTTGCGAAAACTTCCCCAAATAAAGGCTCAACCCTGCTAGGACCCACCGCCAGGGTGTTCTGCATATCCGACTTCAGATATTCAAACCCCACAGGGTATTTAATCTCATCAATTTTATTCTTGCCTTTACCCAAGGGGGAAGGAGGCTCCCCTGGGGCATATCGAAGAACCACCATGGCTAAGCGATTATACTCACCACGTAGCCACTGATGTTGGAACTCAGGAGAATTTATCTGCAGACGGAGGAATGGCCGGACCCATGGGAATACACAATTTGGACACAAAAAAAAAAGAACGAGGGGTGCGGGGGCGGAGCAAAAAACTGCCAAGGCAGCCTAAGGCCCTCACAATACCTCGAAAAGACAAAGAATGAGAAAGAGCGTGGGGTCCACAGGAACATAACAAAAGGGCGACCCGAGCGAGAATTATTACAAAACACTAAAAGAGACAGAACAATGATCGGACAGAAGTTTCAAGAAAAAAGAAGCCGAACTCATGAGAGGGGAAAAAGCTTCAATATCGGGGAACCTGATACTAGCGGTCGGAGGATGTTCTGTTGGAAAAATTAGAGGAAATAAGTGAGAAAGTCGAAAAGTCATCATTAGCACAAGATGACTTCGATCTGGGCCAGTTCTAATCAAACCAAATTCAGCAACTATGTGGAACGTGACCAATCCAAGAAACGAGCAAAGCAGCCACACGCCTGAACAAATCAAGGGTCGAGGGGCAACCGACGGCTTAAAAGCAAGCGCGTTGTGCCCACCCCCCAAGCTCGGAAGCGGATTAAAAGAAGACTAATAAGCAAAGCCCAAGATCACGCCTCTATTAGCAGCCAAACGGAGCTCAATCATCTCTCTGGCTACTTAGCACCCGCCAAAAGCCCAAAGAGCCCATATCCTATAAATCGAATCAATCTCCAATTAATAAGGGTACAATTCAATGAATCTGCTTTCAATTATCCCTTATTAACTGACAAAGATAAAGCAAAGAAACACCTCCATCCAATAAAGTAGAGTAGCTCAGATCACCATCCACTGTAAAGTCACCCAAGATAAATACTTAGGGCCACCCCATCAAGGCACACACAAAACTCCATTCCCCAGCAAATATCTTTCTCTCCCACTCCAGTAACCCACTCAGATCGAAGGCGAACACAGCCCCGTCAATCCCTTTCGCTTTGTTCAGAAATGACATTCAGAGCGCCAGCGAGATCGGCCCAAGAATTTTGCCAAGTTCTGTACTCCCGCTTTTGCTGAAAACATCATAAAAAATATCCATCATAATATATCTATAAGATTCGAAGACTGAACAGTATCCGATCGAAACCGATATTTTTAACCTCGACGATAGCTCGTTGTTATCGACTCGTCCAGAGGCCGTCATAGGTTCGACCATCAGACGCAGCAATTTGCATTTTTCATTTTAAAACTTCGAAGTTAGCTGTCCCATCGGGACAGGAGAAAATGAATGATAAACAAGTTTTGCCTCTTTGATACTCGCGATTCTGATCGTGCCGGGCGGGCGGAGCTCAGCAGCCAGAGAGCCATTATCAATTCAGTTGCATTGCTTTCCTTAGAATTTTGTAAATAAATGAAGGTAGGGTAGGATTGCTCGATTCCCTGTTTATTGAGGTAGAGGTGGGAAGATTTTTTGAGGGCTAGTTGAAAAATTAGTGGCCCAGATCGAATAAGCCTCCCCAATCCATTTGTCTGGAGCTCAAGGTCCGGATTTTTTTTTAAATAATAATTGTTTTTTTTTTAAATTAATAATCTTTAAATTTTTTGGAAAAGTCCTTTTCATTTCCTGTTCCTCTCCTGAAACCTTGAAGATCTGTTTATATTTTTGAATATTTTCTCTCCAAAGCTCTGTTTTCTCTTTTTCCTCTTAAGTCCTCAGCATTCAAGGGTTTTTTTTTTTAGGTTACTACCTTTTTGATCTGTTTGAAAAACCTGGCTTGTTGTACGCAGCAGATCTTTGCATTTCCAGGGAAACCCTAAAAGATTTCAAATTTAATTTGTCACTTAATTTTCTAGGAAAATCCAAGAAGAGATGGAGAATGTTGAAAGTTTTTGTAGGAATCTGATGACAACTCTACATTTACATTTTTTACGGCCAACAGTCTCTTCTCTCTGCTCACCTTTTCGCCGATGCCGCCTGAGAAACTATTGGTTCCCATAAAATCGCCGATGCCATTCCTAACTTCTGATGCCGCTCGAACTTCTCTTCCTTCTTTGATTTCTAATTCACTTTTTTATTTGTTGAAATGATGGTGAGATTGGTATGGTGGAGAATGAAGAAAACAGGAAAAAAAAATGAAGTGTCCAAGGATGAACTGTAGGGAAGGAGGGAGGAGGGAAAAGAGGAAAAAAGAGGGCTTGCAAGTGAAGGAATGAACTGCAGAAAGAAAAAAAAACGAAAGAAAGGGAGAGAAGAAGGAAGGGGAAAGGAAAGAAAAGAAAATTAAAATGTTTTTGTTTTCTGTTTGTTTTTTTTTATCGTAATCTTTCAATACTTTTTTCTTTAATTATAATTATTATAGGATAATAAAGATTATATATAAAAAATATTTTTTGACATTTATAGTATTTTTTTTATCATACCGATTTAACCCTCGACTGTATGGTACGATTTTATTGATAAAACATGCATCGAATATAAAATACTGACCGCTCAGCGCTCAACTGGTTGGGCTAAAATGGGCCGGATTGGCCTATTTGCCACCTCTAGTTTGATGGGTAAATCGGACCAGAAAATGTGTCAGTCGACAGTTCGACCGGTTAGTTTGGTCTGGTTTTTAAAATATTTGATATTACGACTCCCAGATTTCACAAGATATCGACGATTAATAGACTGATTCATATTTGGATCGAATAGGTCAGCTCCGTCTAAATCACTCTCACACAGATATGACAACTAAGAGGCACACCAAGACACGACTAAATCACAAATTAAAAACCTGTGATCTACATGTAATTAATCCACTTTATCGAGAAAAAAAGCAATGAAAAGAAAATATAGAAAGGAAATACTATCAAATAATGACAAAAATCACTCTTCCTTATTTTAAGGAAAGAGGCTACCAAAAAAATAGTTGAGGGAAAAGGAGCCCATGGTTTTAGAAAAAAGTGGGCTATATATAACATGCATGTAGTAACGCTTCACTTCCAAAATTATTAGGTAGACTAAAATTTATGAGAAGAGAATTCATGATTTCATTTCAACTAAGATCATTCTTTTTTTTTTTTTTTTTATTATACTTCAATTTCAAGGCAAGAATTGTCTCTCAATTGAGCACTCGAACCCACCCCCTTCCTATGCCAAGGTTTGTTCAAACGATAAGCCGCTCTCTAATATTCGTTTTAAAAACACGACGGACACTAAGATCATATTTATTCCATGTATCATGGTTTTAATACAACTGAAGTAATGATAGGACCCATCATGTTTAGCTCTACTACTTGAGCTAGACATGATGGGTTGTAAGATCGTATTCTATTTAGTAGAATATGGAGACGTGATTTTTTTTTTTTTGTCTAATTCATTGAATTTAAAGAAAAATTGTAAATTCATTAGGTTGATTTTTTCCATCTCCAATTTTATGTTTGGTTTATGAAAAATATTTTAAAAAAAATTAAGAAATGACTTTTTTTTTACATTTAGTTGTCATATAAAAATCTCAAAGAAAATTAACAATAAATAAAATTACTTCGAAACCTACACATACTTAAACTATTTAATTTTTATATTGATGAATTAAAATAAATAAATGAACATGAAGTAGCAAATAAAAAAAATATATTGGATTTAATTTTTTTTTTTTTCTTTCATTTTTTCCTTGCGATTTTACCCTAATTTCTTAAGAATGAAACATAGCCTCAATCTTTTTTATTGATTGATTATCAACTTGAGCTTTAAATATTGTGATTTTTTCAAGCTCTTTTATCTTTTCTAGACAGTAAATAAATATCCATCAATAAAAAGCTATGAAATATATATTTTCTCCAAAAATAACAAAATTTGATAAATTCAAAACTTTGGTTCACATTGTGAAAAGATTTTCTAAGTATTTTAGTTTAGGAAATCACTTTTCATTTAGATGTACTATTTCTTATATATATATATTGAAAACTAAATACTTTAGTTGCAACCTAGTAATTAGGACACGGGATCTCCATTTTCTATGCCCTTACCTTTTAAAACGTTGATTGTTCTATAACATGAGTTAAACATAATGAACTATTTCTATTGTATTTTAAAACCATAATAAAATTAGACATTCTTTCAATGGGTGTGAATTTAAGTGCCTTAATCTTTTATGTCGTACAGAAAATAATCGAGACTTTTTTTTTTTTTATACAAATGAGAACTTTAATTAATAGGAATTTGCTAACAACGCTTCCTCCATGCAACTTGGAGGAAGAGCAGAATAAAAAGGACTAGCAAGCATATAAGACTCTCTTGCCAGTTTGTGAGCAGTCTCGTTTGCTTCTCTTTTAGTAAAGCGAATAGAAAAATTAGGTCTATGTTTGCAAAGGAATCGACATTCTTTGTACCGGCGAGCACCAAACCTCGAAGTTATCATCACATGTGGGCATGAATGCATCAACAACCATCTTGACACATCGAGCTCAAAAAACAACCGAGGTAAACTCCAATCTCGAACCAGACAGGGCTGACGTAGCTACACTTCTACATCTCGGGATGACACCATGATTGCCGAATGATACTCTATAAACTCACTCGTTATCAATGTGCAAGACCCCATACCTGTAGCCTTCTTGAAATAAAGCAAAGATCACAATTGCACTACATTACTCCAACATCCGTCAAACCCATGTGTTGCTCATCCATTGATGTTTAGATGGTTGAGTTTGTGCACCCTTTTTTGTTTATAGTCACCATATCTTCTAGCACCGAAACACCCTACCACCTGCTTGTCTTGGCGATGTGGACCATTTAATCCATAACTGCTTGTTCCTTTTGGCCCCAAATTCTTGGCCAAGAGCATGCAATATTTGCTAGCAATATCTAGATTGCAAGAAACTAGCATGTTTAAGAGCCATTCTCTTATTGTCTCGTGCTGCTCAAAATTGCTAGAAATGTTTGCCTCATCCCAATAGGCTCTAGCATAAGGACAATCCATGAACACATGTCAAGCATGCTCAACATCATTCCTAATATGACAATGATAGTGGATATCCATTTTTCCGGCCCTAAATGTAATCCGGGCAGTGATGATGTCCTAACACAGCTTCCATATGAATACTTTTAACCTTAGGAGGTATAAGAAGTTTCATATTTTATGCCAACGCCCATCTCGATAATTCGCTTGAATTGTGGTACATTATTCAATACACATGGCACTCGATAACGGATTTCATAGTATATTTACCATCCTTAGAAATGCTGGACCAATATATCCTCCCAATTGGATGGCAAAGAAAGAATCTCAGACATATTTGTTGTGTCTTGTTCGTTGAAGAGTGCCTTGAGCAAGTCGTAATTCCAGCACTGCAACTCTGGTACCCATAGGGATGCAACTTGTAGTTCTTCCAACCCTTCAATAACTAGGGTAGTTGGTTTGAAATTTGGGTTGTTGGTAATCCAAGGGTCTTGCCATACGTTTATATTCATCCCATTCCCAAATCTCCGTCTGATGCCCATATCAATAATACTCCTAGCCTTCCATATACCTCCATTACAAAAGAGGATTATGCCCTAGTGGAGCTTCTAAGAAGTTGGTGTGAGGATAATATCTAGCTTTGATTAAGCGAGAGACCAAAGAGTTAGTATTAGACAACAGATGTCAACTATGTTTCCCAAGTAACGCAAGATTGAAACTGTTGGGTTTTTTACATACAAGCGTTTCTCCAAATCGGGAAGCTGACACTAAACGGGTCCACACAATGGGCTTGGGTCCTAAGGTGCGGGAGGCCTGGAAGGGGTATTAGGTTCTAGGGTTTGCAAGTCTATAAATAGAGAGATATAATGCAACCCTAGAATAGTTGATCAAGAGAATAGCCAGAGAAATAGAAACTTTTTTCTACGATTTAAGTCGCCACACGCCGGCCTCCATCACCCCGAGAATAGTTTCAGATTCACAGTCTAGTGTGCATGCTTCTATGGTAAATTCACAAGGCAATGATATGATCATAAGTTAGTTTAACACCAACAGATTCTAAATCACATGTGATCCCGGCTTCTTGGATTGTTCTTCACTGGTATTAGAGCTCAGGTGATTAAATATACCTGATCTAAACAATTATATGTATTACATGTTTGATTAGCAATATGGCACCTAGGTTTTTATATTTGGTTGATTCATGTTTGGCGTGTTTAATATAATTTTTGCTTATGAATGATGGCTTAATAATTGTGGTATGCCTTGAACGTGGTAGAGCTTATGTGTGATGCAACGGTTTGTAACAAGGAGGCTAATAATAAGATCGGTTTCGATTTAATTTTCTGGTAATTGACCAGAACCCTTATTAGGGTATAATACATAAATATTTTGAAGACTAATGAAAGAAGAAAAACCAAAATTACATGCAAGAAAACGCATCTCAGACTTGACGACGAGGCTAACATCCAAAATTCAAAACGATCACCACAAGCTAGAACTGCCAAATTTCAGCCAAAGAACATCGACGCCACCCGGTCACACAAGCGCGCTGGTGGGACCTACACGCAGATACTACCGGAATGAGGCACGCGGGCGCCCTGAGACTAAGGCTAGTGGGTTTCCTCCCAAGATGTTAGCTCGATAGGTAGCTCGGACATAGTAGTGTTTTGCATCAATGATATTTTCACTGGTTGTGGCTTATTTGTGGCTCAGGTTTTGTCGTATTTTGTGGTTTGGATTTTGGCTGCATTTTTTTTTTTTTCACTCATCTGGAAGTGCTAGTTAAATTGAAACTAGTTAGACCCAAATAGAGAAGAAAAGATGGATGGCTAATAATAATATCGTCATAAGATTGGTCAGAATCTTTTTTTCTGTGGTGAAACCATGATTAGTTTTAGTTAATTAATTTATTATTTTGTTTATTCATGAATGGTTTAAAACTATATTTGTTAAATATGCTTAGCTGGTGATAACAGTTATATAGGACTAGGCAGTTTAGTGATTCTTGCATCAATGACATGCATAATTAATTTTGTTTTAATCAGATAATATAATTATGGGAAAATCTCCAATTTTTGTGGGTCCAAATAATAGGAACACAGTGCTAAGCCCCATCCATAACTGATGATCGTAGTTTTATTGATTGGACTAAATAATTTAAAAGAACGATCAGATCGACCGCCCACCCACTGGGCAACTCTAGATATTAAGAGAATTAAATGAACAGCGTTAAAAAACACCAATGATAACACCCAATAGCCTCCCACCAGGCCTCTAGCGAAGAAGATGATATGGGCCAAAACTTTATATGAACAATGATTGAAAAACAAAGTGCATACCTAGGAAGATTCTGTATCTAAGAGAGATTGATTTCAAGAGTCCCGGCACTTCCACACTTTTTTTTTTGGACCCGATTTAGTGAGACACTATTCATTTATGACTAAGTTTAGTTTATTGAAATGTCTTCACCCATCGTGAGCATTATTATTATGGAAACTAAATTATAATAAGAAATAATTTTTTTTGATTTACTAAATATATGTTGCCATTGTATGATACATCGTGTTATGATTTGAGCAACACACAACACACACACACACACACACACACACACACTGGACTCAAAACCTCGGGTGTCATGATCACCTCGCCAACCCGTGGAATACCTGTATCTCAGATCTGTGAGACTCTACACTGAGTAAAAATGCATTTCTGGGCCCATAAACCACATACAGTCCGAAACGTGGGTGTGTAAAATGTACGCCTTTAAAGCCAGCAATTACGCCTCAAGAATATATGGAAACAATATATATATCAACCACTAGTATGTGTGTCGACTACAGAGATTTGCTTTCAAATATTATCTCGGATATTTGAATGTGGAAAAGGAACAGCAAGGTTGTGTAAACTAAACTACTGACGGAACGAATACATATTAATGGGACTAGGGTTATGTCTCCCTCCGCCACTGATGGATTATTTCTTAAAATAATATATTCATTCATTACATTATTAATTTATATTTGCTCTTACTCTATTTAGATACAATTTCTCGAGGTATCAGATATCTCGCTAGTAGAGTCAAAATCTCACCCCAACTTTGATCTAAAAACAAGGTTAAATGCTCAACTTTAATTCACAGCCACACCTTCGGATCTGAACATTCTATTTATCGAATCAACCAGTATCAAGTTCACTCATATCCCTAGGTATCCATCTCTCGAATCTCGATCTGCAGACGCAAATAAATGCAATAACACATCAAGTAATTTATCCACGAAAGGGATGATAAAGAATCCCATAAATCAATGATAAATATAAATTGAACTTTAATCCATTCAAACGTATGCGTCTAAATTTAGGTGTATAGATCATCTGAAACATAATGAATGTAAAATAATAGAATGGTATAGCAAACATTCGCCATACATCCAAAACAAAGAAGAATACAAAATCACGCTCTTCTCCCGGATCGTCCTTCGGGCCTAATTTCGCGCTGCTTTACGTATTCCCGATCTACCCCGGACCTCCGCTCCCATTTAATTTTCTAATGATACGGAGGACTTGCACTGACGCCGCGACGTTGAGCTTCTCGCATGTTAACGCCAGCGACGCGCTAATTTGGCTGACTTCTTGAGAGCTGACTCAACGTCGCGCATCGCCGCGACGCTGGAAGTCGCGCGACGCTTCATCCTATAATCATTTCCCATTACTTCCAAAATTTGCTTCCAAAGTCGCTCTTTGTAATTAATGCACCAGATACACCAATCACCAAATCACGTGATCCAACGCACAAAACTATGAAATTAGATATAAAATAAACCCAATGAAAAGACCAACGCGGGTATAATTCAGTGTTTTTAGGTGACTCATCACAATTTCTTCCAAATCAGTTTCTTACTTGTCCCTGCCGAATCGACTCTAGACCTAGTTAAGGCAATTTTCTATAAATTAAGGCCCAACACTAAGGTATTACGTCAAAGTCGATAGACAGAGGATCAATTTAGGCCTATTCACACCTCCATTGCTCTATCGAAGTTCACAAGATTTGGTAAAAGGTGTTCAATGCTGAACAAACTAGGTTGAACTCTGAAGCTTCGCCGCCTCTGATATATTCAATGGCCTTTCCAATGACCCTACAGGGGCAAATAAACGTAATTTGGTAAGTGTATATGTTTATGAGTTCGACGCCCAAACTTATAGAGTTCACATATTGGGGTAACCCAACTTATAAAGATCGTAATTGTTTGTGATTCAATATATCTATCACTCAAGATAGAACAAAACCACGCCCAAGTTTATGTTAAGCCCATGAAGGGACATTGGTGACTTACCCGCCGTTATGGCACCGCGCCCGCCCCTCGAACGCCACCAACACTCAATCGGAACCCATGGGCCTCCTAAGCTACATAACTTCCACTTCACCGTAACGCGCAGTCATGACTCTTGCCGTTTGTGTGGTACTAAGGCTTAAAGCCCTGATCAGCCGGATCTGAACAAGAACTCACTCATTTCATCTCATATATTCTTCTTCTTTTTCTTTTTTCTTTTCTTGGCTTTGGGGGTCAACTTCTTTGTCTGACGTGTCCCATCTCTTGCGTGGTGAGATTCCACTAATGAATGAACCCAGTGGCCTAGCCGACTAAAGTTCTAGAGAGACTAACTGTGTGGGTGTGATAGGCTCCATGAAATGGCTTTCTTGAATCACTGAGATGACTCATCAGCCTCTTCCTCTATAACCCAACTTCTATGATTCAAACAACCAATGCAACCTTTCTTGTTGACAGATTCTACATGATTTGATCCCTATCTTAAAGATATAAAGTACCACATAATGATCTTAGACACATGACACACACCTACACATGATAATGATCCACCTAAAACACATTAATAAGGATCTTAAAAACACGAAACCCAATACATCCAAGATGAGCAACGTCGTAAACAACAAGGTGAAATGTTAACTAACTACGCAAAAACAATCCACATGGTATGAATAAAAAACATCTACAACATCAAAACTAAACAACTAAGAAACCGAGTAGACACTTCTCCCCCTCCCAATAAAATGATCTCATCCCACCAACACAAACATGAGAGGTGGGTATGGAGAACCCATGACTCTGGTCACCATGCGGTGGTGGCAGATGTGGGAAGCAGAGAGCCTTGGTGCAGCCAGAGCTCTATAGAATCTTGTTTGTCATTTGAAGACATGGTTCTGTTTGTCAATACAAAGATGGGATGACAATCACAGCGCCCCACATTTTGGCAGAGAGGACTCATGCCCTCGGCCCCACCCGCAATACGCCAAAAGGCCCGCAAAGAAGCAATCTGGTCCCTGGCAACTGGCGAGGACCTTATGGAGCTCTTCAACCGAGGTGCAGCGATAGTGGCTGACTCAGGCACTCATTCATGTCTCCTGGGATAGTTCCAGAGGCCAAATCACCTGATATCATAGTCCCGGTCCCATCCCAGGCCGATTGAAACAACCATGAGACCCCTCGCCCGGCAGGCACCAGCTGTCCCAGTCTTAGGCATATGGCGCGATGGGTAAACACGCCTCACGGTCGCCAGGCACTCGCCGGTCGATAAGCCAAACAAAGATAGAGCAAAGGCACCCAAATCTATTCCAACTCGCCATGGAGAGCGAGATCTCTGCAACTCATCATCGGTCAAAAGAATATCCTGGATGATGGGCATGGGGCCGAGCTGCACGTTGTCTTATTTCACACACGCCATCGCCCAACACACTTTAATCACCATTTCAGCACGCACCTGGGATATGGTGCCGCGCTTCGCTCCTCAGATAGATCAGATACTTCAATTATATTTCCACCACCCCGCCATTAGTCAAACTCGAATGATCTCGGTGTCTAAGCCAGAAAGTCGCATCAAACGCCTTCAGGGATACGGCGATCCGCACGGTTAACTATTGATCTAATTCCGGCATCAAGTCACCAATGCATCCCAATCCTAAACTCACCATCGGAAAGTAGAGATTACGATAGAATTCATCATAATTAACGCCATCGGAGCTTATGCGGCACGGCGCGTCACCATCCTTTGGCCACGATCGTCGCACGGAAAAATCATCGTGGTGGTGAAACCTTCTCCTTTTGAGAAAGATCGTTCGATGGTGCCGATCGACGTATGGACCTCATTCACGAACCGCGTGATATTTATAATTTGGGGTCGGGTCCCGACTGATCCTGCCACAGGTACTCGCTTTTTCCGGCGGCTGGTGCGGACTCGACATGGGGAAGGGGAAGTTGATAAAATGGAAGCTGGCAAACAATCTGTTCACATCGACACATGACAAACACCAGAGTGCACCAGAAAAACCAAACAATCCTAAGGGTACCAAGACTTAAATTTGTAGTGAAGAAACAAGAATAATAAGATCCTGTCTCAACTTTGGTAGAACTAAATGAGACCAACACAGAACCTTAAACGGGACTCTAGACCTAATGCAGACACAGATCAGCAAGGCAGATCTATGGAATGTGGGGTAGAACGTAAAGGACAAGGACCTGGTGTGTGATGGTGACTGCGTAGTGGAGAGTGTCTTGAGGAATATAATGTGCCCCAATGTGTGAAGAAATGACCCTGCTAGTATTCTATGCTGAAAGAAGAGAGGCTAGGTTCGTAAAGTATATACTGTGGTGGTGAGAAGAGTGAAATGTAACAGGTTGCCTTAAAACAACGCCACGACGTCGGCATCGCTGGGGCGCGACAGCGGCAGAGATATGGCGTTATCGCCGCCGACGCTGGAGCCAACGCCGAGATGTTCCGGAGGATGCGAACAACGCCGCGACGCGGGGATTCATCGGCCGCGCACGAGATGTTCAAATCAACGCCGCTGACGTTAAACACGCCGCCACGCTTGAGGGTAAAATCATCCAACGCCGCCACGCGTTCGACGCCGGTCGCCGAACGACGCCGCCGACGCGCCACCACGCCAACCGCGCGTAGAAGGGTATTATCGCCGCGACGCCGAGACCAACGCGCCGCGATTACGCGGGCGCAGGCGCGTCGTAACGCGCGTTGTTAGCGGCAGCCCAGCGTTCAAGATAAGAGAAACTCCCCTTAGAATACGTGACTCCTGATTAAACGGCTCGATAAACAGATATTCCGATCGTCAACTTAAAGCAAAGAACCGCAGAGTTCACGCTGACAAAACAAGCAAACCAACATAACCACAAAGGGTATAATACCAAAAATTAACCCATATGGTACTGAAAAACTCGGTCGCCCAAGTTAGGCGCTATGGTTAATGTCGCAGTCGACGCCCGGAATCTGAATGTGGCTCTGGGCTCGAGTTTGCAGGACCGCCATCGTGATTTCATCCATGCAAGCCAAGAATGAACCGCTTATCCGTGATGGAACTAGCCCGGGGTCACGGATTAAACCCGCTGGTGGCATCAGAATGCGTTCTTTCTCGATAAAATTTCGTCACTATGAAAGACCTGAATAATGAAAGGTCCCAACATCACTTCCTCACTTCGCCGAAAGAGTTTTAATAATTAAATAAGAGGGGACTATTACCACGAATTCTTCCTGCACTTGTCTATCGCTGCTTTTGTCTTCTTTGGTAATGCTACACATAAGTCGCTCTAATTCGCCTACATCGAGTCAGAAGAGTCGTCACCAGCGTTAGTGCATCGGTCCGCGCTGACCGCTAAGCTGTCATAGCTCGATGTTCAATTCACCGAAGACGGCATGCTTTACCATACACAAGTCCAGCGCATACCTAAAGGTTCAAATGTTGTGCGGCATGCCCAGAGTGCATCTTTCAATCTTTTTAATCAACCTTCCCACGTTAATCGTTTCAGAATGGATTATTGAGATTTGATATCTCCTGCCGCTTCATTTGATCGTGTATGCAAGATAACATGGGCGCATTCTTACATACTTTTGCAAACCTTGTCAATCACCTTATTGCAGAATGAACCAATATTCGATCGTCGAGGTGTTCCAAAGCTGCAGAATACGTGGTCGCGCAGAATCGAGCCACCACTGCATCGCCAAAAGTGGTCTAATCGCTCAACCCACTGAGACATAGCTCATCGCCAAAGTAGGATGTACAGTTGTTATAAGATGAGGGAATGGTCCAGCAACTATCCCCATAAGTCAAACACCCTACTTCCAAAATGGGATGCATCAAGGCTCATCCTTTCACGCTCTATTCGCCGACATTTCTCGCATGATAATGAAAATGATGAGTATCTAAATAAGGTAGGCCAAGAAGCCCGATTGACGACCTGGTCATATTCTCTCATACAAAATGCAATCCACCACATGGTAGCGCAGACAAGGGTTGTATCAATCGCTCATTTCATCTTCTGGCACACATCTCCACTTGCCACTGACGCGAATGTTTGCAGTATTGGCTCCTCCCACAGTAGTACGCCAAGTGGGCGAAAACTCCTTTTTCGCGCGGATAGTTAAACCCGAGGGACCACTTTAAAGCAATAAATATCACAAAACCCGTAGAACCGCTAATCACGCTGGCTATTGATAGCAAAGTTGTTCGTCAGAAAATCGTCATTCACTAACTTCATCACTAGCCCTTCCAATCGAAAATGATTTGCCACGAGGTTCCCTGCCTTCTTGTCTTTAATTCAACGCTGAAATTTCAAAGAAAAAGAACCCATCCTGACACCTGTGGTTTAGCATCTTTATCATCATACCTTAATATGTAATGGCTCACAGAATCAAGACCTGTTAATCTTCAAATAGAGGGTTCAATTTGTCTAAAGTAAAGACGATAGCCAATAGTTCTTCTCTCGTAGTGGCATAATTCAACAGAAAGCATCATTCAGGTTCTACTCAGATAGTAGATTATCTAAAAATTTCTCTCGTTGCCTAATGATCAGCTCTAATCGCAGAAGTCACTATGGGCCACACAAGCCTTCAGTTCGGGAAGGACTAACTGGGCTACGGTCAATAGAGTTGATACCAGCTTATCTTTCAACACTGAAAATGCATGCAAACACTGCGCATCAAACTCAAAAGGGGTCCCTTGGACCAAGAGATTAGACAATGGCTTTGCAATCTAGAAATTTGATAGTTTATAGAATCCATGTGCAAATAAAAGCTTCTAATTCCTTTTGATCGATGAGGGTGGAGGTAACTTTCGCTGCTTCAGTCTTGCCTGGTTTCCAATTTCTATCCCCTCTTGCCGACATCCGATGTCCGAGTATTAATGCTCCCTCTTCAGACCATAAAATGGTACTTTTCCCAATTGAAGATCGCCCCCGCATCTACCAATACGTATCTCAAGTTTTTACACTGCCAAATGACCCCAAGATCGAAAAACGTCTATGAAGATTTCTGATTGTCTTCAACCATGTCGAGAATATGGCCATCATACATCGCTAGTGCTTTCATGACAGACACCTCAGTGGCATCCGCCGAATGCTTAATGTCCCATAAGACAAGTGAATGTCGCCTTTTCCCTTCGATCTTAGGTTATAGCAATTTGATTGTAGCCGGAATAGTCCATCCAAAAAAGCAATAGTATTCATGGTAATCGCTAATCGATCCAGATCCGATTCAGAAACGGCAATGGGAAATGATCTTTTTGAGCGGCTTCTTGTTCTCGCTTCCGAAGTAATCAATACAGATCCTCCAATTCCTGGTGAACTATTCGAGAAGGCAAGAATATGTTATTCTCGCTTTTATGACAATGTTCTCTCCCTTTCTTAGGTACCACTTGAACCGACTAACCCATGTACCGTCAATAGGATAAATTACTCCATCAAACGATTTTAATACATTTCTCGATCACCTCTTTCATCGCTGGATTCAACCTCCGTGCCCACCTAAGGCTCAGACTCCTTCCAGCCAGGTACTGGGCATGCACATGGAAGGGCGATCCATTTAAATCGGCTAGATAGACCATCCGAGAGCATTTCAGATCTCTATGACCCTCAATTTCTCCTCCTCTTCTAGTCAACAAAGATGTCAGACATTCATCGCGTAGGATGCTACCCAAGGTATGCATACTTAAATGGCATAGGTAGGGTTTTTGTTCCATCTGCTGTTGTTCCACCGATGGCACCGGGCGCTTAGCCCTTCACCTAGAGATTCAAGTATTTCCTCCTATTAAACCGAAAGAGTCCATCCATTTAACATATTCCTCGCTCTTCTCGCCTTCTTCACTCGAATCATTCTCTACAAGTTAGCTCCAAAGGGTCAAGGAGACCACGCTGCCAGACACTATAGCCTCACTATTTCTTCTGCCATGAAGCACGTATAACTTTCAGGATGTCTCATGTAGCCTTCAAACACGCTGAACTTACTTCATCTTCCCGTGACTCACAATTTTAGTTCTCCTCCACAACATCAATCATCGTCGCCAAGTGGCAAGAAACGGCCTGCCCAAGATTATGGGTATTTCTTTATCTTCTTCCAGCATCTAATACAACAAATCGGCCGAAGATAAACTTGTCAACTTTCACGACATCTTCTATTACCCCTCTTGATGCTTCAAAGATCCGGCCTACGAGTCAAGTGTGATCAGAATTGGACGGGCCACGCAATCCCAACTGCTTAAAATGGATAAGGCATGAGATTAATGCTGGCACCAAATCGCATAGAGCTCTTCAAAGATAGCATTTCCAATGGTACGGGATAGTGAAACGTCAGGTCTTTAAGCTTTTGGCGCAGCCTTCCTTCCAAGTATGGCACTACATTCTCGCCTTGCTAACTGTTTCAATCCGCCAATCTTCTTCCGGGACACGTCTTTCATAAATTTTACATAGCCGGGCATCCGCCCGTGAGCATCGTTAAACGGAATATTGATGTGAAACTTTTGAACACTTCCATGAATTTTGTGAATCGCTTATCCATTTATGCTTCTTAGACGCTGTGGGTAGGAATCGTAGTCGCCCTCGCTTCAAGAAGGGTTTCTCGCGCATCGCTTCTCAATAGGGTCGCTCTTATCTCGCATTATCGTTTCGCCCGGCCGGATGACTTTCTTGGTCTCCACACCTCCTATAATCGGGATTGCTCTTGTGTCTCCTACCACTTCTCAAAGATGACTCCTTTAACGTGTTCATTCCCATCTCTTCTCTGTTCACTTCCGAATTGCTCGTAAGGAACTCGGCCTTCGTCAATAAATCGCTATTCGACCCATTTGCAGCCTCCAAATTTCTAGTCATGCCGCTGATTGTTCAATTGGGTTGCTTGCTGCTGCATATTCGCCTTGGTCTCATTCATGAAAGCAGAGTAGGAGGTCAGCATTTGTGCAAGGGCTTGTTCTAAGTCCACCTTTTTCTCTGGAGGAGATTCACTAACTCGGTTCGATGGCATATTGTTCTGATTATTCCTCCATCCATACCCTTGATTGTCTCCGACTCGATTCGACATTACGCCACCCGCCTTGATTTTGATTCCGATAATTGTTTCCATACCGTCCTTGCCGACGACTGGACAACCTGACACGCATCACCGCCACTGCTTGTTTCCTCGACCGACATTCCAGGCTATCAGGCCGCCCTCCACGTAATTCGCCACAACCCCATGGCTCGGTCTCGTATGGCACTGGCCGCTCTTGCCGGGGCCTATAACTGCTTAGCCACTGCGCTACATGATTAACCGCATTGTTGAGAACCCTATTATCCGTGCCACCTACGCTTGATCGTGTACCTTTCTCTAGGCCATCGTTTTGTATTGGCCGCGTAGATCTTCGATTTCATAAGCTTGGTCTGTGGTTTTCTTCTATTAGTGTTCCTCCAAATTAGCATCAATCATCGTTTAGTCGTATTCCTTGCACTATTATAAAAGTGTGGACCCGTGATCCACCGTCATTCGCGGTGGGCATTTTTCAATAGTTCAGGAATTATCCATCGCAAGTTCTCCCCTAATATTCAAACGCATTGATCTCGCACGTTGTGCAATTTTCGAGGTGAAAAAACTCATATCGTGGAATTTCTCAGACTAAATCATTCCACGGCGCAATGGAATCTAGTGGTTGACCGGTTAGCCAATGCCACCATCACCTATGCGACAGCGGAACAATCGCAACCTCGAGAGCTTCTTCAAGAACCCCATCAGATTTGATCGTATCGCAAACTTCAAGGCGAAGCCGGGTCAAATGCATATTCGGTTCCCATGGTAGTCCATGAAACGAGATGTTCAAGCATCCGTAATGTTATCGACTTCAGTTTGAAGTTGTTTCCGGGTCGGTGGTCGCTCCTCGATAGCCGCTCTAACGCATCGTGAGGCGGAGTGCAAACCTCTAACAACATGTGGCGGATCATCCGGGCAAAGATAAACGCCCGGTGCTTGATTCCTTCCGTTATTCCCATTTCCGCCTCTTCGTGGCTCGCTTCGCCAGTCGCCAAGATTCTGCTCAATGTTTTCCATGATTGCTAGATTTAATATGTTGCGTTTTTGTTCCCTACAGATTCGTGTAAAGCCCTTTCTCTCGCTCAGATCAACGTACCGCTGGTCAACTCCGATTCGACGTCGCATGTACTCACTGAAATCTAAACTGCAATCACACACGAAACAATAAAACCAAATTACCAGCACCTGTAATAACAAATACAAACAAAAATTTCCAGAGTAATATCTAATTGCTTTATTCTCTATATCACTTTAAACCTATCACTCGCCGCAAGAACGGGCGCCAAAAACTTGACAGCCGAAAACGGTGTGTAAAATGTATGCCTGCGGCGCGCACGCCGTCACTAAGTAATATAGTGCGTACCAATGGTACGGATATCGATCCACTGGGATAGGTGTGTTGACTACACAGTAGATTTGTTTTTCAAATATTATCTGATATACGTAATGTGTGTGAAAGGGCAATTAGTGTTTTAATGTAACCAAACTACTAATTTGAACGACATTTAATGGGGACTATGGTTATGTCTCCCCCTGCCACTTTCGATGGATTATTTCTTAAAGATGATATTATTCATTCTATTTATGATTTATTAATGACAAGGTGCTCTTGCCTACGAGATACCCTCTCTCGAGGTGTATTCGCCTATCTCACAGTAGAAGTCAAAAGTCTCTACCCCAACTCCAGACTAATGCCAATGTTTTAACCTTTAATCGCCACCTTCGGATCGAATATCTCTATTTATCGAATCAAACCAAAGGCTGCTTTACTCATATCCCTAGTATCCTCATCTCGAATCTCTTGATCTCTAGTATGATCATACTAATGCCGGCCAAACATTACCATGTAATTTATCCACGATGCGATGATAAAGAATCATAAATCGATAAATATAAATTAATAAACTTAATCCATTCAAACGTGATGTGGTTCAACAACACCCTAGGTATAGATCTGAACATAATGAATAAGAAAATGTCAATAGGCGATATATAAACATCACTCTAATATCTAAAACAAAGAAGAATACAAATCACGGGCTCCTCCCGCATCGATGTCCTCCGCTTCGATGCCGCCTCCCCGGCTCAGACGACCGATCTCCGATCCCCCCGACCTGCTCCCATTTGCCTTCTAATAATAGAGAGGAGAACTCGCGCTGACGTCACAACGTTGGAGCGTCGCGACATTGGAGCGTCGCGACGTTGCCGCTTGTTGACTTCTTTCTCTTTATATGTTGACTAACGCCGCGACGCTCCGCCCATCCATTACCGCCTCCTATCGCCCAAAATTGCTTCCAAAAGTCATTTGCACTAATGCACCGTGATACACCAATCACCAAATCAGGTATCCAGCCACAAAAACTATGAAATTAGATATAAAATAAACGCGAAAATGAAAGACCGACGCGGGTATAATCTGAGTGTTTTAGGCACTCATCATAAACCAATACTCAAAATAAATATCCCAACTATATTCTAATAGTCCAAGAGTTATACATTTATCTTAATACACATACATATTAAAATTTACAATTCTAATACATATTATCCAAAATACCAAAGCCAACCCTGCTTTTCTTCAAAATCTGGGTCTCTAAGAAGAGCCGTCGAGTGCTCCCTATAATTCGAAATAATATATTCTCTATAGGTGAGCTATTGCCTAGTAGTGAATCACCCTAAATGGGTTACTTCCACCTAAGTGCATATGCAATGCTCCAAAATAAACACACACTCAAGTAAATGCGTGATTCTATTTGAATGTCTACATGCCCATTCCCATGTCTCGAGTTATCACCGGCTCACTCACACTTGCCTAAGTCATGTATGAGAAAATAATCATTTTCAAAACAAAACTTGTTGTTCTTGAAAATATACTACCAAGTGTTCAAAATATTGACTACCCTTCGAGGCGAATTGGTTGGTGAGCTCCAAATAGCTCATGGTTCTCATCCAAATGATCCGCTGGCCCATCTCCCAACCCACCTCCTGAAATCATCCCAGAAATTCCTTCGCAACTATGTTCGTCGTAATTCCATGTCACGCACTAACACCTAATCTCTAGTTACCCAAAGGCATATGATGCATTATGCCATTTCCAAAACCATTTATACAATATATCAAATATATCAATATGCAACATTCTCAAATTTGCACTCACAACACATGTCATTCAATAGTGATCAAATATCACCCAAATTACCACTTATAATTTACAATATCATCTCTAATGGCTCACACACACAATTATATTCCATATAATTATGTCCTATGTTAACACATTAAAATCATATGTATTAACATATCTATCTTGATCCACCAACTCAAGCCATTCTCTAATTTCTCAATCCATTACACAAAAATTAGCTCGCTGTACACTAACGAACACGAGCAATTCAATTTGAATCACCACCCAAACACATTCTCTCACAAAAAATATTTTCGAGAACACTATTCATTATACTTATTCACGTGTCACTCATTATTCACATCACTATTCATATTATTATTCACGTGAACAAGAAACCCCCATCAGTTAACACCGTCACCGCCAACCACCGACATCGGTTTTCACTTTGTGAACCCAAATCCATAGCCATTTTCTACCTCATACACACAAACCACAATTTATTTTCATAAATTATGAAACAAACACCCCAAACAGCCCCGCGACAGTCACCGACCGGTCTAAATGGGTCTAAAACCTGAACAATTCAGTCCCAGCCAGGGACCGATCAAACGGGGCTGCCTGGCCTCAAATCAACCTAAACATTACAAAACACTTAAACAAAATGTAACTTCAAGTAGGATAAAACCCCTACCTTACTAAGTTTGTCGAAACTCCAACTTTTTGGTGTCCACGCTTAGCTCTCATCGAGTAGATCAACTTTGCCTTCAACCCTGACGAAAACTTACGGTCCGATTTTCGTAGATCTGAGAAAGAAGCGAAAGGAAGAAAAATTAAAATAAATTCTCTCCCCTGACGCCTCTCTCCCTCTGTCCGACGCCTCCCTTTGCTTGATTTTTTCCATTTTATTATTATTATAATACTGCCACACAATATTATTGAAAAAGTTATACAAATAACACTAATATTATTATAATAATAATAATAATATTACGTTATCATTATTATTATTATTATTTACATAACTTAGTATTGCTCTATTCAGTCCGTTTCTCTCCCAAAATTTTTATTTCTTTCAGTTCACTTATTTTAAATGAACTTACATCATTTTCTCGACTTCCGAGATTTTCGCAAAATCTCACCCTTGAAGTCATCGACCATTTATCACCCGTAAATTGTGAAAATATTATGTGTGGTATTATCCTCGACCACTAAACTTTTCAGTCACGCCAGATTTCACGACCGCACTTAACGGCGCAATCCGCTTTCATCCGAGATCTGAGAATTTCGTTTTCAACCGAAATTACCGCTTACCTCTTTTTCGTAAAATTGAATTTTTCTCGGGTTTTACATAATACGCCGCACACACACACACACACACACACACACATCGTCGGTATTATGAGAAAATCGCTTGTCTTGAATACCCATGCTGATGTCCCGGTTGATGCTAATGGTATAACAAAAGCGGAATATGCGACCGGGAAAATGCAACACTTCCCCTTGGCGTTACATTCTTGCGCAGTGCGTTGTGGATCAGGCAAATAACCGTGACACGCCCGATCCCGAGAGGGTCCGCTGACAACCACAATCTCAGGAAACCGTGAGTCTCATCATGAGACCCAGGCTACAGCAAATATCACTACTGGACTCATATCCATACTCGGCCAAAATATAATCAACTATATTAAAATAGTCAAGAGTTGTTACATCACTCTGGCTGCAAAAACATATATTAAAACTAGTTCATTCTAATATATATACACAAAACATGAATCAAGACCACAAATCGCCGCTTCATACGCCCGTCTTCCGACGCTCTCGCACTGGAACACTTCCTCGACTGTGGTGAGCAATGCTCGTGAGTGATGATCCTCACATGGGTTACCCCCACCTAAGTGCCTGGCGCAATGGAAAACACAATACATCTGGCAAATTCATGATTCCCTATCAATGTCAACATGCCCAATTCATGTCTCGAGTCCCACTTCTTTACACATGCTTATGCCATGTGGTGAAAACCGTTTTCAAACAAAATATTTGTTTTATTTCCAGGCAACCCTCTGATATATAACACGTTAGGACAATCCTCGAGGTTAATTTGTCGGGTAACTAAACAATTCAGGCTCCTCCAGAATTGTTGATTTCCCAACACAATTATTCGACAACTTTTCCGATATACTTTATTATTTCGACAACCCTCGATGATTTCATGTCACGCACTCACACCCATGGTCATTCTCAGTGCCTATGAATTGCATTATGTCATTTCCACAACACATGTTACAGGCTCACATGCATATATTAACAAAAATTAACACACAAACAAATATGTTATTTATCGTTAGCAATAACACAAAATCTGGCCACGAAAGCACAATAAAAATCCGGTACCATTGGTACATCCAAAGCATCACAACACACAGACCACCCGCGCCTCTAACCCAACCTGGGCTGTCCCAAACCGCCCAAAATTCCACGCCCACTCCACTCCGAGGATCAAAACTCACGGCCATTTCGCGGCCCCGCACCCAACCATTAAATGCTCCTGTAAATACACCAAATCAAGCAGAGAAGACCCCTACCTCCCGTGAGTTGTCGAAACTCCACAAACCAATATCCACGCCAGAGCTCTTGCAATAAATAACTTGCCTCTGGCTCGCCACAGATTTGACAAATACTTAATCACTGTGAAATTTAGAGAGAAGGTGACATTAATTTCTACAAAATCCTCCTTCTTTCTCTCTTTTTCCTTCTCCCAAAACCGGTCGGAGAACTTGGGTCAAGAGGACTTGTCCTCATGCCATGTCAGTCGCCACCACACGGTATTTCCCATCCATCCCTGCTTCGGGATTTTCATCAAATGGCATCACGCCTAAGGTGTCCACCCATGGCCCACACTGAGTCTACGTTTAACTAGTCTACTCGCCCAACACTTGTCTCCTCGGGCCGCGCAATGTGCCGCCACGGTCCCACATTATCTTCCAGGCCTCTAAAAACGTGAAATTCGACTCATCCTCAAATTTGATTTAGTAGCTAGATTTCCGCTAGACGATTCTGACTGAAGTCCTGCTTCTGGCTGAATCCGAGATTCAGAAAAAATTCTCGGATTTGATTGAAATTACCATTTTACCATTTTTCAGAAAATTAGAATTTTCTCGGGTCTTACAATAACGACTCTCGACAGTAGAGTAGAAATGCTCCAAACTCTTGAAGGGATGTTTGCTAAGAGTACTTCTTCTGAGAGACTAGCTGCAATCACTGATTTGATTAACATACGTATGATTGGTGGGCGTGTGAAGGATCACTGTTTGGCAATGATTTCACATCGGGCCATAAAGTGATGGGGCAACCAAAAGGAGATGAAGATAGATCTCACCTTGCAATCATTGCCTATAGTACAATTGCTAACTGCCAAAGTCACTACAATATGCATAAGATGGATCTGATTCCAGTTCAATTGATGCATGAGCTTGAGAGTGTTGAACAATCTCTCAAAGAGCCAGACAGTAGCAACTTTACGGAGGGTTCTGTTAAACCTAAAGGGAAACCTAAGGGTGGAAACAAGAACAAGAAAAGGAAGGTAGTGATACTAGTTACCTGTGTCCAGACAATGAAGAAGCCGTAAAGGCAAGTGCTTCAAGTAAGACAGAAGACACCGGAAATATAATTGCCCGTAGGCCACCAAAAGGCAAGGTATGGGGGAGGCTTGTTTAGGTGGAGAATTTTAATGATAAATGGATCATTGATTTGGGGCTTTCACCAATCACAAGCCATACTTTGTAAAGTGGGTTCAAACATGCACGTCTATCAAGAAGGACAAAGATACTGAAGCTTGGGAACGGGAGCTAATCCCTGAAGGCTATAGAATTCAGTTGTTTTATTGTTTGGGTACAGCAGACTTTATGTTTAGAAGATTGTTTATTTGTTCCTCGGATTTTAAGAGGAATTTGGTTTATGTCGCTTGTTTAAGGAACATGGTTTGCAATATGCGCGCACCTCGCCCAATACAAGTAGATCTTCTTTTATTTGTTCGTGATCTTATGAACACCTAGTTTCTTAAGTCCTTTGTCCTATGATATAAACGCCTATTGAAATCAGTTGAACAGAGCATAATCACTTGCCACAAGAAAAGAAAAGTATCAAATGAAACTTACTCTTGAATTTTATGTATTAGGGTCATATTAATCCTAATAGGATACATGGTTTGGTGAAAAGTGAGATTTTAAGTTACCTAGTATTTGAACCTATACCAATATGTGAATGTTGTTTGGAAGGTAAAATGACAAAGAGGCACTTCAAGGCCAAAGGATATCGTGCAACTAAACTGTTGGAATTGGTGCATACTGATGTGTGTGGACCAATGAGTGTTCAAGCCGTAGAGGCATTTTGTCACTTTTGCCATGACTACTCAAGATATGGCTATAAGCATCAATGCGCCAAAAGTCATAAACTTTTGATAAATTTCGAGAATATAAGGTTGAGGCAGAAAAGCAATTAGGTGTCCATATCGAACAACTTCGACGGATCAGAGGCTGTGGGATACTATTCGAGAGTTCAAGTTTTACTTAACTCAAGAGGGGATAGTTTCACAACTGTCAACCCTTGGAACACCTTAGCAAAATGGAGTTGCAGAGAGGAGAAATAGAACTCTTCTAGATATGGTGAGATCGATGCTTAGTTATTCATCTCTACCTACATACTTATTGAACTTGGTTCCTTCTAAGTCGGTTTCTAAGACACCACCGACTGTGAACCATGCTAGTTTCAGTTTAAACCATATTCATATGTGTAGCTCTCCACACATGTCTTCGAGAAAGGAACCACATAAGTCAGAAGCCCGGGATCAAGTATGTTTGTTTATCGATACCCTAAAGTGAACCATAGGTTTTTTCTATAGTTCCTCGATAAGAGTGCTATAGTGAGCACTACAATGCTAAAATTTTTTGAGGAAGACTATGTAAACACTCTCAAGTTTAAGAGTAAGGTAGTAATTCTTGAAGCTCGACTTAGCCTTAATCCACCTAAACCACTCAATTTGACCTATCAGGCCATTGTTTCCAGCATGGTTCAAAGAAGGAAATGAAAATATACCAGCAGAACAAGCACAAGTGGAACCAATAGTAGAACAGTAGATATAACAGTGGAACCATAAATCAAACGCCAAATGATCAAGAGGATCTTCCCCAGAGGAACCACAACAACCAAAGTGGAGCTTGGCTGAGAGTGTGGGAGAACGTATACGCAGCTTCATCAAGATATCTCTTGTTGGGCTTAATTGTACCAAGCTATAAACTATTGATAGCGAAGAGTATCTCATAATTATAAAGCACCGAGGTGATGTTTGATGTACAGACTGCCTAAAGCCATGACCGTGGTGGAGTCTGGTGTATTCCAACTCAATCTAGTCTCTATAGGAGGCACCTAAAGGGGTAAAACCTAGGTGTAAGTGGATCAGAGAAAAAGACACCGATGAAGGTAGAAACCTCAAAGCTAGATCGTGGCAAAAGGATACTAAAGAGGGGATAGATTATGAAGAAACTGCCGCAGCCATGCTTAAATCCACACGAAGATTTGGGCGATGGATGCCAAACAACATTTTTGAATGGAAATTTAGAAGAGGACATCTACATGCAGCAACCAGAAGGGTTCATAGCTGTAAAACCCCAGAAAATACTAATTTTTTGAAAAATAGTAAAATGGTCATTTCGGTTAAAATCCGAAATTTTTCTAGATTTCGGATGACAAAACGAACTTCACCATTGAAATCATCTCGTGAAATCTAGATACCACGCGACCTCGGTGACACGGGAATTTCACATTTATCAGTAATCGAGTAGACGCGTGACACTGACGATTTTGGGAGTGGCTCGAAGATGAGACACACGGTCGGTTGGAGAGCTTGTCAAACATGAGTCATGGGGCCATAGGAGACACATGGCACCTTGTATTACTAAATCCATGGTAGATGGATAAGGATAAGGTGTAATCCAAAGAGCCAATTAGAATCGAACATGGCAAGTGAGAGGACAGTCATTTAACCCCTATCTTCCCAACCGCTTGAAGGGAAAAAGAGAGAAAGAGAGAGGAAGAAAGAGCTTTAGAAAAGATAGCTCTCATTTCTCTCTAGATTTTTCGACGAGATCGGTCACCAAATTTAAAGCAGAGCAAGAGGTAGTTGATCCCCACTCCAAGAGCTACGCACAGACTGCACAGGAGTTTCAAGAATCCTGAGGTGGGGTTTTTCCTACTTGGTTTATTCTTGTCTAAGGACCATACAAATGGTTGATGTATTTGAGTCAAGAGGCCTGTGTTTCTGGCCCCGGATAAATAAGGTCAGAAATTTTGGATTGTTTCACAATAGTCCAGTCAGTCGTGAGACTACCTTTCCTCGTGGTCCCGATTGTTTTGTGATGCTTTCTTGCAGCTCCAAGATGGACTGTCAGTTGTTTATTAGCCCATGTGAGCTAATTTTTAATGTTATTGCTATGAATGAATAACATGTTGTTTAGTAGAATTTCATAATATATGCATGCTTAATATATTAACATGAATTGTGAAATGGCATATTGCATTTCATATGCACTAGGGTAACCTAGAACAGTAGGTATGAGTGCATATATGAAAACACATATTAATAAATGAATTTCATGTAGATTTAAGAAGAATTGGTTTCCTGGAGAGTCCAATAGTTAATCTTTAAGGATGACCCAAGACCTGCTTCTTAGAGTTATCCAAACATTCACCCTCGGAGGGTTGTCCATAATAGAATTTTATCAGAAATTGGTATTATGTTTCTCAGAACAAAACCCTTTGTTTTGAAAAGAAGATTTCTCACACTCGCTTAGGCATGTGAGGGAGCCATGGCTCGAGTTGGGAAATGGTGAGTCACATTCTCATCCATAACATTTATAGAAATTCGAGAGCAGAATCATGAATTCACTTGAATATGTGTGTTGTTTATTACACATGAACATTTAGGTGGGGAGTAACCCAAGTAGGAAAAATTCCACCATCGGGCATTGCTCACCCGAAGACGACGCCCACTAGAGGTCGCTGAGAAGAGAGCCGATAGTGAAGCTGATTATATTTTTGTAGCATAAGGAAATATTATGATCGGCATGTTTGTATAAGAGTGTACTGTATCTAAACAACGTTGTAACAGAATATTATATTTTGGGTGAGTATGGATGTATGGGCTTGACGTGACCATTTTACTCATGTTTGAGTCTCGAGTAGAGAGACACTCATTTTGTGGCATTGAGACACTCAATGGATACATGTATTCCGCGAGTTGACGGGTTGTTAACGGACCCCCAAGGTCAGGGTGTCACAATAGCTAAAGGGCAAGAACGCATGGTATGTAAGTTGCAAAGGTCCATTTATGGACTAAAGCAAGCATCTAGAACATGGAACATTAGGTTTGACTGCCATCACTTAAAACGTTTTCGAAAAGTCCTAATGGCAGTATAAAAAAAGGATCCAAGGTGCAAAAGTAGTTTTCCTAATCCTTTACGTATATGACATTTTACTGATCGGAAACGCTGCAGAGGTAAGTACTATGTAAAAGGATGACCGCTGCAATTTGATATGAAGATTTTGGGGAGAAGCCAACTATATTCTTGAATCAAACTTCTATAAGACCTGAAGAATAAGGTAAGCGCACTATCTCAAGCTTTATATATGGAAGAAAATTTAGCTAGTTCAACATGGAAAATTCCAAGAGGGCAACTTTACCCTTTAGGCATGGAATTCATCTTTCTAAGAGGCAATCACCAAAAACTCCTGAGCAAAAAGAACGTATGAGTAGGATACCTTTTGCTCACAAAGCAAAGAGGTGTCTAATGTATGCCATGTTAGTACTAGGTCAATATCTACTACGTTAGAAGTGGGAGAAGTTAGCTGGGTATCAACTGATCCCGGAGAAGAACATTGATTGCAAGAAAGCATATCTTCAAGTATCTATGAGAACGAGATTATATGCTGAGAGACCAGAGTCTCTAACTATTGCTATACAAGACTTAGATTTCAAGGACATAGATTCAAGAAAATCTACTTCTCAGATATGTGTTTACATCTTAAATGGTGGTTTCATTTGTTGGAGGAGTGTCAAACAAACTTGTAAGGTTGACTCCAATAACCGCTTCTAGTATGTGGCTACTTCCGAAGTAGCGAAAGAAACAGTATGGCTAAAGAAGTTCCTTTTGGATCTTCAAGTGATACCAAGTGCAAATCGGCCCATTACCCTTTATTGTGATACAGGGTCAGAGTACAGCCTAAGGAACTGTTGTAATTACAAATATAAACACATAGAGAGAAAGTACCATTTGATTCAAGATATCATCGAGAGGAGAAGAGCAATGTTACTAAATAAGATTGAAAATTTAGTAGACCCATTTACAAAGACACTACTTGTTCTAGTTTTCATGAAACATGTAGATTATATGGGTGTTAATAGTTTACCAAACTTGCTTTAGGGCAAGTTGGAGTTTATTTGTGTTTTAGAACAAGACAAATATGTTACTATGTTTTCTGAGTTTTTTTTTTATATATATAATATGAGGTATTTTTCTCTATATTATCAGTACACTAGTATTTTAAGTATAAGTTCGATTAATTTTATATGATCATATGGATATCGTCACATAGAAGACATGATCATAGGTTCTCGTAATTAATGAATAATAAGATCACAATGGTTAAATGTGCTGGACGCTTATTTGGGGTCGCAAAATTTTATGAAATAATCTGGTCTTGGTTATTATAAAATAGACAGGCAAATTATGCTTACATTGATAGGATCAAAGTGAGATTTCACTAGTTTCAACTCTTGTAATTGTGAAATAAATCTCAAGTAATATTTATTATTCTCTCTCAATCCTAGAGTTTATGATAGGCATTTAAAATGATTGTTGTTCTTGAGTCACAATAAGTAAGGTCTATTTATACTGACCATCTCATATTGATTTGGGACATTAAGATTATTTAATTGTCGATATTTATGAAATAAACAATATGGAATTTGTATGAGATATCCTCTTGATATGTTTCAGCATTTGATGTTTTAAAGTCACCGCCAAGGTATTATTCCATTATTAGAGAAAAACTGATAAATCAAGAGAGAATAATTGATTGATTGATAGAAAATCTTATCACTAACAATATTGATATTTTACAAAGGAGAAAATAATATCTATATTTATTATTAACTCTAGAGTTCAATTCTAGCTTTTAGTGGAATAGCACTAGATTAGATCATTCCTAGAAATTATAAAGGGAGCCTTGATTAACACAATTGTAGTATCCCAAATCCAGTCACACAGATAAGTGGTGGTGTGACTACCCAAACTCCGGGGTCCGTTGACTACCCGCCAACCTTATAATAAGGGATGCTTTCATACCCGATACTTCAGAAAATCAGAGTCTCCTTTGTGCCAGGAGCTCTACCAATTACAAACCTGCATATCCTCGTCCTAAACAAATTCAATATAATCCCATATATATCCAATAATGGCTCACTTAAAACAGCCATACAATTCTCAATATGCATACCAATCCGCTTTAATCCAATCCATATATCCTATAGTTACAAGAGTTACAATATTTTCACTTCAAAACTAATATATACAAACTTTCAAAGAGTCAATTACATGTAAACCACCAAAGCTTCACATTCCGGCCTAGAACCCACCTCTAGACGCAGCCGTCTCCTCGCACGCTCCTCAGACTGCAAAGGATCCCACTATCGGTGAGCTTAAACAAGGAGAATCGCCCTAAGTGGGCTACTTCCACCACCTGGTGCACAGAATGTCTGGGCAGGAACACAATATCCAAGCAAATGCATGATCCCCACTTGAATGTCTACATGACCAACTCGGATCCCGAGTCCACCGACTTCACACTCACTGGGTAAGTTCTGATGAATTATTGTTTCATTAGTGGACAACCCTCCATGTATATATATCAATTGGGTGCTCCACATTATATTTTCTTTAGCTTAGACGCACTCAAGAACAAGATGACTACCAATCCATTTTCTAGATCATCCATGGCATTTAATCTGATAATCCTAGATGTTCAAAGTGAAATGCATGTTGTCAATTCCAATATAAAGTCTTAATCTTATATAAAACAATGAAGATATCTACATAAAAATTAATCACAAATAAGGCAAGGTGTAATTATCATTTCAACATCAAAATAATTCACTTGCCAGATCAAACACTGAGCAATTTAATTTAAATCATTCACTCAAACAATTGGTAAAGAGCTGGATCGCTGTGAATAGAATTTCTGCTACTATTCCTAAAATCTGGTTGAACTCAGCGCTTCACTAGTGAACCCCAACTATTTGCCATATTCCGCTCCAATTCATACCAAGAAACATTTAATGCACAAATTAACACAAATCAGTAATCTAAACAGCCCGCACTCCATATTAACGGTCGCTCCAATTTTTGTTTAAAAATTCTTGCAATTCAGCCCTGACTGACGACGGCCTCACGGCCTCATTTGACTCAAACATCAAAAACACTTAAAATAGGAATAAAACTCAAGTAGGAGAAATTTCACCCTTGAGTTTGTCAAAACTCACAACTGCACCCACGCGAAGCCCCTCCGTAGAGTGCTTATCCCAAAGACCGCCAACTGATCGCGTGTATTTGTAGAGAGAAGCACTAATTCTCTCTCACTAGAAACCAGATCTAAAGCTCAATACATCTATTTTCTTTCTTTTTCTCATAATGTTTTTGTTCCATTTGAATTTGGGAGACTATTAATAACATACTAGTTTGTCCTGAGCGACTTAAATCAAATCTAAAATGACCATTTTATCCTTACCCCCTTCTTCTGAATTGATATTCGCACCATCTCGGCCATTCATTTCCATCATTTATCTACTCATACCACTTATGGCACATGAGTACTTATGTGAATTTTGTCGATCAAATTGCTTTACCAGACCAAACCGATGATGCTCTGGAACGTGTGTGTAAATCTGACCATTCTGACCGACGAAATTTTACGTACACGAGACTTCGTAAGATGATTCAACGTGAAATTCGTCATCCGAGATCTAAAGACAACAAATTATGGATTTAACTGAAATTAACAATTTCAGAACCAAAATTAATACGATTTGGTTTCTATTCCGTAAATTGGAATTTCTGCCCATGTGTGGGAGCATGATATCGAAGTAGTTTTAAAAGAAAGAACCTGGACTTGCTTAATATAGCAAGTGGTGAGACTGTCGGGTTTTGTTATACAAGCCCAAATTGAGTTTGACACACTAAATGGGTTCGCCACACGGGTCAATGTAAGGTGTGGAGGCCTAAGGGCTATTAGGGTTTTCTAGGTTTATAGTCTATAACAGATATAATGCAACCCTAGCATAGTTGATCAAGAGAATAGCCAGAGAAATAGAAACTTTTTTCTTAGTGATTTAAGAGCCCACACACTACTCCATCACCCCGAGAATAGTTTGGAAGATCTACGGGTCTTGTGTGCATGCCTCTCTATCAGTTCACAAGGTACGATATGACTGGTTATGCTAGTTTAGCAATTAAATTTGTATTCGCAAATCACATATGTGATCCTCGGCTTCCTCAATTAATCCTTTTAGAAACTATGTAAATGGCGAAAGTTCATCCCCGTATTCTTTCTACTACACGCTTCCCAAGCTCACAATTAATATTTCTTATTTCATTCAGATCTCTACCAAAATGAATTCATGATTTTTGCACACAAAGAGAGATGGTGCATTAGAAATGTGCTCATGCAATAAGATGGGATTGCTTGGACAACTGACTTGATAAGGACTTCTTTTCCCCGTTTTGGATAGAAATCGTCTTCCATCCCCGTAGGCGCTTTCCAATTGGATCCTTCAGAACCTGTAAAATTGTTAGTTTTCGATTCCTCAAATCAAGGATGAGATAACCTAGATACCGCCCCCATATTAATAGAAGAGGTGACACCCAACAACAAAAATAGTATTCTTAACCGATGAATCATCATTAGGAACTAAAAAAATACCCGATTTGAAAATTGATCATTTGCCCGTAGATCATCTCTATAATTCAATACTTTATAGCTAAGTCTCATCCCTAGTCGCTATATGAAAATAGGGAAGCTATCGTCCGTAAAGAATAAATGTGAGATATAATAGGTGCGCCTAGATGGTTTTGCAAAACTATGTATCTTTAGATTATTTTTAGTCGCTTCAATAAGCGATGACAAATATATTCTACACATAAGATAAATGATAAGGCCGATGGGTGGCCGTCTTCGTCGAAGTCCCCTTACTGGGAACCGCATTGGGCCCACTCAGAAATCCTGGGAAAAATCACGTAAAAGGTAAAACGACAATTTGCTGAAAATCAAAAATTTTCTAGATCTTGATGTAGAAACGGATCACCGTTGAATTGCTTCACAAATCTAGTTAGTCCGCGATTCTTTGTAAAAATCTCGACAATGAATTTCAAGCTGAGGTATCGAGTGTCGGGTGACATATGGAGAAGGACACATGACATGAGAGCCATGTGGTGTGTATAAAGAAACATATCAGATATACGCATGGTCCATGGGAGACATGGCATGGGAGGAGGCCCTCTCATCTAAGATAAGATCACCAAATAAAACAAAGAAATGGGAAGAAAGAAATGAAGAAAAGGAAAAGAAAAGGATGAAGAACAATGTGTTGGGAAAAAGGGCCATTTTTTCAAGCGTAGAGACTAGATGTGAAGAGGAGTAGAGTAAGGGAAGGAGAAGAGAGGTGAGGAGTGAGAAGCTCTAGCTTATCTCTAAGATCTACGGAAATCGGGTCGTCGGTCTTCGTTGGAGTGAGAAGAAAAGTCGATCCACGCATCGCGAGCTATGCGTGGTGTCAGATTCAGCGTTTCTCACAAACTCACCAGGTGGAATTTTCCTAATTGATATTTTTAGCCTAAAAGCCATTTAATGGTATGACGTTTCTTTGGGGTCAGACCAGCTATGTGATTTAGTCCCAAGATTTCGCAGGGGTTGAATATTGAATTTTGGGATCAAGCTGACAAGCCTGACAGAATTCGACACCATACTAAATTTTCGGAATGTTTTTTGACAATCCAGTCGTAATTTCGGGATCGTTGACGTACCCGCATGTGATTTTCAGACTATGCTGAAAGCATGTCCGGGATCAATTCTGACCGTGTGTGCCGGTTTTTTATGTGTTATTGAAAAATTAATAACATGTCAATGCGGTGAAAATTCATGTTAATGCATGCTATGGATGTATTGACATGGAATTTATGATGGATGTAAATTATACGTAGAAAATATACTATCCATGCGCTGAATATGTTGCATGTAGTTCTCATTTGCACGCAACATGTTACAGTATGAAATGACATAATTGCATTTCATATGCATGGGACATTGCGTCAAGCTCGAGCGTGTGTGCATGGTATTGGTTATTCACCATTCTCGGTGAATGTGTAGTGAGTTCGGAAATGGGACGACGTCCAAAATTGAGACTCACAGGTGCATAAAATAATAATAATAAATTTCGTGTGTTAGGTGAAGCAAGATGGGGCAGATCCCCTCCAGGGTGAAATACCTAAATTTTATTCTCGGTTAGACATATAAGTCCGGCGATGTAAGTTCGCAAAAGTGTCGGAAGGCGTGCGAAGCTTGCAGTGAGACCTCATAAATTCGCCACCCACGGAAACACACGAGATTTGGTAAACTTGAATAAACATTGGAGGGTTGTCTAATGGGTTGAGTCATTGGGTGAAACACCAATGACTGGTTTTCACACTTGGCATCTGCATGTGTGAGGGAGTCGGTCAAGACTCGAGTTATAGGCATGAAGAGTCTCATCTCATGCATGACATGAAATATTCCATATAGGATTGTATTTTTTGTATGGAATGTGGTTTGATGTATGTACTCCACTGCATGTGCATTTAGGCGGGGAGTAGCCCTTGTTGGAGAATTTTTCTACTGGGCATTGCTCACCCCGTCATGGGACCCCCTTTCAGGTACAAAGAGTGTATAGGGAGACGACGCTCCTACGAGACCGTGATTGCGAAGGAGGTCGACATGTGACCTTGAGTAACATTTTTGGTAATTCTTTTGACTATTGTATAATAGTTTAGTATGTAATTATGGTAAGAGGGTCGATCACCCCACGGATCAGAATCATTTATTTTCTTTTCATATTTTAGATTTAAATGTGAATGAATGGGGTCCCGGTGAAGGGACGTATGGAAGTGGTGCCGAGTAACTCGATGTCCATGGATAGTTGGTACCAGTCCGGTACCAAAACTTATGTGCAAGACAACCTAAGACAGAAATTCCGCGGATTGACGGGTTGTCAACAGGACCCCCGGAAATTGGGATGTCACATATCCTGCCCATTAACCAACACAATGTAGGTTATTGTTGATACACACATCATAATAAGTTCAATCCATTCATTTGCAAAACCCATTCTAACATGACATGCCGTAGAATTTCCCAGCTTATCATAGGCTTGTGAGATATCAAGCTTTAAAGCCACTTCCCCGACCTTTTCTTTCACCTTTTTTTTATTGAATGCAGCATTTCAAAAGCAACAATGACATTATCCAAAATAGATTGACCCGGTACAAACGCTGATTGAGTATCGGATATGATGTGTGGTAGTATAGTTTTCAGTCTGTTGGCTAACACCTTCGCAATAATTTTATATAGCACATTGCACAACGCAATTGGTCGTAAGTCTCTCATCGTGGTAGGACTCTCACATTTGGGGATTAAAGCAAGCAATGTGCCATTTAGATTAGCAGGGAGCTCTTTTTTATCCAGCCAAGAACTACATGCATTAAAAATCTCCTTACCCACAGGCCAAGAGAATTGGTCAAAGGCTGGAAGCCCATTCGGTCTTGGCGCTTTATCAGGATGCATTTGTTTGACAGCTAGTTCGAACTCATCAAAAGTAAATGGACGAATGAGGCCCTCGTTGCTCAATCCATGAGGCTCCAGAATAGGTGTTAGTCGATGATCTTCGAATGGGGTAGCAATAAATAACTGTATAAAGTAATCTTTCACCACTTTGCAAAGTTCCTTCCGGGGTATCAACCCACCCATCCTCTTCATCCCACAGACCATGAATTTTATTGTTATGTTTTCTGGATGTAGCCATAGAATGGAAAAATCTTGTGTTAGAGTCTCCCTCCGCCAGCCAGAATGTTTTCGCACGCTGCTTCCAGTATTGTTCCTCTTGGATGAGCAACTTAGTCAGCCTACCTCTGACTTTGGATTTCAAGGCACAGTTTCTCCAGCTCAGGATATGCTCGTCTGTTGAAGTTTCATTTTGCATGCATCAATTTGACTACGAAATTTTTTGGCAAAATTTTTTCCTCAAGCATCCATTGATCTCGAGCACACTCAATGATATTTGAATCACCAGAGGAGTCCCAATTATTTTTGACAGTATGCTAGAACTCATCTTCCATGAGCCATGCATTCTCGAACCTGAATCTCCTTTTACGTTGAGGCTGATTTGCTACCATCGTGTTTAAAAGGATGGGCAAATGATCTGATACACCAGCTACTAAGTTAATTTACACAATGGGAATATGCATAGCCAAGTCTCAGTCACGAACACCCTGTCTAGCCTCTCTTGAACCCAGTTGGATGTCCCTCTCCCTCTTTCCCACGTGTAGTACCATGCAGTGGTATCTCATGCAAATTACAATCATCAATCACCTCTTAAAACCATTGATTAGCCAATCTTGAATTTGCCCTTTTTTATCTTCAAGACTCAGCATGTCATTGAAATCACCTGCTATACACCATGGAATATGACCCTGTGAATTGAGCGATCTAATAAATTCCCAGGCCTCAGCCCTTCTATGCCTTTCCGGAAAACCGTAGTACCCTGTGAATCTCCATGAAGGTCGACCTACCTCTTGTATAGTAGATCAATATGATTTGGTGAATATCCCATAACTGAAACTCCGTCCATTCGCCACAACATCGCCAGTCCTCCCCCTTTGCTCAATCTATCAACCGAGAATGCTCCGTCGAATTTTAACACACATCTGATTTCTTCTATTTTGGCAGCATGAACTAAAGTTTCACATAGAAATATCACTGAGACTCGATTAGATTTCTCACTGCCCGATGGTTGCCCAAGCCTTGGCAGTTCCAACATAACCAATTAATGGCTAACGGCGGGTTTGATCATCAGACCCCGCTGTTTGAAAATCGACAACTTTCTTTCCGCAGCCCTTGTCATCCTGCTTTCCATTTGAAATACTTGTTGCTACGTCAATTACATCCTCCGTGATCATATATTCCGATTCCTTACCGAGCCCTACTTCATCTCTTCACTGAAATTACAGGTTACTGCCCCTCACTGAAATTAAAAAAAAAAAAAAAATCTTTCCTTTAAAAGTGTAACTCGAACCTAAAAACTCTAATTCGCCCCCATTAAAAATCAATGGACTAGTGTCCATGTTTGTTAACATAAGCAAAACAGGGGGTTATTGAAACAAATGTGAAAGATCAAAACAGGATGATCTTGTATATAGGAAAAATTAGCAATCCCTTGTTAACAGATCAATTACTCCTAAATGTTAGTTTCTTACCATAGATGTTATATAATTTATAGTAATTTCAGAGAGCTTAAGTTTGGGTATCAATAATAATTTTGTTAAAAGATCAAAAACTATGTGGTGCATTTTTTTTATATTTCCATTCAAATATGATTAGCCTAGCCATGAACCTCTCTGTAGGGGTTTTTAGCGGGTCGACAAGTAGCCTGATCAGAGAAATGAGGCTTGCGTTTCATAGGCCCGTTGATTGATCAACGAGCCGGATCGAGCCGAGCTTTGGTATTTGTAAAGCCCCCACTCAAATCCCACGAAACGAAAGCCGGGTGGGCTTACGGGTCTAGGCGGGGTCTAAAGTGGGCTAACTTTTAAAAATTGATTTTTAAATCAGGTATTTTTTTTATTTTAGTTGTTTTAATCTTACTTTCATTTTTAACTTTGAACACAATTTAAATAAAAACTAAAAGATAGGCGTAATTTCTGCGTAAAGTTCCTTTGGCTAGTGAGCCTAAAAGCCCATGGAGTTGGCTTCGATCATCTCCAAGTTGAAGCCCACGACTCAACCCTTTTTAAAACGGGTTTGGTCAATAATTCCACTTGGGCTTGGGCCACACTTTAACATCTGACCAGACGATCCAAAGTGGGCCCGAGCCTTTGCACTCCAGGCTTTCTTGGCATCCCTAACTTCTCTTTCATCAATTCTGGCGGAACACCTTTTCATTAAAATATCGTAAACTATGAAAATGTGGTGCACGCTAGGGGATTGGATATTTACTATTTAGTCCCATAGTAAAAAATATTTTTATTTTTCCTTTGTACATGAGGTGAAATCATCCGTCCTACTGTTTGATTAGTTTTGTTTTTCAGGGGGCATGTGCCTCTTCTCAAGATTCTGCTTCTCAGTAACTTCCTCTGGTTGAAAAGCAAACAATAAAAAATTGATTGATGATGGGAGATGGCTATGATAAAGATACCCTCATCACCACCAGCTTCATATGAAAGTGTAACCAACCAAAAAAATAGAAACCAATATGAGCTGCCCAAGTTGAGATTTCCTGCTCATCTTTTTTTTTTTCTTGTTTAACATTTATTTTGGCTTTTGGTTTTATAATTATAGCCTGAGCTTGGTTCAAAGTCACAATATCGATACTTGACTCAAAGGGTCCTGAGACGTTTCGGTATTGGTGTCTTGGTTTGATATCAAGTGATACGCGAAATACGATAATTAAAAATTAAAAAAATTCATAAAATAAATATTGAAATTATGAAGAAATAATTACAATTTAGATATGCTGAAAAAGATTAATTAAAAAATTTCTCATATTTAAAAATTATGAAAAATAATTATAAAAACATATTTTAAAAAGTTCGTATGATAATATTGAAGTTGGAATTTAAGGGCCTTCTGAATCTGGATGGAACATTCTGCACAAGTCAGTGTTGAAGCTAGGATGCTCGATTCAACTAAAGCATCTTATTTCCAGGAACAAGAAATGTCTGAGGTGAGAGAATTCTTCACCACCATCCAAACTGGAAGTTAGTTTCCTGTCAATAATCTTGATACAAAAAGGGAAAAGGGAAAAGGGTAAACCCTCCCTTCATTTTCAACAATTTGCTCTTTTTGGAAAGCCACAAATCAAATTCACCAATTAGAGAAAAGAAAAGAAGACACCAAGAAATAATAAGTGGGTCATGAACTGCATTTGATCATCTCTTCCGTTGTTTTCTCAATTCGAATTTGATCTTCCACAGATACTCTCTCTCCTTCCACTTATTTACAAGAAGGAAAATATGTTTTGTGGAGCTTGGGAGAGGGATTGGGCATTTCACAGGTGGAGTGTAAACAGGCTGCTCAAGTTCAATCTATTGATTTTACTGATAGTAAGACCCCTAAGGTAAATTTTTATTGGGTTCCCATCCTCCCAAATTCATAGATATACAAAATATATATGTGAATCTCATCCATACCATGGAAATTTTTGCAGAATCATGTTCTCAATGGGCACTTTAATAATGTCACGTTCGTGTGTGCTGATGTTACTTCTCCTAACTTGGATATTTCACCAGATTCTGTGGACTTGATTTTCTCCATTTACTAATGCATCTCTCAGATAAAGAGGTAAACAGCAATGCTTGTTCCACTTTTTTTGAACTCCGGACAGGGGCAATTTAATTTTTGATAAGATGTGGAACATGATTGCTTGAGCAACAATTTTGCTGAATTAGTTCATGTTTATTAATTCAGAGTGATGTCTCTGTTCTTTTATGGACTAGCAGGTTGAGAATATGGCTGAAAGAATGGTTAAATGGTTGACAGTTGGTGGTTTTCTGTTCCTTAGAGAGTCTTCTTCTCATCAACCGGGTGATTCTCAAGGGAAAAACAATCCTACACACCCTCGTGAACCGAGATTTTATACAAGGGTTAGACTTTCATTTAACCAAATGTAGTCCATTTTTGTGATTTCTACTCTGTAACAAGAGAAGGGTTATTGTTTAAGGAATTTGTACATAAAAGTATCCATATGGAAAGGCTTATATATGTTGATGTGTTTCTTACTAAATATTTCTATTCTGATTTGTAATGCAGGTATTTAAAGAATGCTCTGCCTATGATGACTTGGGGAACTCCTTTGAACTGTCGCTTATGAACTTCAAATGTGTTGGGCCTCATGTATGACAATGAACTGCCGTTGAGCTGAAGTTTATTTATTTATCTTTTTTTTAGTCATAAAGCAGCAGCCATCAATTGAAATGCTGATGTATGCCGAGACATCTTACGATATGAGGGTGTCTTTGGTGAAGTTTTTGTAAGCCCAGGGGGACTTGGTATGGTTTTCTCTAAGTTAAGCAAAATGACTTATTTTCCTTTATTTGATGGACCATACATTAATATAAAGCTCCATTAACTGGGCATGAGGAATTCATCACTCTAGTGCAGATGAGAGGTGATGATGCTTTCTTGATGCTGATTTTCAAAAGCTTGTAAAATTTTTATCTATTTCTTCTAGCTCCAATTGCTTAGCAGTTAGCACAAATTACCATTCATTAGGAATTATTAATTTTATTAACTATTATGAATTCTAATTACCGACAAATTCTTGCACTTAGAAAATCCTGAACTTGATCAGAACACAACAAAGGAATTTGTGTCTAAGTTGGAGCTTAAGCCTGGCCAAAAAGTCCTGGACGTAGGTTGTGGCATTGGTGGAACTGAGCTCTACATGGCTTAGCACTTTGATGTGGAAGTTGTTGGCATTGATCTGTCCATAAATATGATTTCCATTGCCCTTGATTGTGCCATTGGATGCAATTGCTCGGTTGAATTTGAAGTTGCAAATTGCACCAAGAAAACATATCCTGATAGTACCTTTGATATGATCTACAGCTGTGACACGATTCTTCACATACAAGTAACCATTCTTTCTTTCTTCATCTGATTCTTACGGCTGATTAAGGTTGTTCTATGAACAACCATAAAGGTTCTCAGCAACTGTGCACATTGCAACAACTTTCTGTTACACTTTACTCGAATTATATCAACGATATACCTTGTCGATATTATATGGTGTTACTTGGTTGTTTGCCTAAGTTTCATTTGAACCCAAGGCCCTCAGATAAATATGGTCCGACTTCTAAGGGCTAGTCTTGTTTCAACTTGAATTTACAACTGATTGTTATTTGCCTTTTTTTCTTTTTCTTCCTGTCCTGATAATTGAGAGAAACTGTGAAACTTTCAGGACAAACCTGCATTATTTAGATCTTTCTTCAAGTGGTTGAAGCCTGGAGGAAAAGTTCTAATTACTGATTACTGCAAAAGTTCAGGACCTCCATCACCTGAATTTGAAGCATATATTAGACAGAGAGGATATGATTTGCATGATGTAGAGGCATATGGACAGGTAACAGTTACTCAAAACTTTAGCCATTAAGAGCCTGTTTGGTTATAGTTTTTGAAAACTATTTTAGTTTTCTTATAAACACAGAAAAGTACTGTTTGGTTAACCAAACTGTAGTCTCTCGTCTTGTTTTTTAAGAACAAAAACAGTTTTCAAAGCCAACCAAACAGACTCTTCTGTTATTGTGTCTGCAAGCATGTTCGTCGACTACCCCCCATGAACCAATGACAGATGCTTAAAGATGATGGTTTTGATGAAGTCATTGCCGAGGACAGAACAGAGCAGGTCAAATAAAGTTACATTTTCATTCATATGGGTCTTATCAATTATTTAAGTGTTCAGTCCTCACAAGTTAATGGAAGTTGTCTTTACATGTTTTTTCAGTTCATCCAAGTCTTGCAAAAGGAAATGGATGCTGTTGAGAAGGAAAAAGACAAATTTATTAGCGACTTCACGAGAGTGGGATTTTACTTCTTATTTTTTATTGTTTAATTGATATAGCCACTTTCTAAATTCCTTTTTTTAGTATTGGTAATTGTATCCTATTTACTTCTTAGGAGGACTACAACAACATAGTTGGTGGATGGAAATCAAAGCCGGTAAGGAGCTCAATGGGTGAGCAGAGGTTGGGATTGTTCATTGCCAAGAAAAAGAATTAGCTAAATCAAGAAGGTCCTCCCCATGCAAAAGACAATTTATGGTCAACTCTGGTATTTCTATTTTCTAGTACAATCTGCTCATTTACTTTGGCTGAGTTTCATGTCTGCTTGCCTTTTGGTGTTGCCATTCATTCAATAAATTAAGGTGGCAGCTCAGTTCCCTGGTTTGTTTGCAATGTGTGACTCCATTTCTGTATGGTATTGACACTCACCAGTGCTTTATAGTTATCTGTATCTTAGATCCCTACCTCTAGAAAAAGAAAAAAAGAATTGTTTAGGTATATCCATCCCATTAAGATTGCAAACTTAAAATTGGCGTTTGTTTTTTACTTAATGCTGAATAGAACCTTTTTTCAGCTTAATGCTAAATAGTACTTAATAGCGTTAAGTATTAAGTTGTTTGTTTTTTAACATTGAGGAGTGAGTGTTGCTAGCTCTCCTCCTTGTTGGGCAAGGGTGGAGTTTCTTATTTTGGAAAATGATTTTTTTTAGAAATTTCAGCAGTGATGTGAAAAGTTAAAAACAAACAAGTTTAATCTTGGCTATTTAGCTTCAGAAAAGCCAAAAAAACAAACACCACCCTAAGTTGTTCTTAGTTAAGTGGTGCTAATTTGTTCACAAGAGATCCCACTATGATATAGATGAAAAGTGAGAATGAATCACCAATTAAATATCCCATTCTCTCAGTGAAAAACAATGGAAACTGATTATTAAGAGTACGGTCATAACAAATGACCATTCTTAGTTTAAACCCTCTCCTATTTGATAGCTTTGGCCCTGGGTGAATACTAAACAAACATTGCCAAATCATACAAAAAAATTCTTTTACCATTTAGATCAATTATGCCAACATACCCCTAAGCAGGAGCTCTTATACCCACTGCGACATATAGTTTGCTTTATGGCGAGAGGGGATCATTCAAACATTCTGAGATCTCGAACCCCATTTGGAGAGGTTGGAAGGAGAATATGGATGATCTGATTATGTCCTTTCACCTATTTGGTGCTTAGATATGATAATCTGAGTTGTTTGGTTACTTGTTTTTTTAAAAGTACCTTTATTTTGTTAAAATATAGGAAACACTCAAACTATTTAGTTCTCATTTTTTGTGTTTTAAAAATAGAACATCAAATTATGGTGTTCTTTTTGTTTTCAAAAACTGTTTTCTTTAACAATCTTCAAAAATTGAAACCAAACAAGTTGTCTAGTTCATGTTCTTGAAAACTGAAAAGTATTCTAGAAAATAGTTTTAAAAACAGACATATACCAACGACGTTCTTGGAATTGTGTGCATGGAAAACATAAATATGGTGCCCTTTTGCAAACTAAGTTTTAAAGTGTGTTTTTTTAAAAAAATTTAGAATGAACATTTTAGTTCATTTTCAATGATTTTTCTATTTAAAACTAAGGAACAATACGTTTGGTTCCGTTTTTTTGTTATGAAAAAACACACAATTACACACAAAAACACTATTTAATAACAGTAGATTTAAGAGAACACTAAATGGTAGAATCTCCTTGTTTTAAATGTTCTCAAAAACAATTTTTTAATCAGACAACATTGAAAACTTTTAAAATAAGATAAAAAGAGCCTCTAAAGATGTGGAAAACTAAACCGATTAATTGGAATGAAAAATGAAAAATTGAAGAAACTTGGAAGCTAAATAAATAGATTGAATTGAAAACAAATTTATAATTTTAAATATTTAATATTGAATTATGATCAAGGCTCCATTATGAAACACAACAAAGCTGATTTAAGCTTCAAAATCCTAAGTATTGAATGATTAGAATTAAAGTAAACCCTAGGCTAATTCTATTTAGATCACAGGAAGAATAATACTAGTGCTAATTGTAAGAATAAATTGACATATCTACTTGAAAGAGGAATCAATATGAACTTAAGCTTGAATTCCTCTGGTGATCATAGCTTGTTTGTTTGTTTGATCTTCTTTGCTAGTAACACAGTTTCAAGAACTTCTGTATTCATTTTATTAGATTTTTTTATATTGTTCTATTCCACTAACATGCAGTAATATTATTTGTATTATATATGATTCATCTGGAAATTTTGTTTATGTTTAACTACGGGAGATTTCTGGTGATAATTTATATTTGCGATTCTGAGCAGTATTCATCTTCGAGAATAAAATTGAGCGAAATCATTTTGTTTATTTTGATTCTCATACAATTGCTTTTGCCTCATTTTAATGAAATTGAGAATGGGTTGAGTATCTTCCAACACGCGGGGGCGGTATCACGAGGGTTCAGCGAGCAGGACCGGACTGCTACAATCGTGGAAGCTGTTGTGTTTGGGGACTGTGCGGTAACATTATTAGATTCAGCTCTGTTGGGTATCTGGACATGCGATGAGCAATTCGCCATTGAAGATGTATCAAGCACTTATTTCCTTCATCATTCAGATAGTCCTGGTATAGTCATTGTTTCTAACCTCTAATTAGAGTATTGCGTCTTGGAGTTGAGCAGTGAGGATTGCACTGTATAAAGAACAAATTAGGGTTTTAATGAGTGGATCTATTCAACCACACCAGGTACATATTCTCTTTGCAATTCCTGGATTAGAAACAACCATTAATTGTCATTCCTTGGATTCTCAATTCCAGTTTCGAAAGAAGATTTGGCTTCTGTAATTTTTCTCAATCTGCTTTCGAGATATAGATGATCTAAAGGAGCGTCTTCAACAACGAAATGGACCTGATTTTTCAACTTTGTGAACTAATGAATCACACTCAAGGACAATTGTCTGTCAGTGCCTATTTTACGAAACTAAAAATCATTTGGGAAGAATTGTCCAATTACAGGTTGTCTTGTACTTGTGGAAAATGTTCTTGTGAAGGAAATAAGGAACTGGTTGAGCATTATCATATGGAGTATGTAATGTCATTTTTGATGGGTTTGAATGAAAGTTTTTCCCAAGTTAGAGGCCAAATTCTTCTCATGGATCTCATTCCCCTAATCAATAAAGTGTTTGCTCTTGTTTCTCAAGAAGAGCAGCAAAGACAATTGACTGAAATTTTTGGCACTTCTGCTCAAGGTGCTTCTATGGCTTTTGCTGTCAGAATGACCAGAATAGGTCTAATACAGGGAATAGATGTAGTTAGAAGAAAGATCGTTCTGTCTGCGCACACTGTGGATATTTGGGAGACACCATTGACAAATGTTACAAGTTACATGGATATCCACCTGGTTATAAACCAAGGCAAAAGTCTCACTATAATAACAATACAACCAATTTAGATCCTCAAGTTAACCGAGTCTCAGAATCTGCAATGTCTTTAGGCAACAACTTTGTTCAGATGCTGAATCCTTCTCAGGACTCTCAGTTGTTGTCTATGTTGAGCTCGCACTTGAAGGAAGCAAAACTTGATGATAACTCTGCCTCTACTTCAGTGAAAGGTACTTGTCTCTCTATACCAGCTGATACTACTCTACATTCTTCAAAATGCTGGATTGTTGATTCTGGAGCTACTAGTCATATTTGTTATTGCAAATATGCTTTCACTTCTCTAAAACCTGTTCAAGATGTGTATGTGACCCTGCCCGACCGAAATAAAATACCTATTTACTTCATTGGGTCTGTGAAGCTTTCCTCTCATTTGATTCTTCAGGATGTTCTATATGTGCCCTAGTTCAGGTTTAACTTGATGTCAGTGAGTGCCCTGACTAAATCATCACTCTTGAGTGTCTTATTCCTCTTTAATTCTTGCATATTCCAGGATCATCTCTGCATGAAGATGATTGGCAAGGGTGATCGAGTGAATGACCTCTATATCTTGGATTCTGACAAGTTTGCTGCTAAAGATAATGAATCCTCTACTGAAGGCTTTCGCAATTCAACCTATAATGTTTCTTTCGTTGTTAATAATGTGAATGCCAAAGTTTGGCATCATAGATTAGGTCATTTGTCCCACAGAAGACTCGGTTTGTTACAAGATTGTTTAAATCTTCACAAGTCTAGTCTTTTCCATCCTTGTAATATTTGACCACCAGCTAAGCAGAAGAGGTTGTCCTTTGTTTCTCACAACAAATTTTCTACCCATGCCTTTGACTTGATCCATTTTGACACTTGGGGGCCATTTCAAAAACCTACACACAATGGTTACAAATATTTCTCGACTCTGGTTGATGATTTTACCAGATTTACTTTGACTTATCTGATGAAACATAAGTCTGAGACTATCGTCATTGTTCCAAGATTTTTCCAGCTTGTTGAAACTCAGTTTGGTGTCAAGATTAAGCAGTTTAGGTCTGGCAATGCTCCTGAACTTTGCTTTCATAATTTTTTTCAATCCAAAGGTGTATTACATCAATTTTCTTGTGTGGAAAGACCTGAACAGGATGCTGTAGTAGAAAGAAAACACCAACACCTTCTAATGTAGCCCGAGCATTATTTTTTCAATCCAAAGTTCCTATGTATTTTTGGGGCGAATGCATTTTGACTGCCACTTTCTTAATCAATAGAACACCTTCCCCTTTATTGCATAACAATAACCCATATACCTTGCTCTATGAGAAACCAGTTGATTATCATTTTTCGGGTATTTGGTTGTCTTTGCTTTACTTCTCTTACCTCTAACAAAAATAAATTTTCTCCTAGAGCCACCATGTGTGTTTTTGTTGGCTATTCTCCTGAATTTAAGGGCTACAAAGTCTATGACAGTACTTCTAGACATTTCTTTTATTTTAGAGATGTTTTTCATGAAATAGTTTTTCCCTTTCACAATGTTTCTGTTCATTCTATTGGTGAATTGGATCCTTTTCATGACATTGTTTCCTATCGCCATCTCTTGATATTGTTCCCTCACCAGAACTCTCATTTCCTAACTCCACTACTTCTACTTCTCTCATTTACCATTGCATCTCTACCTCTGTCAGATCCTCTTCATCATAGTACCACTATTTCTCATCATGCTCCCTTACCTAGAAGGTCCATCAGAAATACTAAACTCCCTTATCTTCGCGATTTTCATTGCAATCTCTTATCTAATTCTTCTATTCCTCCATCTGATTCCACTTACCCAATCACAGATTCTTTATCCTATACTTCTTTTTCACCACGACATGTTTCTCTTCTTTGTAACATTTCTTCCACTTCTGAGCCTCAATTTTATCATCAGGCAATGTCACATGCTCATTGGAGAGATGCTATGTCCAAAGAACTAGAAGCCATGGAACTCAACAACACTTGGACTGTCGTGCCTTTACCTAAAGGTAAACATGTCATTGGTTGAAAATGGATTTATAAAGTGAAGTACAAATCCGATGGTTCCATTGAAAGACATAAGGCCCGTTTGGTAGCCAAGGGCCATACACAACAAGAAGGCTTGGATTTTATTGAGACTTTTTCTCCTGTGGCTAAGTTGGTGACTGTTAGGGTTCTTCTAGCCATTGCAGCTAGTAATTCTTGGCCTCTTGTTCAGCTTGATGCGAATAATGCTTTTCTTAATGGCAATTTGTTTGAAGAAGCTTACATGGACTTACCGCTTGGGTACCATCCTTCTTCTCATTCTCATATTCAGGGGGAGAACATAGTTTGCAAACTGCATAAGTCCATTTATGGACTAAAACAGGCCTCCAGACAATGGTTTTCTAAGTTCTCTACAGTTCTTATTGCTTCTGGCTTTCAGCGGTGTAAAGCGGTTACTCATTGTTCACTAAAGGCATATCCTTCCTTTGTTATCTCTTGGTGTATAATAGATGTGTATTCTTCACCCAGGGCTAGTTCTCATTTTATTAATCACATGAAGTCCTTTCTTCATATTAAATTCAAGTTGAAAGTTCTTGGTTCCCTCGAGTATTTTCTTGGACTTGAACTGAGATCTTGAGGTGTATACCCTCGAAGACATTGCGCTTTACAAATCCTTGAAGATGTTGGTTTTCTTGGATGCAAACCAACTTCTTTGCCTATGGATCCTAATCTCAAGTGCATATAAGTTATGTATCCAAATAATAATAATAGTAATTAAAAAAAAAAAGGATAAAAATCAAAAGGAAGGAGGCAGACGGACGGACAGAGGAGCGTAGAAGAGAGATAAGATTTTAATTTTTTTTCTTCTTTTTATTTCTTTCTCAGTTTGAATCGGACCGTGAGTACTGTGTCGGAGTAAAGTAGTTAAGACTCTGTGACGAGAGGCTGCTGCGTAGATACTGGAAATATCTTAGCGTTTGATCAGCTTGAGGTGGAAATTTACACCTCTTGTGTTGACCGGCAAGGGGCATGTGTGACAGAAATTTTCTTAGAGGCCATGAGATGCGAAGTAAGAATTTCAGTCAGACTGAATTTGAATTTGTTTTAGGACAGTTGGGTTTGAAATTTTAGGATTTATTCGGATAGTGGGACAGAATTTTAAAAATGTACCGGGTGTTTTCAGACTTGCATAGGAGAAGTCCATTGAGTCTGGAATCTGTATATGCGTGATAGATTTAGGTCCACATATTTTTAAGAAAATTTAATTACACTTTCAAGTCTGCAAAATTGCTTAGTTGTCTTGGCAGTGTGGTCTAATACATCAGTCTGGCAGGGCTGTCAAGCGGAGGTGGGAGAATTGTGAGTCATTGCTCAGTGTGTAAAAGGAAGGTGAGTGTTTTAAACCTATTTTCCAATACTAATAGTGTTATTTATAAATTGTTTACAACGGTATGTTATGGTTTTAAATTATCAAACCCAAAACCATATTTGAAAAACGAAGCAAGCAATGTGATTTGAAAGCAAGCAAACAGCAATGATTTGATTTTTAAACCATATTTCAAGCAAACAATGGTTTGAGTAACTAGACCCTCTTCATAAGTAAAATTATGTTTTACTCCATTGGAGTAACTTACGTGCTAACTAGATTGTAATTGGCGTGGGCAGGTCTTTCCACCATATTCTAGGAAAAGGTGATGTGGGCCAGAAGGCCCTTCCACCTAGGTGATGTGGACCAATTCCTTCCAGAAACACGGTTGAAGCCTAGGCTCCCGTTTTATTAAATTCCAACAAAGCGAAAGATGTAGTGGTTGATCTTGATTTATAAGCATTTACCGAGTTTAAATCCTGCATGGTAACAAGCAACCTTTGCCAAGTTTTGAAACTTTTAAAGCAAACGAGTTCAGAAGCCAGACTCCGGGTTATGAAAAGTTTTTATAAGCTTTTAAAAAGCAAAGCAAACAACGGTTAAGAAAAGTTTTTATAAACTTTAAAAACAAAACAAGCAACGATTTTGAAAAGTTTTAGAAACTTTATAGCAAAACAAGTAAGGTTTCTAGAAAATGTCTTCATAAATATGGATTTATAGTTTAGGAATATATTTGGAAAAAGCAAGCATTTTATAAAGCATACACTCCAGGCTCGTTAGCTCATTATTTTCCTATTTTAAAAATATTTTCAGTGCAGATCACGATCGAGGCAATGAACATTTTAGTTTCTCGACTTCTAGTATAAGTGTGGTAATAAATAACTTGTGTAAGAAATACTTTGAATTTTTACAGTTGAGCATATGTATGTATATAAAAGTTTGTTTCTTGAAAATGTGATGAGCACAGGCTCTTTGAAGAAGTGTTGTTGGTTACTGTGTTTTTAAGTGTAAGTGTATATACGAGGTTTTGGGATATATCTGTATCGGGATTGTTAATACTGCTGAAATTTTATAAATCAAAAATTTAGAAAAGAAAAATTTTATCTGGTTTTGTGGCTCTTTCTGGTTTGATTAAGTTCTAGTAATTGAAGTAATTTGAGGTTTAAATGGGATTGGTAAACACACCTGCTAGTAGAAGTGGGGTGTGTGGTGAAACCAATGGTGAATTTGCAGTAAGTTTAAAGAAACATGCATATAGAAGATAATAACAAGATGATGAAGAAGTTCTTTATTTGAACCTTGAGGACAAAGGTTCAGATTATAGTCAGAATGTTGATAAATTAGAAGACTTAAGTACAAAGTATTTTTATAATTTTGAATAATTATTTTAATGTCATGTCTTAGGTTTGTTAGTTATCCTTTTAATTTGAATAATTTTCAAATATTATATAGTCATTAACTTAGTGTCCTATTTTTTATGTTAGTTGATATGTTAGTGGCTTATTTGTTAAGTGGCCTATTTTTTAGGTTGGGGATTTAGCAGTTGTTAATTTATTTTGTATTTAAATCCTTTTGAAGTTAATAGAGAGGGGAAAAAAAAAGAATTCAAAGTTTTGTGGTTAGTTGTCACCCGAAGAGAGCATCTTCATATTTTTTATTTTTAAGCTTTGACTGGGACCTAACATTGATATCAGAGCTAGATTGTAATGGTAGCAATCAAAGAGATCATTGAAAATTTGGAAGCCAAGTTCATGGAACTCCAATACTGATCATAAGTTCCCAGTGGTCTTAGATATATCGCTCAAGATGAAACAGTGGCAAACTTTCCCTAGAAAGCTGCATTGACTGGAAACCTAGTTGGCAAAACAAGCATTAATCATGTGCTAAGTCTCTTTTTACATGTCATAGTGAAGTGTAGAGAAGAAGTGCAATAATTTTGAAGCGGGTTGTTGAGGCGGGTTACCTTTGTTCGATTCCCAATTGGAGAAAGAAATTAGAATTTTTTAGATTTTGTGGGGATGATCGAAGATTGTGATCCGGCTGCGTGGAGCAATTTTTCAAATCAAGTCACCCCACATTCTCAAGAGATCACATAGCTTCTTTTCATGTGGAAGGTGAAGCCAATGAGTGGTGGCAATGGTTAAAGCATGCATATAAAGAAGATAACAAAGATGATGAAGAGAAGTTCTTTATTTGAACCTTGAGGACAAGGTTCCAGTTATAGTGGGAGTATTGATAAGTCGAGAAGACTTAATTAGTATTTTTTTATAATTTTGGATAATTACTTTAATGTCATGTCTTAGGTTTGTTAGTTATCCTTTTAATTTGAATAATTTTCAAATATTATGTAGTCATTAACAGTGTGCTGACTTGGGTTGAGATTGATATATTTAGTGGCTTGTTGTTAAGTGGCCTATTTTTAAAGTTGGTGATTTAGCATTTGTTAATTTATTTTGTATTTAAATCCTTTTGAAGTTAATAGAAGGGAAAAAGAATTCAAGTTTCTGTGGTTAGTTTGTCTTACAGAGATAGCATCTTTCATTTTTTTATTTTTAATTTTGGGACTAACAACCTTGATAATTGGAGTTTAGTCTTTGAAGGAGTCATTCGGGTTAAGCTAATGCCTTAGATATTGATCAAGATACTAGAGTAGTCTATTTTATTGATACCAGCACCGTATTCCAGAGATGGTATGTATAATAAATTTACTCATTATATAAATTTTTTTTTCTTTTATTCATACATATAGCCATGATTTCCATCTCACTGATGAACAATGTAACATTTTTTAGGGCTTATGCTATGCAATCAGTAGGGATAATGTAGGCTGAGAAAATTGTTTAAAATATGAAATGATAATTTTACACACACGATCAAAATCACGAATTTTAGATCTTGGATAATGACAGTTTTAAGTTGGAATAGTCTCTAAAATCTATTGCAGCGTCGAATTTAGGTATTTGGTGAAGTGGTCGAATTTGTTTTCGACGATGAAGTGAATCTTGGGGCCTTAGAGCGCACTGTGGTGGCTTAAGCGCCACTTGTAAATATGTGAGTAAGTCAAACATTGACAGTGGAAATTTCATATGGGACTGCGTGGCGTCGTACCATGGGTAGAAAATCTGTAAAAGTAGATGGATAAGGGATATGGTGTAATCACGTGAGCCATAGAAGTTTGACATGTGGCGTGAGGAGGAATGAAGTCAGCTTGTCACAATCTTGACAACTCCAATGGGTTTTGGGAGAAACGAATAGAGAGAAAGGAAAGAGAGAGAGAAAGAGGGTGGGATTTTTAGAGAGAGGATTTGTACCTTATCTTTAGAGATTCCCGATGGGCGGTGGTTTTGGGACGAAGCAACGTTACTCCCACGGCAGAACTGCAGCGTAGGTACCGGTTTTCTGGAAAGTTTCGACAAACTTCGGAAGGTAGGGTTTTCTCTACTTGGTTACCCCTTGTTTAAGTGTTTTGTTAATGCCCAGGTTGATTTGAGGTCATTGGGTCGGCGTTTACAGTTGGTCCCCAAAGTTTGGGACGAATTGATGGAATATTTTGAACTGTTTTGAATGGTGTAGGGACTGTTTTGGGTGGTTGTGATAATTTATGTTATAAGTATGTTTTTGGTGTGTATCAGAGTGGAAATGATGGATTTCGGGTTCTAGAAAGTGGGATCGATGTTTGATGGAGTGAGTTACCCACCAGACTGACCCTGCTGGGTTTGGGATGGTAAAAGCAGTCCCAGGTTTGCAATTTGGACCGAAAATGTCCATGTGTTATTTGCATGAAATATTGCTAAGATGAATGGCTTGAATTGTGTGGAATTTAATATGTTAATGCATGGAATTTGATGTGTACCTGATGTGTTCCCATTTGTGTTAATATATGAATGTAAATATATTAACGTAATTAGTTCGAGGAAATGGCATAATGCATTCATGTGCCTGCCAAAGAGCACCATACCGAAGTGGGTGTGAGTGCATGACATGAAATTGAAAAGAAAAAAATGGAACATGATTGTGAAGAGGAATTTGATGGAAGATTTTGGAGAATTGGGTTGGGAGATGGTCAAGCGAAGTGATACAAAGCCCAGGATGAGGACCATATTTGTTTCTGGAGGGTTCTCAACGAGTCAGCCTCGGAGGTGATCGATATTTTGAAACTTCAAAATGATTGTGATTTTTGAAAACAAAAGTTTTTGTTTTTAAGCGGTGTTTTTCTCATGTGGCTTGAGCGAAGTGTGAAATTCGAGTGAAGCACTCGAGACATGGGATTGAGCATGCTTGGGCATTAGTAGGATCACCGTATTTACTTAAAGTGTGTGTTTATTATATCATTGCATGTGCACTTAGGTGAGAGTAACTAGGTAGGGTAATTTATTTCTTGACGATTCTTCCTGTACTGTCAGAGGGATCTTATTTCGGTCTGAGGGAGGAGCGATCGGAAGACGACCTTCGCTGAGGCCCGATTATGAGAAGAAAGCGGGATTATGACTTTATTATCTTTGCATAACATCATATTAGAATTCACTTAATTTTAATATATGTTTGTAATAAGAAGTGATGTATCATTCTTGAGCTATTGGAATATAGTTGGATGTATTTTGATGAGGATGATACGTAGGCCAAGATTGTGTGTACTCATGTGTGGGTCTCCTGATGTGAGAGACAACGTGAATTCCGTAGGTTGGTATAAGTTGTCATGAGGAACACCAAGGACGGGATCGTCTGAATAAGATCGAGAAAGTTACTAAATATGGCGATCAGAGAACAAAAGTGGCGGTGTAGCTAAGAGTATCCTTTCAACGGGGTTGCATTCCAACAAAGCCAATTTTGTTTTAATTGAAACAACGGCGACGAGAAATCCTGAAATATTGGCTGAGGTGAAAATCTCATACCACTTATGCTTTACACAACATTGGATATGAATAATATTGAAAAGAAACATTAGGTAAGAGGTTGCCATTGACACAAAATAATTGTGAATACCAGAACTCAAAATCAAAACTAAATGAAGGATTAATAAGGAAGGATGATAATTGGAAGGAATATGCATGAGATCTGTCAGTCTTGTTAGTGAAAGTTCAAGAGAAAATAACTCAGGCTATGGTTTTGTGGACTTACTCATATGTAGGTGTATTACCATTAGAATATTTTTAATTATTATTAGTATTTTAGATGATTATTTTATAATTTGAATTATCATTTATTTATGATTTTATAAAAGGAGTTCTTGCACTTTCAAATTCAAGCATTTAGTTTTTCTTAATAAAAAAATTTGTTATCAAAATTCAAGTATTTCCTAAATATTCATTAATTTGTTAACTTCAAACTTATTATTCAATTCTTATTGAAAGTGTTAATATTATATAATAAAATTCCTGGATATTTATTATAAATATTTTAATCCATATATATTTATAGAGTATAGCGAGGTCAAAATTTTCCATAAGAATATAAGTTATACGAAAAAGGTGTTAGAGATAATTAAAAACAAGTAGTAAAAAGAGTAAAAATTTATCATTTAATAACATAAGTGGTATTTTTATTATTACTTAAATGCTTTGAATTTTAAACAGTCAAAGTAAACACATTCAGCCAAACTTTAAATAATATCTAAAAATATAAACTTTAAAAAAAAAATCTAAATAGTGGATTTTGAATTAGAGAAAATAAGTATCTCAAGATTTACAAATGTCAAGAGGTAATAAAGAAGGGAAAAGATGGTGGAAGAATTAGGATAATAATGTAGATTGAAATTACTATTTAATATAATTTTAAAACATGACTCTATAATACCATTCCATGAAAGCATTTTCCAATTTTACACTTGTAGGATCCAGCCATGTAAGGAAAATAGCGCAAAAACAGTGAACTTTTCAAGATTTTTGCATATTAAGCCTGAACTAAGAAAATAGAATAAAAAACCATGAATTTTAAAATTTAATTTATTACAAATGGAGTCTCGAATAGCCTGAATCTGACCCCCATTTGTAATAATAAAAAAAAAAAAATCAAAGTTCATACTTAGGGATTCAAACATTCATAGGGAATTCTGGGTTCCACAAAATAATTGTGGAAGATCGAAACTCAAAGTCAACCCAGTAAGGCTTAATAAGAAATGAAATATTAAAGAACTAATCGAGGAGGTTGACCTTGTGAGTGAAGTCAAGAAAGATAAGTGTTCAGAGGATTGGATTATGTGGTTTTATAATACATAGGTGTGTTGAATTAGAATATTTTTAATCATTATCATTATGTTAGATGAGTATTTTAGAATTTGAACCATCATTTACTTATGATTTAATTGCATTAAAGAGATTTTTTTCTCATTTTAAAATTCAAGCATTTAACTTTTTTCTTTCAAAAAATAAAAATAATAAATTGTTGTTAAACACCAATTAAGTTGTTAACTTAAAGTCAATAAGACCTGACTCAATGATAAAAGGGTTGGGCACATAGGGAAGGATTAGGTGTGAGTCTCCATAACAGAATAGTGAATAGACATCTTATTAACTTAAAACTTATTGTTTAATTCTGTAAAATATGAGAAAAATTCAATTTTTCTCAACAAGGGTAAAACGGTAATTTTGGTTGGAAACCGAAAATTTTCTAAATCTCGGATGATGAAATGGAACCTAGTTCAAGTTTGTCCTCCACGAAATCTAATTACCATGTAGAATTTAATTAGAGATTCAAAATGCCAATTAAGTTTTTTAGGAACAGGTGTCGGGTGACACATGAGCATGATCATGTGGATGCCATCATGGCACCTAAGAGGTAACAAGTAGCATGGGCCATGTGGTGCACTTGGGATAAATGGCTCACATTGAGCCATGTGTTACATGATGTAAAAAAAAGGAAAAAGGAAATAAAGAAAACAAGGAAGAAAAACATGGTGATGACAAGTGTAATAGAGGAAAATGGGAGGAAGTTTCCCCCACTTTTGGACAATCTGGTTTATGCAATCCAAATAAGAGAGGAAAAATGAGAAAATGAAGGAAAATAGAGGAAAAAAAAGGAAAGAAGAGAGAACATGAGATAGGAACAAACATAAGAGTGGAATTTGGTGGGATAAGGAAGGAAAATGAAGGAAAGAGAGGAAGCAAACAGGAGAGGGAGAAAGAATCGGATAGAGAGAGAGAAATAAAAAAGGGGATTTTCCTTGTATTTCGAAGGTCAAACCTCGACGGTCCAAGAAGAAAAGTCGATCCACGCATCGTGAGCTACGCGTGGGTATCAAAATCTTAGAGTTTCATCAAACTCCACGAGGTAGGGAATTTTCCTACTTGGAATATTTTTAGCCTAAAAGTCATGTATTGGCATAGGTTGTCTTTGGGGCCGTGATAGGCCGTGTGATTTAGTCCCAAGATTTTGGGACTAAATAGAATTTTGGACTAGTTAGAATGGAGTCCGGATTGTGATGGTTTGGTTTTGATCAGGGACTAATGTCTTGAGGGTTTTTGTTGTGTTTGGTATCCACGGTGATTCGGTGGCGAATGGAGCAAAAATTGTTCATGGCCAGTGAAGGACGAGAGGTGCCATGTTTTATATGGTCGAAATTTGGACCATTTGTGTTATTGATGAAAAACTAAATAACATGTGTTTGTGTAAAAATCAAGTTAATATAACTTGTTTGATGTATTAACATGGGATTCAAGTGAATGGAAATTGTAACTAGTGGAAATATAATTATCGAATTTATAAATGTTGCATGTAGCTCTTATTGTGCATGTAGCATGACATAGCATGAAATAGCATGTTGTATTTCATATACACGGTCACATTGCGTCGAGTCGGGTGTGGGTGCATAATCACATTATTCATGTTTGATGAATGTGGATGAGTTAGAAAATGCTGGATAAATGTCAATCAGACTCCACGATTTAAAACAATGGCAAATATAAATCACGTGTGTTTTGAGTGACGAAGAGCGGTCCCCATAGGGTGAGACCCAATTTTATTCGCGATCAGGACATATGAATCCGGTGATGAAAGTTCACGAGAGGGTGGTGGAAGAGCGTCGCAAAACCCTATTGTGGGACCCACGAAGTCATAACGCCCAAATAAACACGGAGTTTGATAAATTAAAATGAAAGAAAATTGGAGGGTTGTCGATGGTTTAAGTCATTTGGGTGACGCGATGACTTTGTTTTTCATACTTGGCGTTGCAGGTGTGAGGGAGTCGGTCAGGACTTGAGTTATAGGCATGAGGGGTCTCATCTCATGCATGACATGAAATATTCCATGTAGGATGACAGAGCACACTATATCAGGTGTGGTTTTGATGTATGTCTGTATTGCATGTGCATTTTAGGTGGGAGTAGCCAGTAGGAGAAATTTTTTCTACTGGGCGTTGCTCGCCCCATCGTGGGACCTGGCTAGGTGCGAGGGGGGTGTATGGGGCAGCCGCTCAAAGTCGAGTTGTGATTGCAAGGAAGTGACATGTGGCCTTGGGTAACATTTTTGTAAAAGTGTTTTGTATAAGGATTTTTATAAAATTCTTTTGAACTGTGTATAAATAGTTGGGTATGTAATTATGGTAAAGTAGGTAATCCAGGACCCTTACGGATGTAATCATTCATTTTCTTTTCATATTTTAGATTAAATATGAATGAATGAGTCCGTGAAGGGCCGTATGAAGGTAAATTAAATGTAACTCGGTGTTCATGGGTAGTTGAGTACCGGGTCGAGTCACGGGCTTGGGTGTGGAACGATCTAAGACATAAATTCGTGAGGTTATTGGGTTGTCATTGGACTCTGAAGTGGGGATCAAATTCTTATTTAAAATTTAATATTATTTAATAAAATTATCTATTAATTTATTCTAAATTATTTAATCAATATATTGATATTCAGGTTGAAATTTTTCAATAACAATCGTTTAGAAAAAAAATAGATAATTAAAAACAAATCAAGTAAAAAATGTAAAAAAAAAATGTATAAATTTAGGAATAAGTTAATTATTTTTATTTATTACTTAAATCACTTTAAGATATTAAACTTGGGACACCCCAAATCCGGGGGTCAATTTGTTTTTTTTTTTATGGCTCTTGAACGCAAGTGCGTGCGCGACGGAGAAATCTTTGTCCGCGACGAGAATGCCTCGGTCGTGTGCGACCTTGTCAGCGGCGCCCGAATCCTCTTATCGCGCGTGCAGCCTTTAGGTGTCTTGCGTCGCGCCCTAGGGCGCTGTCGTTCACATCTTGCCTTGGCCTTATCGTGAGCGATAGAGGCTCTATCATCGCGCGTTGCTGCGGGTGAGCAACCCGGCATTGGCACGCCAGCCTTTGCCCGTCTGTGGCCCATTTATCGCGACATGGGAAATCCAATGTCCTGAAATTCTTTGTCATGACGTGAGATTAACTCTGTCGTGACAACATGACCGTGAGAAGTCTGTTGTGATAGAGATTTCTGCATCACGGCGGAACAATAAATTGGTCATCCTGACGAATTCTCTATCGCCAGCATAACTCATCGGTCATGCGCCTCGGTTGCTTGAGTGCGTGCCGGGGGCGTGTCGGCTACTTGGCGCCCGACCCTCCGCGGTAGCACCATGTCGTGTGCGCGACACAGTTTTGCGTTGCGACCCGACTCTGTCGCGACCTGGTGTCTCACCTCAGCGACATAGTTTCTCATTACTTGTGTAATTGTGCTTTATGCGACATCCAAAACATATGTCGCGACATAAATTCTCCCTACACTAGCCAACTCTATCACGACACAAAATACTCTTTCGCGACAAATTTCTTGCCAGAAGGCCAGACTCACATTGAGCACGGTTTACTGCGTCGCGATGGGTATAATCATGATAAAGGGGCCTACAATTTGCGACATCGTAAATGACATACAAAACCCGGTCCTTTTTTGAATGAGCGGTGTCCGTAGGCAGTGTTGAGGTGAGCAGTGTCCGTGAATAGTGAACCAAAAAGCATTGACCCGAGCCAGCCCCAGGTCGAGTGCCGCAGTGCATGCATTACGCAGCTGTGCGCACACGCTCGATCGTGCCTTTGCCTGAAGCACGGCTGCGCGCGCAGGAGCCCGACTGTCGCGACCTCGTCCTAGTCAGCGACCCGGGGCGGAAATGGGCCCCGCCATTTCCTCCTGCACTCACGAATTCACGAATGTAGAAGTACGATCGCATGACCTATCGATTCATTTTTCGAACCTTTATAAGCATCCGGGAAAATATTAATAAAACACGGGAACACCCTGGAACTCAGTTTCCATTACAAAATACATAATTACAAGCATTTAAACTGGATTTTCAATCCAAAGCGTTTTAAAATATGGCCCGAATAGTGGCAGGCCTAATTCATCATGAGCTCCAAAATCGATCCGCACCACACTTTTGAAAATAATTCCCAGCGCTTGGGGGTGGCGTCTTATTAGAAAGTTTTCTACGAGGGTTACTCCGCTCAAATGCATATGCAATGGCATAGATAAGCAATCGATCACATTTCCTTCTGATTATGCGTATTATATGAAATATACATATCGCTCATGAGATGTGACCTCATGTAAGACCTGAAAATTAATTTTTACGAAAAAGGATCAAAATGGTAATTCAGGTCGAATCAGAAAATTTTCGGACGGATGACCAGCGGACTTCACGGTTGGAATCGTGCAGCGAAATCTAGCTTTAGTCGGTCGGCGCGGTCGAATTTCACGTTTTTCGAGGCGACCGGGTGTCGGTGCGATGTGTGATGTGAGAGACATGTGATATGACAAAAGTCACATACTACATGTATTCATGTGACACATGTTGCATGATTAGAGAGATGATAGAGATGAATGGCTTAGATTAAGCCATGTGTCAAAAATCCAAACTAAGGGACATTGATGGAATTATTGAAAAGTTAAATGAATAAGACAAAAAGTAGAATAGTTTTCTTCTGTTTAGGAAACGCCTGGCGATGTGATAAGTTGGGGGTTTGAGATTTTGAGAGAGAAAGTGTGACCTCTCTATAGATTTCCGGCGTTTGGAGCGTCGGTTCTCGTCCCGAGCAGAAGCAAAGTCAATCTGGCGAGCTTCTGGCGTGGACCGATTTGGTGGAGTTAGAGCGAAACTGGTAGAGATCTTTTCCTACATGTTTTATTCTTTGGCTAAGAACCATTTTATGAATGAGGATTTGTTGAGGCCTGGAAGACCGTGTTATCGGTCTCAAAATCTTTGAACCTAGTGAAGAAATCCCTACTTGTGTGGTAGGTGAGCAGTCTTAGTAGGCAGGGTTCAGCACAACAAAATAGTTATTAATTTTTGTGTGTTTTTGGGTGATTTAAAATGAATTACTTGATTTTAATTAGTAGCCCATTAATGAGGCTAATTTTAGTGGTGACCGATTGTGAATTGAATAACATAAATTGTGTGAATTAATTATGTAGTATATACATGTTTTATATATTAGCATGAGTTGTTGGAATTGGCATAATGCATTACTTAATATACCTTTAGTGCCACTAGAATTATTAGGAGTAAGTGCATGACATGAAAGAAGTGAGGAAAATGAAAACGATTGTGAAAGGAATTTCAGGAAGATTTTCGAAAGTGCGCAGAGAGTGGTCGTGATGCATCTCGGAGGTTGACCCATGAGCCCATTCAGAAAATGATCGACAATTACTTTGGGAGATAGTCGATATATTCTGAAACTTGGTAGTGTGTTTTCAAGAAGAAAAACCTTTGTTTAGCGTATTTTACTTCGCATTTGGCTTAGGCATGTGTGAGGAAATTGGTGAGACTCGAGACATGGGAATGGGCATGTAGACATTCAAGTAGGATCATGTATTTGCTTGAGTGTGATTGTTTGCCATGACATGTGGCATAGTGAGTGTACCGCAGGAAATTATCACTGCAGGCTTTACAGCACCTTGTCGAGGATCCTTATTTTAGGTACGGGGAGTACGGGAGGACGACGGCTCACTAGAGACGCGATACAGAAGAAAGTCGGGATTATGGCTTTGTGGTATACTTTTTATATAACCTGTAAAACCTAGAATTTTGATATATGTTTGGTTAAAATAATGTAATAACTTCATTGTGTGATATAGTTAGTTTATAGTTTTGGTAGTATTGGTGTATGGGCCCAGTAATTTTACTCATGTGGGTCTCCCGATGTAGACATAGTAATCATCAGAGTTAATGGTTCTATTAAATGGACACCCAGGTTTTGGGGCGTGTAGGTTCTTATTAGAACGGGTATCTGAATCACCAGGACACGATGAGAAATGAGTTAGATCATGCATCCATTGTGCATTTGATGAATGGTGTGTATAACATGAATTATTTGTGTATATTTGTGTGCTTGTATTAGCAGTGAGATAGCATATAGGAAATGTGGAACATTAGGGTCGAAAATGTAACCTTAGGTGTTCGAATTTTTGGGCAAGAAATAGTTCGAAATAAATAAAAACGAATATATATATATATATATATATATATATATATATATATATATATATATATATATATATATATATATAACATATCTGCTACATATATATATATATATATATATATATATACTGTGTATACGATTACTCTAGTTTTTGAACATGAAACAGGATCGGTTTTAATGAAGTGGAAAATTATTCGGTTATGCACAAGGAAGGCGTTGGGAATTTAACTCATAAAATTTTTTTTTGAGTTGTATGGATAGCAGTGTTCAAGCTACTGCATCTATGGAGTAGTTAGGAGGCTACTGGAGAAAAAAAAAGGGTGTCTTGAGAAGAATTTTTACGAGGTTTTACGGTGTGTAAGCAGGAAAAAAATATTTAAAGTAAAATCATTTTTTATGGTCCTCTTTGAGACATGAAAAAAAAAAAAAGAGTTTTTTGTGGTCTTCAGATGGCGGGAGGCAATGAAAAGCGTTGCGAGGCGGTGGCTACTACCATTTTTTGAGCACGAGTGCGATACAGCGAGTTGTATTATGACCGCGGGCGCCTGGCGGGCAACAGGGCCGCGATGCGGCTAGAAGTGCGTCCGCGAGGCTGGCCCGCTGACACGGCCCGGGAGGCCACACTGCGGCCACGACCAGCCCGAGGCGCGAGGGCGACGGAGAGCGTCTTGCGGGCTTGTGTGAGGTAGGAGTGTCGCGTGCAAAGTTTTTGTATATTGAGCGGAGGGGCGCGTTGGTGGCCATGACCACGAATGCGGCCGGGCTCACGATATTGCACCGCGCCCTCTGACATGGCGCGAGGAGTGCGCGCGACATGCGTGGCGGTGCACGCAGCGGCACACCCGGCCGCGGCGGTGCGGCGCGACCGCGGCGATAGCGGTGTGCGTGGCGGGGGAGCTTGGAGTGCGGCGCGGTTTTTTGTATCGTCAAGGGGCGGCGGCCCGAGGTTGCGACACTTATGTGCCCGGCGTGCGTTTGCGACATGGCGGGACTGCTGCGACACGGCAAGGAGAGCCCTGACGGGGCTGGTGTGCGCCCCGCGACACGACGCGGCCAGCGCGGGCGAGCGCGATGCGGCGGCACGGGCGTAGTGCGCTCAGCCGGTCGGATTGGGTGTGCCTGCAGTGCGCAAACCCGGTTTACTGCGAGACCTTTGTTTTGAGTCCTTTGTTTGGATCCCTTTGTTCATGAGAGCAGCTGTTCGCGTATTGTTCGCGAGGTTTAAAAAAAAAAATTAAAATAAAAAAAATGAAATAAAAAAAAATTTGTTGCGTATGATTTAATAAATGAAATTATTGTCTTGAATTACCTATGAATGCATTGACATTGCGTATAGAAATTTTACTGTCTGTGAATAGTGTCTCGGGGCTATGTTTACACCTTAGAGACACTTCATTAAATCTTAACTTGTCATTTGACATATGTAGATGGATAGTTGAGGGCGAGGACGTAAAGGTCGTCCACGAGGTCTTGGCGAGCACCGCCGTGTGGACGTGGGGCTCTGCCGGCCCCGTAGGATGCGGTTGTCGCTGTGCACGGGCTTGTCTACGGGTGGTGGTGCCTCTGGGGCCCGGGGTGAGGCAACCTCCGGCGTTTAGAAGCACGTAGTCCTCCAGTGGTTAGAGGAGAGTGGACTCTAGGAGTGGAGGGCGACTATGACCACGAGAGGGAAGAAGGTAGATGTTATGCGAGGCATCCCGAGGATATGGTGCTTCGGTACTAAGAAGGAAGAGTCAATCTTCTTCGGTTCGAAAGTAGAGAACCCGGGTTATGAGGTTCCAAAGCCACGGTTATCCGGACCGAGGGCGAGTTAGGGTTGCTAGACGCGGGGCCCGAGACCGGATGTTATGTTTCCTTCTGCGTGACTCGGACATATGAGAAGGGATTGCCCTTAGAGGCAGGATCAGAGGTTTGGGGAGCTGATGCGATCCAGTCGAAGGGACGAGGAGGCGAATACAGTTTGTTTTTCCACACCTTAGTATGGTCGGAGGACCCGATGTCCGGTCAGTGTGAACTCGAGAAAATTCCCGATTTTCTTACCAAAGGGTAAAGCGGTATTCGATTAGCTAAATTTTGTGTCTCAAATGACGAAGCGGACTTCACCGTTGAAATCGTCTCGTGAAATCTAGCTTACACGTCGAATTTCCTAGAATTGAGACCGGTTGGAGTCACATTTTCGAGAGGCCTTGGGGTGTTCTTAGTAAAGCGGTTTGAAGACATGTGATGTGACAAAGTCACCACTACATGTACTCATGTGACACATGTTGCGTGAGTAGAAGATGATGAAATGGACGGCGCAGATAGTCGCCAAGTGTCAAAAACCTAGAAGAAGGGACATGATGGGAGTTAAATGAAAGTTTAATGATAATAAGACAAAAGATGAACAATTCATCTTTTCTTAGAGCAAAAAAATGGGCGTGGTGGACGGGGAAGAATCACCGAGTGGCTGGATTCCCGAGATTTTAGAGAGAGAGAGAGCACATTCTCTTTAGGATTCCGGCCATTCGAACCATCGGTTCTCGACGGAGCAAGAAGCAAAGTCGTTTTACGCGGAGAGGGCTGCGATGTGGACAAGTTGGTGGAGTTAGGCAAGCTACAGGGTAGGGATCTTTCTACTCTTTGCGTTAATCTTTGGCTAAGAGGCATGTAAATGGTTAGGAATGTTGAGAGGCTTGTTTAGCGTAAATTCGATCTCAGCTTTGAGCCCAGGAGTGGAAAATTCTATTTGTGTGGTCGGTGAGAAACCAGTGGCAGGGTTTTCTTGTTCATGTGAATAGTGACACGTGAATTTTTGGTGTGAAAATGTGTTTGGTCGAGTGATTCAAAATGAATTGCTCGTGTTTGTTAATTAGCCCATGTGAGCTAATTTTGGTGTATTGATTGTGAATTTGCATAACATGTTTTATGTGATTTAATTATATGCATGTTAATATATTAGCATGATTGTGTTGGAATTGGCATCATGCATTCCATATGCAGCGGGGCACCACAGAATGTGGAGTGAAGTGCATGACATGGAAATGAAACTAAAAATGAAAATGTTTGTGAAAGATTTCAAGGGAAGATTTTACGAAGAATTGCCTTAGAGGGACGTCAGCGAATCACTTAGGACGAGGACCATGACGTTCGAGAGGGGAGTTATCCGACTAATTCGCCTCGGAGGGTAGTCCAATATTTTTACCGAAACTCGGTAGTAAGTTTTCAAGAACAAAAAGCTTTTGTTATGAAAACTGTATTTTTACTCGCATTCGGCTTAGACATTCGATGTGAGGGAGTCGGTGAGGACTCGGGACATGGGATTGGTCATATAGACATTCGAGTAGGTTCATGAAATTTCTTGAATGTGATTGTTTGTCATGCATGTGCACTTAGGTGGGGAGTAACCCATGTAGGAAATTATCTCTACTGGGCTTTGCTCACCCTGTCGAGGGATCACCATTTCGAGTGCAAAGGGTGTGCACGGATGGCGCTCACTAGGAGCCTTGATAAGAAGAAAGCGGAGCTTGTGGCTTTGATATTGTATAACATGTATGTATTAGAATTGTTAGTAGATTTTATATATATGCTTGTATTAAGTGGTTATTAACTCTTGAACTATTACACATAGTTGATGTATTTTGTGAGTATTGAAGGGGCCCAATGGCCATTATTTTACTCGCATGTGGACCTGATATTGGTCATTGCAAACTTGTTGGGACGGGTTTGTGCTGGTGAAACTCACAGTGTCAAGGGACTGCCCGATTCGTGATTGGTGTCGGTTGCAGGCACTCCACAGTGATAACGAGGTTGTGAGGGTTGTCAGCGGTTGCGGTTTTGGGGGCGTCACGGCTTGAGTAGCATGCGAGCATGGTAAACAATTACCTTGGGAGCTTGGTGGGTGTGTTTATAAGTATGGTTAAGATACCAGCTTCACAGCTTGGTATCAGAGCATAGGTATACGAATACCTAGGGAGCTCGGGTTTGGGTATCCATAAGTTTAGTCTTGATACAAGCGTCACAGCTTGGTATCAGAGCAAAGGTAAACATTTACCTTGGGAGTTCGGTGGGTGTAGAGCATAGGTAAATGAAAACCTAGGGATTGAGGGACTTGGCCTTAGGCCATGGTCATTGAGGTATAAGAACATCACAGCTTGGTATAGCTCAATGTTAGGGTTTAGGTATGTGATTACCTAGGAGATCACGGAACGAGATTAGAACATTGCATGCATGGTGTTTTTATGTGTGTGATGATTGGTGTGTATAACATGGGTGATTTGTGATCATGTGTTGTATGAATTGTGTGATTTAGTATCTTGGTGAGTGGCATGGAGAAAGCGTTGAACACTAGGGTGAAAGTATAACCTTAGGTGTTCGAGAAAATTTTTAGCAAAATGGTCGAATTGAACGAATATATATATATATATATATATATATATATATATATATATATACTATATATATATATATATATATATATATATATATATATATATATATATAATTTTTTAGACGATAGTTCCGATTTTGCACAAAGAAAAGGGGTAAGAATTGCTCATAAAATTTTTTTGAGTAGTATGAAGTACGTGGTCTAGGCTCTTTTGCATTTATGGAGTAGCAAAGGAGGCTCTTGGAGTAGAAAAAAAAGAAATATGATGAGAAGAAATTTTCTAAGGTTTCTGAGTGTGTAAGCGGAAGAAAAATAAATAAAATAAGTACAATAAATTTATTTGGTTATGAAAATGAAAAAATGTATATCACTCCAATACCATATTTTTTTGGGTGGTTTTTAAGTAAGCTGGAATGAAAAAAGAAGAAAAAATGATGAATTTTTTTTTTTGCGGGAGAAGCTATTGATTCTTGCTTGATTTTTTCTAGGGTGTGAGTCCTGTCTATTGTTGTATTATGACCGCAGGGCTTGGTGAGCATGGCTGGGGGAATGGGCTTGGGCACGCCCAGCGGCGCGCGGGGCGCGCGTGGTCGGCCACGATCTGATCGGGTGGGCCCGCGATACGAGGGCACCACGACCAGCGGCCGAGGGAACGCTACACGGCCCGGCGGCGGCGTGCAGCTCTTTGTGATGGTTGTGTCGCTGATGCGGTTGTATCGCGAAGCGAAGCGAGGGCGGCCGGCGAGGAGTTGTGTCACGGCCGGTGCTGTATCGTGGTGACGGCCGTCTGGCTGAGTAGGAAGTGTCGCGACCTGTCGGCAGTATCGTGCGAGAGAAACAGCGTTGGGCGTGTCGCAATGCATTCTTTGCGACACGGTCGAACGCATCTTTGCGGTATGGACAAAGGGCTGCGACCGCAGCCTTGACATAGCGTCTTGTATGGCGGCTCTGGCGGGGACTCTGCGACACGGCAGGGAGGGAGCCACGACAAAGTCCGTGTGCGCGCCGTCTGACCTAGCGGCGAACTCGGCGCGTGCGCGCGGCGAGCGCGTGAGCGTGCTTGGAGTTGAAGTGGCACGAGTGCCAGGCGATTTGACCGGTGTCTTGTTACGAGTCATTGTTGGGAACCTTGTTCGTGAACCTTTGTTCATGAGAACGCTTTGTTCACGAGTTTTCAAATTTTTTAAAATTAAAAAATAAAATAATCGAAATGAAATAATCTTTTAAAAATGAAATTTTAAAATAAAATTTTTGTTGTTAAAATATTTAATATATGAAATTATTGTCTTGCATTTCCAGTGTCTGAGGACATTGTGTAGGAAAATATTGTTTTAGTATGGCAGATAGTGTCTCGGGAATTTCCAGGTTTACGCCTTAGAATCTTGCATTGGATAACTTGCCATTTGACATGTGTAGATGGCTAGTCGAGAGCGGGACATAGGGTGATCCGAGGTGCCCAGTCGGGCACCACGGTGTTTGACCCGACCCTTAAACTTCGGTCGATAAGCTTTTGTTGAGGCTGTAGGTATTGCAGTTGTTGCTATTGCCGCGGCGGTGCGACGATGACCATGGAGTGGATAACATACGAGGCATCGAGATATGGGTGCTGGTATTGGGAAGGAAGATTCATCTTCTTTGACCGGAAAAAAGCAGAAGATTTTTGTTTCGCCTGGACCTGAAACGGGGCAGGTTGGACCAAGGCCGGGATGGGGCAGCCAGGTCGGGAGCGGGGGGCGGGTGATAGGTTATTTATCAGGCCGGTCCTGGACACTTTCGGCCCAGGTTGCCCGCGGAGGCGAAATCGGGTATGAGATACCTCGGTCCAATCACCCGGTGAGGCGAGTTAGGGTTGCCAATCGGGGATGGGCGAGATGTGGTTGTGCTACCATTACCAACGGTAGGACATATGAGGAGAGATTGCCCCGAGACGGGGATCCCAGGTTTTAGGGCCGTATGGTGATCCTGTCGGCGGTAGGGCAATGAGATGACACGGTTGTTTCACCCTGGCAGTATGGGTCGAGGAGCCGTATCGGTTCAGTCTTGCTTCCCGGCCACCTGATACTTCAGCAGACGGGTCACACATAGACGAGACGGAAAAGCGTAAAGGCAGAGGTAGAGCCACGGTTGCCGGTGAGAGTTTGGGTGACTGGTAGGATGACCGTGTTACCGTGCGCATGACACGGGCATATGAGGCGGGTGTCTTAGGAGAGGCGAAGTCTCATGGTGCGATGGGCTGAGCGTTTAGATTAGTAGAATGTGCGGTGCGTTTCTGCCCTTGCATTTGTTGACTAGGTAAGCGTTTAAATTAGATGCATCGAATTCATTCATTATTAAGTCTTATTGTAATGATAGAATCCCGGGCTTGAAGAGTTTGAGGCCTTTAGAGAAGCCATGTGTAGATGTTCTTTCCTAGGATGTGGGGTGAGAGTTGACCTGATAGGTCGAGATTATGAGTTTGATATCTCCGAGATTCTACTCATGGTGAACCCCCTGGGGGGGATCGCATCGAGCAGGGTGTGGGTGCACGATGACATCACGTCGAGTCGGGTGTGGGTGCAAGGTATGGTTATTCACCACTCTTGGTGAGTGTGGGCTGGGTTTGTCTTTGGGACTACGTCCAATAAAGACTCATAGTTTGAATCAGGAAATGAAGAGTAATTAATGTGTGTTGGGCAAGCGAAGGGTAATATTAATCCCTAGATTTGAGAAGCACAGGTTAGGGTGAGGACACAACGGTAGTATCACGAAAGGTCTGTGTGGGTGTAAGAGACCAGGGAGAGATCCCAAAATTTCTATGTGGGTGTGAGGGCTAGAGGAACTATCCCAATTTACATTGAGTGTAAGAGACACGGGGAGCTATCCAGGAAATTTACGTATTGGGTGTGCGACGTAGGTTATCAGAAATCTACGTATTGGGTGTAAGGGCCGGAGTGGAGGAATCGAAATTTACGTATTGGGTCAATAAGAGACCGGGGGCTATCCCGAGGAGATTTTTTTGTGTGGAGTGTAAGAGACACGTGGGAGATATCAGAAATTTACATTGTGTGGATATAAGAGGCTCGCGGTGTAAGTAGAAAAGTTACGTGCCCGAGATGAAAAACTTGGATCATGTTATCACACGGAGCTTAGAGTTGAGTGATAGGAGTCGGAAGTGACTCGAGATGAAAACACACGGTCAAGGTTATCACATAGACTTAGAGTTGAGTGATAGGAGTATGGAGTGACTCGAGATGAAAACACACGGTCATGGTTATCATGTAGACTTAGAGTTGAGTGATAGGAGTCGGGAGTGACTCGAGATTTGGATACCCATTGGAAATTGGATTGGGTGTTGAGGTGTTGAGGCCGGCGGGGAGGCTCGGTATACGGATGTCATTCATGACATGGATTAGGTTGTGATTAGTAGTTGTCGGTGATTATTGACCTTGGGAAGGTCGAAGCATTTATGCACAGGCGGGATTTGTGTAGGGATGTACGGTGTTAGAGGACATGCTCTGGCTTCGTCTGATCGTAAGGGTAGTTGAAAACCTTTGCCCATAGTGAGTCTGCTTCTGACAACGATTCTCCAGGTAATTATCTGAATGTATATATGAGACATTGTATGGGAGGTTAGGTAGATCACCATTATGTTAGGCAGGAATTGGGAGAAGGCTCAAATCGCGGTCTGATCTGATTAAAGAGACACCTCAGGAAGGTGAGCTTGATAAGACAGCGTCTTCTCTCATGACTCCGAGTGACCCAGAGAAAGAGCTATGTTGATGTACGACGTCGACCCTTAGAGTTAGAGTTGGAGATCCACTTTGCGTCTTCTTGAGTTGATGCTGAGGAGTGGTTGGGTTCGAATGTGAAGCGAGGAAGTATAGCGAAGTTACGTGGGACCCTTCGAGATACTCGAAAGGGTAAACCTTTATGGCGTCTTGGGTTGGCTTCTACTAGCCCGACATGTCAGTGTCCCTGGTATTTCAAGTCTCCATGCTCCGGAGGTACACTCCAGATCACGCTTATGTAGTGGACAGGGGAGAGATGGATGTTGACACTGATGGGACCTTCGAGGAGGGACCAGTGTGCATTATGGATAGCGAGAGATCGGGTTTTGCGGCGCCAGGAACCGTGATGCTAGTGGTGCCATGGCGGCAGGTAGTCGGAGGAGTCACGTGGGAGCGCCGGGACATGATCTGAGCCACCTATCCACTTCTTGTTTAGGGATGAAGGTACGTGGTTTTAGTCAGTTTAATATTTAAATGACTGGTTACATGCATGGTAAGAGTGCACGTTGCATATGTGTGAGTTTCAATGATTGTCAAATTTCGGGATGAAATTCGCAAGGAAGGAGAATGTAGGCCAGAAAATTCCAATTTTCATAAAAAGGGTAAAACGGTAATTTTGGTCAAAACCTGAAATTTTTCTAGATCTCGGATGAAGAAACGGACTTTATCGTTGGAATCGTCTTGCGAAATCTAGCTTACACATCGAATTTCGGTACTTAGAATTAAACAGTCGAGAATTTATGACGTTTTTCGGGCTGTACTTGGGGTGTCGGTGCGAATAAGACGGGTTTGAGAACATGTGATGAGCAGATCACCTCTTGCAATATCTTTCATGTGACACGTGTTTCGTAGTAGAGAAGAATGATGGAAATGGAGCTGACTATATAGTGCCAAGTGTCAAAAATCTAGAAGAAGGGACATTATGGGAATTAAATGAAAGTTTAATGATAATAAGACAAAAGATGAACAGTGTTCATCTTCTTCAAAAAGACCAAAAAATGGGCAGTGGCTGGACGGGAAGAGATGCAGTGGCTGGATTTGAGATTTTTAGAGAGAGAGAGAGCACCTTCTCTCTAGGATTCCGGCCATTCGGACCGTCGGTTCTCGACGAAGCAAGAAGCAAAGTCGTTCTACGCGGCGAGGGCTACGTGCGTACGCCGATTTGGTGGAGTTCCGACAACTCTAAGCGGTAGGGATCTTTTCCACTACTTGCGTTAATCTTTGGCCCTAGGGAGCCATGTAAATGGTTAGGAATGTTATGAGGCTTGTTTTGTAGTAAATTCGATCTCAGCTTTGAGCAGAAATTCGAGAAATTCCTATTGTGTGGTGCGTGAGCATTAACACGAGGTTTCGCGTTTTATGTGAATAGTTACACGTAAATTTTTGGTGTGAAAATGTGTTTGGATGAGTAATTCAAAATGAATTGCTCGTGTTTGTTAATTAGCCCATGTGAGCTAATTTTGGTGTAATTGATTGTGAATTTGCATAACATGATTTATGTGATTTAATTATGTTAATATATATGCATGTTAATATATTAGCATGAATGTGTTGGAATTGGCATCATGCATTCCATATGCCTTTGGGGCACCACAGAATATTAGGGTAGTCGTGACATGAAATGAAGCAAAAAATGAAAATGTTTGTGAAGGAATTTCGAGGAAGATTTTGGAAAATTGCCTCGGAGGACGTCAGCCAGATCGCGGATGAGGAAACGCGGCTGTTTCGGAGAGTTATCTAACAGCCATCTCGGAGAATAGTCTGATATTTTCTGGCTTCGGTAGTAAGTTTTAAAGAACAAAAAGATTTTGTTGTGAAAAGCGTATTTTCGCGACCGGCCCAGGCGGCATATGTGAAATTAGTGAGGACTCGGGACATGGGATTGGTCATGTAGACATCGAATAGGTTCATGAAATTGCTTGAATGTGATTGTTTCCATGCGTAATGCGCAGAGGTGGGAGGAAGTAGCCGTGTAGGAGTGTCTCTGCTTGGCCTTTCACCACAATCGGGGGATCCTGCATTTCAGAGTACGGGGAGTGTGCACGGGGGATGGCCTCCACTTGGGGCGCGATAGAAAGAAAGCGAAACATGAGCTTTGTGTTGTTTGTATAACATGTGGTGTAAATTTTGTATATGTTTGTATTAAGAGTAATTTATTAACTCTTGAACTATTGCACATAGTTGATGTATTTTGTGAGTATTGATGCAGGGGCCCAAGTGGCCATCTGTGTGGTCATTGTAAACTTGTTCGAGACGGAGTTTGTACTTTCGTGAAATTTCCGTCTGAGGCTCTGTCGGAATTTTAAGTGAGTGGTGTGGGTTGCAGACACTCACAAAATGTCCATGAGTTGTGAGGTTGTCAGCGGGACCCCGGTTTAAGGGGCGTCACACGGGGTGTCGCCTGAAGCACCTAGTACTTCATGAGGCAGAGCCATATGGGGCCCGGGGCGAGGCGCGGGCCGGGGGTAGGACCGGACACGGGCGGGGATTTAGGCTAGAGCGGGGACAGGATGAGCGTGTTTCCGCCATCCCCGGCCCCAGGCATATGAGGTAGGGTGTCTGAAGTAGGAGGTCTTATGGTCTGCGGTGACATGCCGAGCGTGGATATCTGAGTGCGTTTCACTTTTGCACTTGTTGACTGGGTGGCATTTAGATTGTGTCATCATATTCATTCATTAATGCATACGTGTGTGAATTTGGGCTTAGAGGTTTGAGGCCTTTAGTGAAGCAGTGTGGATGTTTTCCACTAGGGGTGTAGGGTGAGGATGGCCCCGATAGGTCGGGATTGTGAGTTAGAGATCCTCAAGATTTTGCTCATGGTGGACCCTTGGGGGGGATCTCATCGAGTCGGGTATGGGTGCTCGGTGACATCGCGTTGAGTTGGGTGTGGGTGCACTGTATGGTCATTCACCACTCTTGGTGAGTGTGGGTTGAGTTTTTCTTTGGGACTACGTCTAATAAAGACTCATAGTTCAAACTAGGAAATGAAGTAGTGTGTGTTGGGGCGAGAGCTTGAAGGGCCGAATATTTTTCAGGTGAAGCTAAATTAGGAGGTGAAGGGACTGCTTGGTAGCATCGAAAGGTCTGTGTGGGTGTAAAGACGTGGAGATATCCGGATTCTGTGTGGGTGTAAGGGCCGGGGAGATATCCGATTTTTTTGTGTGGAGTGTAAAAGGGCAGGAATATCCGAATTTACATTGTGGGTGTAAGGGCAGTGGAGATATCCAGAATGTCTGTGTGGATGTAAGAGGCTAGTAGTGTAGGTCGAAAAGTTACATTTGCCCGGAGAGAGAGAGAAAACTGCGATCATGGTTATCCGCGTAGACTTAGAGTTGAGTGATAAGTCGGGGGCCGACTCGAGATGGCTCACGGTCATGGATTATCACATAGACTTAGAGTTGAGTGATAGAAAGTCGGAGTGATTGAGATTTGGATACCCATTAGAAGTTGCATTGGGTGTTGAGCAGTCTCGTGAGGGCTCGATATATGGATGTAAATTCGTGACGTGGATTGGGATTGACGGTCAATTGGATTGTGATGATTGTGGAAGGTCGGCCTTGCACGCCTGGCGAGGGATTGTGTAGGGTTTTATATTGCACATGAAGTTTGGATGCGTATGTGTGTGGAATTTCAGGACATGATGCGGTATGGGTGATAGTGGACCGGCTCACGAAGTCGGCGCATTTCCTAGCCTTGCGGATTACCTTCACATTGGGGAGATTATGCCGGTTGTATATAAGAGAGATTGTTCGGCGCCAAGTACCGGTATCCATAGTGTCGGGCCAGGGCTCGAGGTTTGGCGAACTTTTGGGAAAAGTTTCCAAAAATTTATGGGCCTTCCTGACTAACAGTACAACACTTGGCCAGCAGACGGATGGTCGGTTAGAGGGGAGGGACCATACCTGAGGTGTTAGAGGGACATCTTCAGCAGAGCATGCGTCTGGATCATAAGGGTGGCCCAGGAAGGCATTCGCCCTTAGTAGAATTACTAGACAACAACGGTTATCGGTGATATCTGAGATGGCACCATATGAGGCATTATGTAGGAGGCCATCTGAAATCAGCCCAGATATGTTAGACGAGGTGGAAATAAATGCGGGTCTTGATGCGATTAGAGACACCTCAGGAAGGGTGGGCTTGATACGATGCGATCTTCTCACGACTCGGAGCCGGCGGAAGAGCTATCTTCGTGTATGACGTCGACCCATGGTTTGGGGTTGGTGATCAGCGTGCTAACTTTGGAGGTGATGCTGGGAGAGTGGATTAGGTTGTAGCGGGGGAAGATTTATCGTCGAATTCATTAAGGCCGCCGAGATACTGCAGGGTAGGTCTGATGGCGATGCCAGGTTGGCTTTCTGCTTGAAGCATGTCGAGGTGCCAATGAGGTATTCACGTCTTCATGCTCAGAGTACACTCAGATCAGCTCATGTAGTGGATTGGGAGAGATGGATGTTGACAGTGGGACCTTCGAGGAGGGACCGGTGTGCATTATGGATAGCCCGGGGATCGGGTTTTCTTGCTTGAGCCAGGTGAGGGCTAGTGAGGGTGCGTAGGCGGCAGGTGGAGTGGAGAAGAATCGGCGTGGGAGCCGCGAGGACCGCGTTGCCGGGCCACCTATCCCTTTTGTTTAGGGATGAAGGTATGTGGTTTAGTGGGTTTAATACTTAAATGACTAGTTTACGTGCATGGTATAGTACGCGTTGCATATCGTGTGAGTTGTTGTGATTGTACGAGTTTGGAATGAAATTCCTTTTAGGAGGAGAAGAATGTAAGACCCAGAAAATTATAATTTTAAAAAAGTAAAATGTTCGATCGAAATCCAAATTTTTTTCGGATCTCGGATGACAAACGAATTCAGATTGGAATCGTCTCGTGAAATCTAGTACCATGTCGAGATTTCGTCGAGATTATGAGAAATTCGAGATTTCATGTTTTGAGCCAGAGTGTCGGGTCTTAGATATGACAGTGTGAGAGACATGTGTTGTGAGCCAAGAATACCTACTACATGTATTCATATGACACATGTTGCATGATTAAGAGATGATAGAAATGGATAAGAGCACAGATTAAAGCTGGTAGTATTAGCATCATTAGGCGTAGATGGAATTATTGCAAAGTTAAATGAATAAGACAAAAAAGAGAATAGTTTTCTTCTCCATTTGGAAACACAAACGTGCAATAAGTTGGGGTTTGAGATTTTAGAGAGAGAAAGTGTGACTTATATACAGGTTCCGGTGTTGGATAGTGGTTGGTTGGAACGAGAAGCGAGTCGATCTACTGGCATTGGACAGGTTGGTGGAGTTCGATGGCTTCCGAGGTAGAATCTTTTCTACTTGTTTTTATTCTTTGGCTAAGAGCCATTTTATGGATGGGGATTTTTGAGGCGCAGTGGGTGTTATCCCGATCTCAAATCTTTGAGCTTAAGGTGAAGAAATCCTACTTGTGTGGTTGTGAAACCGGTCTCAGGCAGAGGTTTCTTTGTTCACGAATAGTTGTGTAATTTTATTGTTTTGGGTGATTCAAATGAATTACTTGATTTGTTAATTAGCCCGTGAGCTAATTTTAGGTGTTATTGATTGTGAATTGAATAACATAAATTGTGAATTAATTATGTTAGTATAGCCATGTTTTATATATTAGCATGAGTTGTTGGAATTGGCATAGCCATTCCCGCCATGCCTTTGGGGCACCCTAGAATATTAGGGTGATGCATGACATAAGAAAGGTGAAGGAGAATAGAAAACGCGATTGTGAAGAGGAAATTGAGATTTTAGAGTGCGCCGGAGTAGTCCTAGCAATTACATCTGGGGCTAACCCATGTGACTGGGAAAAATGATCCGGCCAGTGCCGCCCCTCGGAGGGTAGTCCAACATATTCTTAGAAGCTTCGATGATGTGTTTTCAAGAACAAAAAGCCTTTGTTTTGAAAACTGTATTTTTACTCGCATCTGGCTTAACCATGTGTGAGGGAGTCGGTGAGGACTCGAGACATGGGAATGGGCATGTAGATGTTCAAGTAGGATCATGTATTTGCATGAGTGTGATTGTTTGCCATGACATGTGCACTTAGGTGGGGAGTAACCCATGTAGAAAGGGTATCACTGCGGGCTTTGCTCACCACTGTCGGGGATCCTTGTTTTGGGTATAGGGTACACGGAGGACGGTGCTCATGGAGGCGCATTTTTACAGAAGAAAATGGGATTGTGGCTTTGAACCACTTTTAGTATAACTTTGTATTAAAACCTAAATTTTGATATATGTTTTGGTTAGAGTAATGCTCAACTCTTGAGCTATTGTGATATAATTGGTTATAATTTTTGGTGAGTATTGGTGTATTTGAAGTGCCATTTTACTCATTAATATGGGTCTCACGATGTAGACACACGGGTGTCCGTAGGTTATTGAGTTGTCAATGTCACCGGTTGGAAGATCACCTCATGCCTGACGCGGTCCCAGCAGAGCTCCCTCACACTTGGAATGCCAAGCAGTGTGAATAAGACGATATCGGTATTGACCAATGTTAAACCATTGAATGACCCTCAATTTTATTTATCGAAAACACGATTTTCCTTTTCTTTCTTTCTTTTTGTGCCATGGATTTAGGGTTTGCAGTGGGACCATGGATCCTGTGGCATTTGGCGAACTTACATCGGCAGGATTCATGTCTAGCAGTGAATAACATTTTGAGACTTTCACCACAGAGATCTACCTATTGCTCCACAAACGTGTGATTATCATTTTTAGTCATTTTACACTCGTAAGCCCTGCCTTGGACTTTGTCCATTTTCCTAGTTTAGAACCCTTCACAACACTAGTGAATAAACCATTACCTTACGACGATCTTGATCTTGGTAGGTGCATATTAAATGCATGATGCGATACATTTTCCTTCATGTTTTCTCATGATGTACATGAGTATTCTACAAATATGGATAATTATGATGATACACATATAATCTCACCTCCATCGCAGACCATTTTTAACATGACCATGCACCCGGCAGCACAACCATTTTACTGTAGTAGGTTATTCACGTAATGACTAACCTGACTGGTCCGCAGACCCTTTTCCCTGCACATTCACCACGCATGGCCGATTCAACCACAAACACCTCCACGGTCCAGCAAACCTGAACGGTTGGTTCTCATTTATCGATCATCAGACAAACCCGCAAACTTCAGAAACCTTGGTTCGAGATTGGCCTAACCACGGTCATGGTACGTGTGAAGCCGTCATGAATTCCATGCGGTCGGTCTTGGAGACGTTACCAGCCTATCAGTGGCCTGTGTGTGCCGCCATTATATAGCGCGACAGAGTAAACCGTAGATATCTGCGTGGAGTTGTCGAAACTCGACTTTTTAGGTGTGTCCCGCAGTGATTGCGCCGCGTGCGACTTTAGTCTTGGTGTCGAACCACCGACCCAGGCAGGGGAAATCCTCCATTTCCCTTTCCTCTTTTCTCTTTTTCCTTTCTTTTCTCTCTACGAACACTTTCTTTTTCCTTTTGTTCCTTTCTTCTTTTCCTTCCTTTATTTCCTTTTTTTTTTTTTTCTTTCAGTATATATCTATGTTTTTCTCTTCTCTTTTTTTAGACATCCCTGTCGCAAGGGAGAAATTTCCTCCCCTTTTCCTTCAAGAACTTGTGTGGTGCAAGTTCTCCTTGGCCCCTCTTTTCTTCTTTTGTTCATTTGTGCATCTGACTTTGCCTTAATGTAGTAAATGGAATTTCATGTATGTTTCGATGTGACCATCCATTTCTAGTTAATGGCCAGTTTGCCCAGTGTCACTCTCTTAGGGTCTTATCATTGCATTCATAGCATATGTCGTCAGTTTTGTGTAAGAAAATCCGACCTACGTTGAATCGATGAAATTCGGCCAGTGGTATTGATTGGAGGCAGTTTGTGGAGAAGTAGTTTCCTCATCAGAACTTATAAACAATTAGGTTTATGGTGAAGTACTATTTCACCCTTTTTCCAAAACTTTGGATTTTCCGGGTTTCACATTCTTCCCCCCTTAAAAGAATTTCGTCTCGAAATTCCACACACACCACCATGTCTGTCCAACAATGTAGCGTGCGACCAGTAGTGGCGAATCTTGAGATCTCATTTGTGATCTCACATATCCATCTCTCTTACTAATTCCTAGGAATTTCTGTGTGACACTCCCGGAGCCTCGGCCTCGAGCCCCGAACCTATCACGAATCTGATGATAGTGATATAATGCATCTATGACACACATCTTTGAGGAGTAGAAACATACCACTACACGTCAGAAATTTGATCGGCCGCGAGCCTGCAGTACCATAGGCGTAGACAAGCCCCTAGGTCCCAAAGTCTGGCAGTGAATGTGCTTTGATCTCGACCCGTACCACAGCCCCTCATTTGCGTGTTGTCGAAGGTGCTTATGTAGCCTCCACAATGAAGCCCAGTTCCTCGACCCACTGCCTTTGGAGTAAGAAGGAACAACGAGTGCGTACTATCCTCGTTTGATGGCTGAGCCTGCAGAGCTTAAAACACTGGGATCACTGCCTCTGTAGAGCGATCCGCACTTTGTATGTCGGTGATGGCGATGAAGCATGTCATCGATACAGCTTGCCACGTACTAAGTACTTCGTGATAAAAGTCTGCTCTCTTCCCGAACTAGAAGGTTGATCCTCCTTCCTAACACCACCCGGCCCTTTCGTATCACAGATACCTTGTCGTCTACATCTATTTCTGCATGGCGAGTTGTCCGCAACCATAGAGTCCGTATCGCAGCAGGAGAGGCCTGATGCTGAATGGACGGCGATCCGATGCCGAATCTGACCTTAGCGAGATCGTAGCCCATAGTCGTGGTATAACGTGCGGCGCTGGTGAATACGGCCACATACCCCATCACTTTGTCATCGTTCCTGCCTCCTTTCGAGGAACTCTGAGCGCTACATGTCTAGCGATAGTGGGAAAATACTACTCATAAAGAGCCCCCGTAGACTTTTGTCAGTCATTACAGTTACTAGGGTCTTAATGATCCACACTTGATCTTGCTAGCTGATCCTCCTGACTTCAAGGTAATCTCCATCGCCCCTACAGAATCCTCTCTTTCTGCCGGAACCCAGTGATCGGCTGCCCTTAGGTCCCCCCACAGCAAATGTCGGATGATGTGCCTTGAATCTGCAGGAGGTTACTCGGACCTCCACGACTACTATTTGCACTAGCTGTGAAAAGGCGACGGCTACAACCTAACGTCTCAGCCAGGTTTGTTGGTGAAAAATGGTTGTGCTGGCACACTGTGGCACATACGTCGGAGTCCTCGACTTGCCATCTACACATGTCAAGTGACATCAAGATTTATTTAATTTCATTTCAGTCTAACCAATAATGCACATGCCAATTACTAATAGACTTAATAACCACGAACTGACCCGTTCATCACCTAAGTGGTGCTAACTGCCAACCACTCAATTCATTTATTTCGATAAAATTTAATACTTTCCGGTTTATTTCATTTTTCGAACCCCTCAGGTTATGGTTCCTAACCTTAGCATTCCACTTTTTTTTTTCCATATGCATTACACCATGCATATACTTTCCTGTGCAATAACCACGCAATCACATTTCCCATATACATCGTGCTAGGTGTATATGCCTTTCATGGTGCGACTACGCGATCACGCGATCCCGACATGGAACACACATCCAGAACCTGACATGAAACACACCATGCATGTGGTGATCTAGCTGATCCATGAACTCACGGGTACTAATGTACCTGGCTTCGTCTGGTGGCGTTGTCGACCTGCCATGGATGACATTGAGCTCCCAGAATTGTCGTTTACCTTAGCTCGATACCATCTTTGTGGCGCCACAAACCAGGGTTTTTTTAATGAGCAGCGTCCATGAGCAGTGACCTAAACCCGAGTGGGTCAAGTGCATAGTCGCATGCATTGCGGCGCTACCTTCGGCCATGAGCCTGTGCACACCGAGGCCCGGCTTTGTCGCGACCTGATCCACCCCAGGTTGTGGCAGAAATTTGAAATGGGTAGTAACCACGCCACATTCCTCACGCACTCACCAAGAAGTCACCCAGATGCTTAGAAATTTGATCACCAACCTATCAATTCATTTTTTCGAACCTTATAAACATCCCACAGGGAAAATATTAATAAAACACGGGAACACCCCAGAACTCAGTTTCCATTACAAAATACATAATTACATGCATTTTAACTGGATTTTCAAAGTCAAAGCGTTTTAAAATCTTGAATAGGCCTGGCTTGGCCCTAATTCATCAACGAGCTTCAAAATCAGTCCTCCCCCTGCACACTGAAGAATAATTCCTGCAATTGGCTTGATGCCCGAGTAGAAGTTTTCCTCTGAGGGTTACTCCCCTTGCAAGAAAATGCATATGCAATGGCATAGATAAAAAATCGATCACATTTCATACAATTATGCAATATTATATGAAATATGCGTATCATCACATGAGATCATTATATGCGCCTGACACGAGTCTAGACTCCTCGCCTTGGAATGCCAAGTGTGAATAAGACCGATCGTCGATTATTGACCCGACTAAACCATTTGGGCCAAACCCTCCCGATTTTATTTATCAAAACCTGATTTTCCTTTTTTTTCTTTCTTTTTGTGGGCCCGCGGTTCACGGGTTTGCCATGAGACTTCACACGCCCTTTCAACATTTCAGACATCGCCCGAGGGATTCATGTCTAATCGTCATTTGGGACTTTCACCACACAGGGGATCTGCTGACTACTACCGCCAAGCGATGTAATTTATCGTTTGATCATTTACACTCGTGAACACCTCTACCTTGGACTTTGTCATTTTTAGTTCATGACCCTTCACGACACCGATTGAATAAACCGTACATTGCGCCCGCTTTGGAGCTTGACATTGATGTGACGATCATATAAAATGCATGATGCGATGCATTTTCCCTCATGTTACATGTATATATAGGTACTACATGAAACATTCACCAAACCATGGATAATTATAATTGATACATATAATCTACCTCCATACAAACCATGTTAACACATCGCTAGCATGCATCGACATAACATTTTTCACACCGCCAGCGTGTATTCACCTGACGATAACTGTAACTAGGTCACAAACCTTGGACCCATTCAACGGGGCCTCCACGGTCCTTCCGCAACTACGAACGGTTGGTTCCACTCATTTATCAATCATTAAACAAACCATAAAACCTAGAAACCTTGGTTCGGATATTCTTATACAGTCCATGGTGTGTAGAAGCGATCATGAATTCCATACCACTTTAATTGAAGTCTTGGAGACTGTTGTAGCCTCTCATGACTCTATAGCAACCCTTACCATTATATAACCTTTAGGCTAGAGTAAACAAGTAGGAAAATATCCTACCTCGTGGAGTTTTGTTGAAACTCCGACTTTAGTGTCCATGTGTAAATAAATGTTGTGTGCACCAACTTTAGTCTTCAGACTGTCAAACTTCGACCGTCAGAAAGCCGGGAAATCCTCCCTTTCCTTTTCCTCTTTTCTCCTTTTCCTTTCTTTTCTCTCTATGAACACTTTCTTTTTCCTTTTCTTCCTTTATTCTTTTCCTTCCTTTCCTTCCTTTTTTTTTTCGCTTTTCTTTTCTTTTCCTTTTCTCATCTCATTTTCTCTTCTCCTTTTTGGAGGCATCCTGTCGTCGGTAAAAAGAAGGAAATTTATACACTTTCGCTTGAGAACTGTGTGGTGCAAGTTCTCCTTCCTTTTCTTTTTCTTTTCTTTTATTTCATTTATTGCATCATGACCCTACATGGCTTAATGTGAGCCATGGAGTTTTGCCACACATGGCTCAATGTGAGCCATCCATTTCTAGTGGACCACATGGCTTTGCCAAGTGTCACTCTTAGATTGCTAATGTTGCATCCTGGCTCTATAAATGTGTCATCCGACACCCCATGCCTCGAAAAATGTGAAATCCCGACTACGTCGGAATCCAACGAAATTCAACGTGGTATCTAGATTTCGCGAGACGATTTCAACGGAGAAGTCCGTTTCATCATCCGAGATCTAGAAACATTTCGGTTTTCTGACCGAAATTACAATTTTACTCTTTTTCCAAAACTTTGGATTTTTCGGGTTTCACATTGTCAAGACAGAGAACAACCACGATCGCGACCCAGGAAACCCTGCCAAGACCAAATCCTGTCGCGACACTACACTAACTTGTCGAACTGGAACCATAAATCTGCAATGGTAATGAAACAGAAAATGGTAGTAGCCCACTTTTTTTGCATTTCTGCTAGCTTCGACTCTCTTCGATACATTTCATGCAATACCACTTTGCCTTTATACAAATTATACCGGGTAAAACCTAGAAATCTATTAACACTAACTGAACAAGTCCAAAAATAAGTTTTTATTACAAAACTTCTCATTTACATATACAAAACTGGATATTCTATCCAAAATATTATATAATACATGAATAGGCCACAATTCGACCTTTTTCACAACAATTCTCTTGGATGTATTTCATCCCCTTATGTACCTCTAGTACCTGCAAATATTTTCCCACGACGGGGTGAGCAATGCCTAGTAGAAAAATTCTCCTACAAGGGCTACTTCTCACCTAAATGCACATGCAATGGCACACATACATCATACCATATTCCATCTGAAAAATGCGATCCACATCAAGAACTCATTTCATGTCATGAATGAGATGAGACTCCTCGTACCCATAGCTTAGAGTCCTAGCAGAGCTCTCTCACACATGTCTGGCCTTAAGTGTGGAAACTGTCATTAGTGTTTCCTTGATGACTCTTTTCTTCAAACAAGTGCTTTTTTTATAACTCGAGTCATTAGAAAATCCTCGATGTTCATTTGATTTCCGGTAATTTATGCATTTATGGGTCAGGATTTTCGGGTTTACAGCGAGGATGCCACGCACATTTTCAACATTTTACGAGTCTTTTCATAGTCGGTAATCATGTCTAACTGCTTGAGACGGTGGGTCTTTCACCTGGGGGAATCTACCCGTCTTGCCCGCCCGACACACGTATATTTTTTTTTTTCATGTTTATGCGGCGAGTGAGTCTCACCGATTTTGAGCGGTGTCCCGTTTGAGACTCACCACATTCACGAAATGGTGAATAACAAATTACCATGCATGCACGAATGACGCTATGTTCTGTGAATATGAAATGCAAATATGTCATTTCATGCCGCGTAGGTTAAATGCGTCGTAGAAATACGTCTGACATTTCAATCATGATAATTATATTTTACACATATAATTTTCATTCGCTATATATCTGTCAATACATGAAACACGCCTTATATTAACATGATTTCCACACGAGCAGGATATTCATTTTCCAGCAATACCACATAAATCTGACTCACAAAAATCAAATATGGTCGGAGAAATTGAGTCTCGGACCACCTATGTGACTCTTTATCATTATTCATTTTTCCAATAATAACACACAACAAATCTCGAAGACATCAGTCCCAGGATCAAAACCGAGAAGCTTGAGCACGAGTTTGGGATTGCCAGGAATCGGAGTCCCGAGAATCTGGGATTAGATCCTGACCCGATTCTGACCAGAAGAATGACCATGCCATTAAATGACCTTTAGACTAGAAATAACTTGAGTAGGAAAATTCCCTATCTCTTGAGTTTAGTGAAACTCTACAATTTGGTACGCGTGTAGCTCTCATTCGTGGATCGACTTTGCTTCTCGAGCAGGTCGAGCCGACCGTCAGGCATGGAAAATTTTCCTTTCGCTCCCTTCCCCTCTTTCTCCACTCTTTACCTTTCGTTTTCCTTCTCTCATTTTTTTTTTCTCTTTTTTTTTCTTTTTTTCTGTTTGATTCTCATTCATAGGTTGATCAAAAGTGGGGCTCCCCCGGCTTTCCTCACCTACATGTCACATTCTCCCATTTTCTTGATTTCTCTTTCTTTTTCTCTTTTCTTTCTTTTTCTCTTTTGGTTCCCACCGAATTGTTTTCCTCTCCCTCATTATTGTTTGGTCTATTCCAAGTGAGAGGAAGATTCCTCTCACCTTCCTTCCTTCCTCCTCAACTTGACACACACGACTCAATACGGCTCATTTATCCAAGTTTCGTCATGCAAGCCTGGAGATACCACACCATACGTCATCACGCTACGTGTCAATCTCCCCAAGGCTGTAAGATCCACATGGTCATGCTATGCCATCGACACCCTAGCGCCAAAACTGAATTACGACCGCCTCTGATTCAACGAAATTTGATTGGGTAACTAGATTTCACGAGACGAATTCAACGGTGAAGTCTGTTTTGTCATCCGAGATCTAGAAAATTTCTGGTTTTCAACCGAAATTACCGTTTTACCCTTGTTCAGAAAAATTGAATTTTTCCTTGGTTTTACAAAACTGGTCAACTAAACATCACTTGCCCAAACTTTGTGACTAAAATAATACTTAAAAATAATTTAAAAATAAATCTAAGTAGTGAATTTAGAAATACCCAAAACAAATATCCATGACATAAAAAAATAGCAGGAATAGTAGAATTGAGCAAAGATGGTGTAAAAGAATTAGATAAATAAATTATTATTTAATGTAACTTTTAAAAAATTATTATGATATTATTTTAATTATTATGAGTATTTTTCATCCAAATCATTTTTTTTCAAGCGTTAATCTATAATGCCAAGAATGTATGTTTCAATTCTACAGATTGGTTGAGATCATTTTCTTTGCTTTTTTTTTTGTTGAATTTTTGAAATGTTTTTCTTATTTGTTTTCGATTTATAATTTGGGCTTAGTTTTACTATGCATGGTGCCATTCCCTTATTATTATTTTTTTTTCTTGTATTTTTCCTCTAATTCTGTTTGGTTGGTGTGAAATGCTGATTGGTTGGTGTGAAATGCTGATCTGATTAAAAGAAAATGAGAGTGAATCCACACGTATAGAAAAAATAGATTCTTGGTGAGATAATGATATCCACTTCTTTAATAAAATAATTTGTCTTTTTCTTAATTTTTTTTTCATTTTAAGCTAAAATTCTTTCAATAGATAATAACTTACACTTTTCTAAATGAAGAATTTTTAACTTCTCAAATGTTCAATATTTAAAAAAAATCTCATCTTTTTTATTTTTATTTTTTTTAAATATACTCACTTTTCATATTACATTGTTAGGTGGGAAACAGGCCACCATGGCTCTCATTGGTTTTTAGTAAATTAATATAAAAATAAATGACTTACAATTTTTTAAATGAAGAATTTTTAACTCCTCAAAGGTTCAATATTTAAAACATTTTCATCTATTTTTTTTTAAATATACTCACTTTTCATATTACATTGTTAGCTAGGAAACTGACCACCATGACTCTCATTGCTTTTTAGTAAATTAATATAAAAATAAAAATTGGCTCAAGTGGGCTAGTTCGGCCCTAACCCATGTGAGTTGCGGACTAATGCAAACGAGCCATTCGATCCATGACTTATTGGGGCTCCCAAAACCCATCAAATTAACAGATTAAAATGGGTTGCCCCACATTCCCAGCTCTATAATACAAAGATTGGAGCTTGGGATCTCTCACCCGTCCTACCTTTTATCATTTGAGCAAGATCTTAAGGGTATTTTTTCATCTATTTTAAAATACGAAAGAAAAAAGTCCAAATGTCTAACTCAGTTGGTAGAGCGTTCAAAGTTTTAAAAGGAAAAACATCGGGGAGGGGATGTGTTCGACCTCGTGTTGCGACAGAAATTCTGTGTCGCAATAGGGCTTGGGGTTGGGCCAGGTTTGGGTCGCGACAAGGGTCTCCTTGTGTCACGACAAAGTTTTCCTAAGGCGGCCATTCCTGTCACAACAGAAGATGTTATGTCACAACAGGGTTTCCAAGGGTGGTGTCGCGACGGTAATTTTTCTCGTCACGCACTACGTGCCAGCCTCTGCGACGTAGCGCCGGGCGTGCGCATGATAGCATAGGTATCGACGAGAGCGGGCGCATATCGGGCGGTAAGGTTGCACGCGCGATAGTCGCCAAGGTGCACAAGCAGCGCCAGGCGCGATCGCCAAGACACGATCGTGCTGATCAGTGGACTTTGTCTGATAGAAACTTCTCGCCGCGGACAACTCGTCTCGTGAAGCTGGGTGCACTTGTCAATAATCGCTTTGCGTTATTCATGGACACTATTTACAAGAGGTTTGATTCCAAATTTGGTTTCCAACCCAATGGGACTTGGAATAAATAAAATAAAAATAAAATGACCCCTGACTTAAAGTGCCATAGCGCTTGGTATCGTAGCTAGGTAAACAAATACCTGTGACTCGATGGGCACGAAGTTTAGATCATGCATCTATTGTGCATTTTGATGAATTGATGTGTGATATGTGCATGATTTATGTGAACATTTTACATGGTAAATTGAACATGGAACACTAGGGTTAGAAAACATAACCTTAGGGGTTTGGGTAAAACAAACTGACAATGATAATTTTGAAATTAAATTAAAGTCTATTAGTGGTTGGCATGTGCACTACTAGTTAGACTGAGACAAAAAAAAAAAATAATAATAACTCTGTTGTCATTTGACATGTGTAGATGGCAAGTCGAGGACAAGGGCATAGAGGGCGTCCACGAGGAGTGTAACACCCCAAAATATACCCTAGCAGTTTTCAGACATGTTTAGGGTTTAATGAAAGTTAAATATGAATTTTCGAGAAATAAAATGATAGACCCAGAAATTAATATGAGAGCAAAGGGTAAATATGAAATTACCACTTGAGGACCTAGTGGTCATAAAAGGGAAAGACTAGAGGTTAATGTATGAAATGTTTGAAAATGAAATGCAAATAGAAGAAGTTATGTGCTTTAAAGGTACTAGAGAGACTTAAACCAAAACGGGTTTTATTTGCTCCTCACAAACATGGCCTTAAGGAAGTGGGATAAGATGAGACCAAATTGGCCCTTAAGAGATTTTTCTCACTTTGAAAAGGGGAGCAGTGTTAGTAATAGTGCTCTGTGCCTATCGTATGGACATTTACGGGGTATTTCTTATGAGAATTAATTATTATGATGATTCGTATGTTTATTATATATAATGTCCTCGAATAATATTATTAATTATTCTAAATGTCCCTTAATCGATTATTGTTATGGGGAATAATAATGAATTAAGATTAGTATAAAGTTTGATTGATATTCATGGGATGAATATGTATATGAGATACAAATCAAATTATATCTATTTGTTGTTGAGAACAAATTTCGGGACGTAATTCGTCTTCGAGATTAATACATGGATCAAAGTCATAAGTTAATATCTAATAGTTGTGTCATTAAATCCTTTGGACCCGAGATCGCTATAGTTCTCAACATAAGGAATATTGTGTTTTTGATATAATCAAACGTTGTCTTTAATCTAGATGACTATAAAGGTTATACTTGAACATAATATAAATTATAGGAAGGAGATATGAACAATTAAATGGAATTTGTCCCTCTTATTATAAGAGAGATATCTCTCGTCCTTCGACAATTGTGATTGAGAAATGCATGGTCGTGCTCAAATGAACAACTGACGGAGATCAATGTCATTTGTTTAGTCGCCTAATTGCTTCGAGTAATCAAAGATAGAACGATAGTAAGGTCGACTTTGTCCATGCCTTATAAGCTCCTATCAAGATATCATGATACAAAGGATTATGTAATTAGCCATATTAAGGTTGTCTCGATCATGAGCTTTTCTTGTTTAACTCGGGTAAATATAATGTTCGCTAGAGGCCACTTATGACTTGTAAGATCAAAATGTGATTTAAAGTTTCATCGCCAATGTAAATTGAACCCATAAAGACGCATTACAAGAAAGAATAATAACTAAGATGGTTTTTTCTCGACTTCGTAGTAATTTAAAATGATGAGATTATTTTAAATTACAACAACAATTAGTTGTTATTTAAATTTGAATTTAATTTTTAGAAAGTTTTAAATTTGTGAACTGTTATGTTTTGTGAATTTAAATTGTTATTTAAACTAAATTCTACTTGAGAAAGTTTAAATTCGTGAAACGGTTATGTCTCGAATCTATGTTTCAGAATTTAAATTGTTATTATTTGGAAAAAGAGTTTTAAATTTACACAATATAAAATTGCTTTTGACTTAAAACCCTAAAAGACTATAGATATATATATATGTGAGACATATATATTTTGTAGTAGTCGTCTTTTACTCCGAGAACAACCAAAAACAGAGAGAAAGAAAAGAAAAACCCTAATTTCGTTTTGAGAAATATCAAACCTTGAACTAGCATTCAACAAAGATCGTTTATTATTTGTTCGTGTGTGGATACTTGTAGAGGGTGGTCGCTTTTCAGAAAGGCAACACCTTTGAAGATCCGAATAAACCAAGACGCAGACTTTGAAGGCTTGACGAATCGATCTACAAGAAAGGGTGGTCGCTTTTCAAAAAGGTAGCACCTTTGAAGATTCGAATAAACAAAGATGCAGACTTTGAAGGCTTGACGAATCGATCTACAAGAGTGGGTGCTCACACCCTTCCTTCTCGGTTTTTATGAAACGCATGTGATCCTTGGTGGGTTAAGGGATAAAAAATTTTAAATTCCACGCATTTCATGTTCCAATCGAGGCCGATATCTCGCCTCCCAACCCACGCTAGGCTCCCAATTAAGAGAAGAGAAGAGAAGAGAAGAGAAGAGAAGAGAAGAGAAGAGAAGAGAAGAAAGAAGAGAAGAGAAGAGAAGAGAAGAGAAAGAAGAAAGAAGTGTTTGCAAGAGATATAAGGTATGGATCTTTGTATTTTTGTATGGAATCTAATATTGAGTATGGATCTTTGGATCTTTGTATGGAAATCTAACATTTAGTATGGATCTTTGGAGTTTTGTATGGATTCTAACATTAAGTATGGAACTTTGTATAGATTTGTATGGAATCTAACATTAAGTATGGAATTCTAAAGTTTGTATGAATTTCCATGCTATTGGATAGTTAGTAGCTTGTCCCTAAACCTAGAGTTTTGTTAGAATTTCATCCTAACCCTAAAATTATTGAAAGTAAGGTTGATAAAACCCTAAATGGTACAAGAAAAATGTGGAATCCTCCCTTTGAGGTTGGATTCATGGTGTAATTTCAAGTAATGGAGTCAAGTTAGAACAAACCTAACTAATCCTTGTGTTTGGTTTAGGTATGTTTATAATCTATTAAGTTGTTTTGGGAGTAACCTACAAAGGTTTTGAAGTAAGATGAGTATTGAAAGATGATTTGAGTAGAATAGAGGTTACAAGATGAATATGAGTAATTGAAGTATATTGATTTTTGAGTTGATTTTGGGTAGCAAAAATTGGAAAAATGGTGAGAAAACCACCATTTCGTGAAATTTCATGCTTGTAAATTCAGATCCGTATTGAGTGATCTCAAGTTTCACTGAATCCATGACAACAAAGATCCCAATAGTACCTTCAAATTTTGACTCTATGTGGTCTAAAAATTCACTCAAAGTGGGGCTATGTTCAAAGCCACCGGTCTCTTTTGAACATAGAGTAGTCCCTAAGAGCTAGTGATTATAACTTTGAGTTTCGGTACTCCGATTTAGGTGATTCCAGTTGGAGAAGAATCCTTAGCACCTTAGCTTCAAAGGATTACAAAGAACCAGAGTCGGGTATGGAGTTAAGACCCCTGAAAAATGAGTATTTCAAACTGCTCCTAGTGTAAAATGGGCAAAATGACTAGTTTGACAAAAAAAAAAAAATTAATAACTCGAAGCTTGATGATTCAATTGAATGATTCCAATTTCTAAAGTGCAGATCTGATAGAGGAACAAGAATACATGAATGATGTGTAAATAAATAGGCATCATACTGTACAAGTGTATGAAATGCCATATGTAATAGGCATGAAACAAGAAAATTATAGGAAATGCAACATGTATAGATGTGTTCATGAAACATGAATATGATATGAAATATGAAAATGAACTGAAACATGAACATGAACATGAAAGGCAATATGTCATGAACACATAATGTGGTTAAGTTATATATGATTATTATCACATAGAATCCAGAAAAGATAAAGAATGATATGAAATACATGAATGAATGAGTGCACGTGCTCGATCGCTGTTTTCAGACTCGCTATTTCGCTTTAAAGACTCGTTACGTGGTAGACAAGTTCTCGACCGCTCCATGCAAAAATCATTACTGTTACCTGAATGACAAACGATGCGGATTCAACAACCGAACTGCCTTCCTTTAAATGTCGCCCTATACCATATGTGAGATTGCAATATTGAATGAGATTCATATCGCTATCGACGACAAACGTGACGTGATTCAAACAACCGACCGTCAGAATGCCTAATTTCTATAGTCATATGTGAGATTGCACGTTGAATGTATATTCAAGACGCTACCGAATGACAACAGACGTGATTTAACAATCAACTGTCGTGAATGCCCACTTCTATAGTAATATGTGAGATCGAATATTAATGTGAGATCACATTGTTAATGAATGACAACAGACGTAAGATTCAATTTAACCTAATCGCTCGTGAATGTCGACTTCTATAGCCATATGTGAAATCACAACCGAACGCTGAAAAGAAAGAAAATGATTCGGCAGTATTTGAACAAGTATAAGATCCAAAAGCAAGAATAAGTTCCGTAATACAAGTATATAAGATCCGAAAGACAGCATGTTCCGTAATACAAGTATAAGATCCGGAAGACAAGAATAAGCCTTGTAATACAAGAGCAAGATCCGTAAGACAAGTATGGTATGCTCCAGAAAACGAGTAGAAGATCTGAAATACAATAATAAGCTTTTAGTAATGCAGTATAAGTTCCTAAGACCGTGATATGTCTCGTAGTACAAGTATAAGATACAGCAAATTAGTATATTTCATAGTACGCACTGTGTAACTCGTAAAGGTTTAAGCACCGCACTCCTACTCTAGAGATCTGAATAATTATAAGTCCGAGACAAGTATCGCATAAGTCCGATATATCTCTCTTTGGGAGATTCAATACATAAGTAATGGTGAATCGAATAAGTATGTGTCCTACGGGAGATAAGTATAAGTATGTGTACTATGGGAGATAAGTATAAATATGTATCCTACGGGAGATCAGAATAAGAATAAGTCTGCTATAAGTATAAGTTCAGTATCGTAGACGAGAGATCTGAACAAGCATAAGTTTGTTACAAGGATAATTATATATGTAAATGTATTATAAGAATTCATGAAGATTCAGATATCTGTTACTGTTATATGTTTATTATGATTCAGTTATAAGTTATAAGATATGTTTTCCACTAAGCCGTAAAAGCTTAAAGACGGCTTTAATCCGTGTAGGTATAAAGGAGAAGACGTCCGAAAATCCCCGCATACCGCCGGCCAACACACCCAAGTAGGGTTCACTCTATATGTAGGTTCCTACGCTGATGGTAAATGTAAAAGTAGCCGCTTTTTGTATATGTAAATGGGACTCAAGATATGTGTATAGATTTGACGGACACCACTCCCAAGTGGTAGTTCTTTTCAGATATGTAAATGATTTTTGTTATTACGTAAATCGTTTCAGATACCCACAGTACACAAGTTTAGCTTTGAGAAAAAAACAGTAGTATCCCACCAGATAGCCCCAGGCCTCGAACTCGTCTCGATCCCAGCCACGGGGCCCACTGAACCTGGGCAGATGTGGGAGATAGTGTATCATCGTCTCGCGGACCAAATAGCCTTTGGCGGGAGGGCCTCTGAGCTCGCAAGTACTCAATATTGCACAAAGCAAGTAAATGGGGGTTGTGAGGTTTCAATAACCTCTAGAGGTTTAAGACACATCATCCTCTAACATTCACGAGAGGAGGGGATCCGATGGTGGCTGACCATTGGTTTCGGCAGATTGAGAAGATATTGGAGGCTATGGAGATCACCTCCGACGTGACTAAGATTAGACTAGCTATTTCTAGCTGAGGTGAACCCCGCAAGGGCGACTGTTAAGACTTCTAGAGACATAAGAGGCAATCACTTCCAGGTGGTTCGACGAGCTCTTCTCACGGGCAAGTATTTTTCTACCACCGCAGCATAAGGTCCTGGAGTTCCTGAGTCGCGCTGTGACCTTAGCGACGGGCAGATGGACCACGGCTAAATCACAGAAGCTGCCCGCCGCCGATGACCGGCGGCCACGCATTACGCCGCGAAGCTGATACCGGACTCAAGTCGTTCATCCGGCAAGATCATAGGATTCCTCCTGGCAGGATATGGACTCTATGGTCAGGATTGCAATGGCCATAAAGAGAGAGATGAGATGCACCGAGCATCCAAGGCATGAGCCGATGACAAGAGCAGCAGAGCGCCTCTCTTCTAGTTCGGGGAAAGCGTTCTTAAGGCTTCTAGTTCGAGGTTGTGGCCACCAAGGCTAAGGCCAAACTAGAGCTTCCAGTTAGTCAGGACGGATGACGTGTTATCTCTACAATCAACCCAATATTATTAGGCGAGATCGTCTGGGAGGCAGGGGATCCTGTGGTTTCTCGACATAGCTTCATTCATCCGTGGGACAAAAGGGACATAGTTTATTCATCTTCACACCCTGTGGGTCGAGAAACCGCATTAAATCCCAAGGTGCTGCACGCGCTTTCTCTACCTTAGATAGGCCGAGGGGCCATAGTTCGGGTCGTAAGTGTAGGATGTGGCCCACAGCCGGACGTTATGACTCGGGCACTACGCGACACACCACGCATCGAGCCAAATGAATCGCCGGCTATATAAGGTATGTTTCGCTATTCACCTGGGGGCAAGGATACTATTTGATTCTCAGACAGATTCATTCATCACCGATTCGTAGAGAGAATCGGGCTTAGGAGGTTGGCACCTTGGAAAAGCCGTTTGTATGAGTTCCTCCCACAGAACAAGAGCGTGGATCCGATATGTCAAGCTGCCGAGATCTCTCGATTCTTCACGTTGACCCGAGGGTTACGGACATCGAAGCTCCTAATGGCCATCCTTAGGATGGACCTAAGACTAAGATCGAGTCGGTCATTGATTGTGATGCAGGAGTGGCTATCGCTCACACAACCTGGACGAAAAATCTTGTTATGTTTCCTCATGGGACAAGCAACGTATGTGTTTCACCCCACCGTGTACCGAACTGCATGGCATAATGGGGCTTGATGGTTGGCTAGCAAGTCTTACCTTAGAGGATGAGGTGAGACAGAACTTGGATTTCCCTTAGGTAGTCTACGAGTATGAGGATGTTTTTTTGGATGAGCTATCGGGATTACCTCCGTAGAGGAATGTAGACTTCTATATTTAGTTACACCCTGGTACATCGCCCATTTCTATGACTCCGCATATGATGGTGCCGGTTGAGTTGCAGGAACTCAAGGTCCAGATACAGGAGTTGTTGGACAAGGGTTTCATTAGACCGAGCACTTCACCATGGGGAGCTCCAGTTTTGTTTGCAAAGAAGAAAGATAAGACCCATCGACTGTGCATTGACTACCGATAGTTAAACAGGGTTACGATCAAGAATTAGTATCCATTACCGAGGATTGATGATTTGTTTGATCAATTGAGAGGGGTGAAAGTCTACCTTGCTGCACCTTCACACTGTTATCATCAATTGAGAGTTGTGGAGGCGTATATCCCGCACAATGCTTTCAGACGCGATATGGGCACTTTGAGTTCACAGTGATGTCCTTTGAATTGACGAATGCACCAATAGCATTCATGGATCTTATGCATAGGCATACAAACCCTATTTTGAATCGCTTTAAGGTGACCGCTGACCATTTTGTTCCTACTCCTGGGCCTCGAGGAGGAGCATGAAGATCATTTCTTGAGGGTCGCCTCAGCCTTAAGGACCATCAACTATACGCCAAGTTCAGTAAGTGTGAGTTTTGGCTTGTTGAGGTGAGATTCTTAGGACACATAGTGTCGCCTGCCGTGTCGGTTGGACCCCGAGAAGGTTGAAGCCAGACAGCTCGAGAGCTTCCTAAGTCGCCGAACCACGCTTTCGATCGGGGATGCTACGTGAGGTTCATCAAGCGATCACCAGAAGCACCCATGATGAGACTAACCCGAAAAGAAGGTCAAAGTCTGAGTGGAATGACATGTACGAAGGCATTCTAGAATCAAGAGGAGGCTTACTCTCAGCCTCCTATTCGATAGTCCCTGAGAAAGTGGGTGAGGCACATAGTATATTGCGATGCTCCCGAAGGATCTGGATAGATGCGTTTTTGATGCAAACCGAGAGGGTAGCGTATTACTTGCTCCCTAGAGCTGAAGAATCATGAGCGCACTACTTCTCACACACAACACGGACTTGGCGGCCGTAGTCTTGCCTTGAAGACTGGTGCTACCACCACCCATACGACGAGCGCTTGAGGTGTTCTCTAATCACGCGGTATGAGGTACATTTTCACACAATGGGACCTCAACATGAGGCAACGTAGGTGGATGGAGTTTTTCGAGGATTATGACTTCACTTTGCATTACCACTATGGTAAGGAAAATGTGATGGCTAATGCACTCAATCGGAAGTCACAGGGAGTACTGGCCAGTGTAGCTTCCCCGAAGTAGCAGATGCTCGAGATTGTGGGCCAATTCGGACTACAGTACAATGATCGGGCTCAGGGTACTTTGGGAAGTCTAGTGGCTACACCATCCCTATTGAGCAAAGATTATCCTGCGCGTGGACGTAGAGATGCTGTCCATTGGGGTGGACCGAGCAATACCAGTATAGTGACTACAATGGGCCATTCACATAGATGAGTCTTCTGCATGAGGACTCCGGTCATGAAGTTCCCCTCAAAATAACGATTCGAGAGACTGTGGAGTTCCACTACTCACGATCTGCCAGGTAATCCGTGTGACACTAAGATGTATCGTGATTCGCCGCTAAGACTACCGAGCTGGATGAAGAGACACAAGTTGGGACTTGTTCGAACATGCCTCACGTGTCGCCAGTTAAGGTTGAGCACCAAAATCCGGGAAGGCTACTCCACCATCGGAGGTAAATGAAAGCAAGTGGAGCATGTCACGTTGATTTGTGACCCATTCTGCCACTCGACACCACCGCTATATTACGATGCTGGGCAGAGTGATAAGGATCGCCTGACTAAGCCTACATTACTTCTTCTAGTCGCGCTTAATGACCTTCGCCATCGAGGAATTTTCCGCTTGTATATTTGAGAGATTGTCCAGCTACATGGAGTGCCAGTGTCCATAGTGTCGAACAGAGATCCCAGATTTATGGCACACTTTTGGAAGAGCTTCCAAAAGGCCATAAGGGTACGGTTGACGATGAGCACCACTTATCACCCACAGACAAATGGTCAGTCATAGAGGATCATACAGGTTTTAGAGGACATGCTACGAGCATGTGTTCTGGATCATAAGGGTAGTTAGAAATAACACTTTCCCTTAGTGGAATTCGCCTATAACAACAGTTATCAAGCGAGTATACAGATGGCACCCTATGAGGCCTTGTATTGGAGGCCATGTTGATCGCCGATTTGTTAGACAGAGGTGGGAGAGAGCTCCATCAATCGGTCCCGATCTACAGAGACACTCATATAGTGAAGGCGGGTTTGATACTAGTGTTCCTCTACCTACCGTAGGCCCAGAGAAGAGCTACACCGATAGCGCGGCCGACCTCTAGAGTTCGGTGGTGGGAGATCACGCCTTCTTCAAGGTGATGCCTAAGAGAGAGTGGTCGTGTTCAAAGCTGGGAAGCCGAGGTATACCCAGCCCTTCGAGATACTGAGAGGCGAGCATATTTTGCATCGGCTACACCTACCTCACCTGAGCTTATCAAGTGTTCACGAGGTGTTCCATGTCTCCATGCTCCGAACGTATACTCCAAATCCAGCCCATGTAATGGATTGGGGAGAGATTGTTGTTGACATAGATCGGACCTTCGAGGAGGGACAAGTGCTCATGGATAATAGGACGTTTTTGCGACGCAAGACCCGTGCGACTAAAGGAAAGTGCTTGCGGGCAACACCGAGGAGCCGGAGGAGCAACAAACATCGAGACACGATGTGTGCCACCTATCCCTTCTTATTTAGGGATGAAGGTATGTGGTTTAGTCGCTAGTAATTAAATGACTAGTTACATGCATGAGGTTGTGTACATTGCATATGCATGACGGATATGAATGTGTGTTAATTTCGCATGAAATTCTTAAGTAGGAAGAAATGTAAAACCTAAGAAAATTCAATTTTTTTGAAAAATGGTAAAACATTAATTTTGGTTGAAAATCTGGAATTTTCCTAGATCTCAAATGACAAAACGGACTTCACCGTTGGGATCGTCTCACAAAATCTAGCCACCTCGTCACATTTCGTCGCATTCTGAGATAGTAGAAATTTCACGTTTTTCGAGGCACCAAGAGTAACGAGTGACACTTGGCACATGTTGGATGGCTCACATTAAGCCATGTGTCAAATGGAGGGGAAATGTCAAACAGTCTAAGGGGTGGCCATGTGTCACCACCTAAGAGGATGGAAATCAAAAGTTATGGATAAGAGGAAAAGGGGAATCCAAGAGAGCCAATGAGAGGGTGACACGTGGCAAGAGAGGACATCTCACATGAGCAAGTTTGACCAAACCGGTAGAGGGAGGAGAGGAAAGAAGGAGGGAGATAAAAGGGAGAGAAGAAGAGAAAATGAGAGAAAGACTCCTCCTTCTCTCTAGAATTCTCGGAGATCCGACCGTCGGCGTTCGTCGGAGCAAGAGACAAAGTCGATCCCCGCAGCGAGAGCTAATTGTGGGTACCGAAATCAGGGAGTTTTGACAAACCCCAAGAGGTAGGGGTTTTTCTCCTACTTGGTTTAATCCTTGTCTAAGGGTCATTCAAATGGTTAAGGTATTTCAGTCTATCCATCAGGCGCATCTCAAATTCCAAAGATTGGATCGCATGTCGTGGATGTTGGGACTATTTTCGACACCGAGGTTGAAATTACGATCGCTTTTTAACAGTCGAGACCAAATTTGGGACTCAAGCTGACAAATTCCGTAATCCGAAATTATGGGATCGTTTTAGGCAACCCGGATCGATTTTTGACTAATATCGTCCATGTGTGCCGCGATGCAGCTATCGCTAAAATGAATAACATGTTGGTTTTATGAAAATTTTATGTCGATGCATGCTCGCTGATATGTTGACATGATGAATGAAAATTATTTGCCATAAACTGGAAATTATGCATGTAACTTAATATGGCAAGGTTTACATTCCATATGCATCTGCATCACGTGTCGAAGCCCGGGTGTGGGTCAGATACGATGGTCGATTCAATTCATTCTGATGATCGTGTGGTGAGCTTGGAAATAGGACAACGACCAAGATCGAGACTCACTTCCGCTCTGAAAATAATAATAATAATAGATCACTGTGTTAGGGCGTGAAGAAGACGGGTAGATCCCCCTGCAGGAAAGACCCAAATCCATCTCACGCTAGGATACCTATCATCGCTTCTGCGGAAAGACCGTGAAAAATGTCGGGAAGGCGCATTTCACGCCCCCGCTGTGAGAACTCAAAAATACGCAGCCCACAAATAAACACACGGGATTTGATGAAATTCAAAATGAATATCGAGGTCTGGCCCATCGAGTCAAGTCATCAGAAACACCAATGGTCGGTTTTTCACACTCACGCCAGACAGTATGGAGGAGTTCGCTCTAAATTTTGGGTTAGGTACGAGGAGTCACATATCATGCATATCATGAAATATTCTGTATAGGACTGCATTTTCTGTATGGAATGTGTTTTGTTGTGCATGGCTACGCATGTGCATTTTAGGTGGGAGTAGCCCTCGTAGGGAAAAATAAATTTTTCTATCGGGCATCAGCTCACCCGTCGTGGGAAAATAAATATTTCTGCACCGGAGGCTCACCCGGGACCTTAAGCTCACCCAAGACCTTAGTAGTGAAGGAAAGGTTAGATTTGGTTTTGTTTCGTATTTTGTGAATTTTCGTAGAAACCCGCTTGTTTACGTAGTAAAGAAATGTGTGGTCAGAATTAAACTCATTTTGTATGGTTAATACATTTTGGCAAGTTTTCCAGGTTTTATGTTGCCTTTGTAATAAAGAGGCTATTTTATATCGACTTCGGGGTGTTTTGGAAGAAAAAGAAAATAAGGGATTGAGGCGAAGAGAACCGTAACGGGCTACCACCATTTTCAGGTTTTGGTCAGCAACGAGAATGCCGGTTCATGTCAGCGATCGTGGTCCTCTGGCCGCGATAGGTCCTCAAAGCCAGAGCTAACGACCTGCCGATGCTAATAAATCCGCGCGGCGCCGCGATAAGCTTTCGGGGCTTGTGTCGCGACAGAGGCCTTGCGGTCACGACATGGCACCTAGGCTCGGCCAGACGCTCGTGGGTCGCGACGTATCTTCTCCGCCGCGACAGACTCGCCTCGTGTCGCCACGTAAATTCCGTGTCACCACATGGCTCTGGGGGCTAGGCCGCGTTTAGGTCGCGACGCGGTCTCTTTCAGGTCGCGACGTAGTTTCTCCTAAGCGGCGGGCCAATTCGCTGCGACGTAAGACGTTATGTCACGCACGTGGTTTCCGGCGGTGGTGTTTGCTGATGCGTTCTTTGCTGCAATCCATGTGCCGTGCCTCGCGTGGAGTGACGTAGGCCGGGCGCACGCCGCCATAGACTCCGGCCCGCGACGAGCCGCGACGTAGTCGCCGCGCTCACAACGACGCCGAATTACGATCACAGCGGCGAAGACGCGACGACAAAAAGGATACGCCGCATGACCAATGCGATTGTGGACTTCACGCGCAGAGAAACTTCTTTTGTCGTAATAAACTTGTCCGTAATCCAATAGTAATTAGGCTGTACGCGTTTGAGCTACTGTTCATGGATACTGTTTACAAGAGGTTTGGTTCCAAATTTGGTTTCCAACCCAATGGGATCCGGAATAAAAATAAAATAAAAAAATAAAAAAACGACCCCCAAGACTTGGGGTGTCACAGGATGAGGGATCACAAGCTTCAGTCCTGGAGACGCTTACTACATTGTAACAAAGTGCTTAGTTGTCAAAAAAAAAAACGAAAGAAAAATAAAAGAAATCAAATAGAAAAATATTTTTTTAAAGCCTAAGTTTTTAATACAATACGTTAAAAATATCCTCATTAGACTAATCTCGAACCCCCTTCTATGCCCTTACCTTTTGACAAAATAATGAAATATATATATACCCTTGCTTGACCACGATTGGCAATTTCATATATATATATCCCACTTCGTCTTTCCAAATTTCCTTCCAACTTCTTTCAATATTTAAACAAATTCTAAGTTAGATATCATAAATAAGCTTTATAATTTTTTTAGGAATATTTTCTTGATTAATTAAAATTAAAGTATAGAAAAATAAACTATAATTAATTAGACTAAAAACAATAAATAAATAAATAATGAGAACATTTAAACTTTGTTTTCTCAAAGCAAATTATAAAAAAATCATCTAAGACCTGTTTGGTTATAGTTTTTGAAAACTATTTTTTATTTTGAAAAGTAAAGAAAAAAGAAAAACAGGGAGAACATTTAATTCCCTTTTTTATGTTCTGAAAAACATGAAAAACCCAAAAAACACTAAATTGAGAGAACAAATATAGTTTTTAGAGAACACCATTTTGGTTTTTGTTTTTTGGTTTTGTTTTGTTTTGTTTTTTTTTTTTTGTTTTGTATTTTTTAATGAAAGAAATATTTTTGTAAATAAAGAATATTCATATATTTGGGGATCATAAGTATAGTCTTCTCATACTCTTGTTTTAAGTGTGAAGATCTGAATTTTTCTATTCAACCATTTTCTTTAAATAAGATTGTATTATGATCACATTTTGATTCTAATTATGTCCCTCTCATCTTCTCTCATTATACATAGAGCCACAAAGATTAAATCTTTACTTTAAATATTAAAGAAAAATTTTGTCTTATTTCTATACACCATAAAGTTTTCGCAACTTTTTATCTTTTCTTTTATTTTAATTTCTCCTTGTAGATGTGTTATTTCACATCAAAACTTGAAATATGAGAAGCTTGAATTGCCTTGTAAGTTGTCGGCCACAGAAAGCACCAGTTGTAATCAGATCAAAGGTCCTTATATGATTTACATCGGAAGAGGGAGTGAATTTTTTTAATGGCAAGGTTCAACACATGAATGAAAGGAGTTTGCCACCACTTTACCATTTAGGTACAAAGTATTCTTTTAGTTTTCAATTCAACTTTTTTTTGTGATTGTAGTTATAATCTATTAAAATGTATGACAATTGCTTAAAATAATTGATTTTTTTTATCATTCTCCTTGACTAGGATTCCTAAATTTTGCGATGGATCAGTCAATCCTGTTATGGAACAACTCTATGGAAGACCGTTAGGTCTTAAATTCAATGAAGCAACATGCAAGCTTTACATCTTATTTTGGGTTGATGGTTGTTGGGTGCAATGGTGGAGTTGCCAAACAATTGGAGATTAGTACCAAAGGAGTCCCATTTCGATTCACTAATGCCTTAGATATTGATCAAAATACCGAAGTAGTATATTTCTTCATTGCTCTAATATTAAAACATTAGTAAATTACTCATTCATAGTTTTCTTTTCTTTATTACTTTGCTTATAGTCCCTATGTTAATCTATTAATAAAGATATTAATTTTTAGATTTTATGTATAGTGCAATCACAGATTAGAGATGAATCAGATACTAAAATATGATCTAAGAACAAAAAATGTGATGGTGTTGCTAAGAGACTAATCCTTTCAAATGGGATTGCATTAAACAAAGATAATGATTTTGTTTTAGTTGCTGAAACTATTGTTGCCAGTGTCACAAGATATTGGCTTCGAGGTCAAAAACCTTAAACAAGTGACACCTTTACACAACTTGTTGGATGTCCGGATAATATTTAAAAAAACACTCGTGGGGAGTTTTGGGTTGCACAAAATAATTGTGGAATACCAAAGCTCAAAATCAAGTCGATAAGACTTAATGAGGAAGGAAAGATAGTGGAAGAACTAAGCCAGGATGTTGGTCCAAATAATGAAGTTCAAGAGAAAGATAATAGTTTATGATTAGGTTCTATAATTTATTCATACATAGGTTTATTGAATTAGAATGTTTTTAGTAATTATTATTATTTTACATGTAAATTTTTGAATTTAAATTATCATTTATTTGTTGTTAAAAAAAAAAAATATCGTTGTTAGATTTTGTCGATTAAGGAGATTTTCCTTATTTAAAACTCGAAGTATTTTAATCTTTCTCTTTCAAAAAATTAAAATAAAAAATATTATCTAAATTCAAGTATTTACTAAACATTTGTTAAGTTGTAACGCCCCAATTTTAGGGGTCAGCTGACAACTTAGATCAACCCTCACATTCTGTCTTAGGTCATGTTGCACCTAAGTCTTCATACCGGAACAGTACTAACTACCCGTGGACACCAAGTTACTCGGCACCACTTCCATACGTCCCTTCATCGAGACCCATTAATTCATATTTAAATCTAAAATATGAAAAGAAGACAATTAATTATAAGCGTGAGGTCACGATCCACGGCCCTCTTGCCATAATTGTATGCCCAGGCTATTCATACAATAGTCCAAAAGAATTTTATCAAAATTCTTTTATACAAATACTTTTACAAAAAAAATACTCAAGGCCACATGTCGGCCTCCTTCACAATCACGGCCTTATCAGAGCGTCGTCTCCCTGTGCACTCCGTGTACCTGAAAGGGGGTCCCACGATGGGGTGAGCAAAGCCTAGCAGAGAATAATTCCTCCAAGGGCTACTCCCCACCTAAGTGCACATGCAATGGCACACCACACAGTCAAGTAAAAACATGCACGTTCCTACTCAAATGTTTACATGTCATGGATGGGAATGTGACTCACCCTATCCCATGTCTTGAGTTCTCACCTACTCCCTCACACATGCATATGCTGAGAGGGTCATGATAGGAGTAGAGCAAAGCCCGGTAGAATAATTCCTCAAGGGCTACTCCCCCACCTAAGTACACTACAATGACACACCACCACAGTCAAGTAAAAACATGCACGTTCCTACTCAAATGTTTACATGTCATGGATGGGAATGTGACTCACCCTATCCCATGTCTTGAGTCCTGCGACTCCTCACACCATGCATATCTTGAGTGAAAAACTAAGCCGTCATTTTGTTCCATGTGACCATTTTTCCAAATAGCTTTTTTTTTTTAATGAATCAAATCCATTGGACGGTTCCCAATATCAACTTGCATTTCCCAAGTTGCGTGTGTTTTATGCATTTGTGGACCCACGGTTCAGGAGTTCCTACTGCACTACGAGGCCGTAGTCACGCCTTTCCAAAATTTTTACGATCTTTTACAGCCGGTGAGCATGTCTAACAACGAATGCCGGGTCTTTCACAAAGGGGGGGGGGGATCTACCTCAACTTGCTATGCCCAACACACATTTTTCATTTTCAAAACCGTAAGTCATTTTTGGACGTTGTCGTTTATCAGTCAACCATCGAATACGAACCTGATATCGATCAAACATGTACCATGACATCCCATCAGACACTAAACAGTGTCGATTTTTACCTTTTACTCACACACCCATGCCATCGTGTCTTAAGTACATAATGCAATGCGATCATGTTATTGCCTATTCATACCATGCTACATACATAATGAGCGCTACATGTGCAGGCCTACTCATGCACTGTTACCATTATCATTTGACGTTATATCAAAAAAGCATATAAATTCCAAATATATCACATAATTCATGCCAGCATATCAATACACGCATACATTGACATCACGAATCACTACCACTCGAGTAGTAACGTACATTAACCTCTAGGCCTACTGGTGACACAACATGTCCACAACTAGCCTACAACAAGTCATATGATGGCCTTGATTTCATGCCTGACAATACCACTCAATTATCACTTGGCGACACCGCGGCGATTCATCTCTCAATCCAATATGTATGGTGCCATGTTGCTGGTTCTTTATCACTATCGCCGCCCAGGATGACGCAATCAATTCATATAATAGGCCTTCCAAAGTAAGCCTCGATCATACTTAACTAGGCCATGGAATCGACCGCCGTGGTTACTGCCAGAGCTTGAACCAGCCACAGCTAGCCCCCGGTCGGGGTTGACCACGAATCGGCTCTTGAAGCTGTGCGTCTCATATCATGAGACCCATACGCAAGTAAAATGGCCACGTCGGGCCCATACATCCATGCTCGCCAAAATGTATATTTTATACAAAAAGAATTTATTTACAATTTGTTTTGATTACAAATTTATCGAAACTCAGTCTTTGCAAAGTTTTACAAAGTAAAAATCAGGGCATACTAGACCATTCTTAAAGCTAAGGCGGATGTTGTCTTAGTGCTCTAGGCCTATTGTATGGACATATTAGTATTTGACTATTTATGAAATTTATTATTATGATGATTTGCATGTTTATTATATATAATGTCCTTGAATAATATTATTAATTATTCTAAATATTACTAATCGGTTATGGTATGGGAATAACCAATGGAATTAAGATAGTATAAAGTTTGATTGATATTCATGGGATTGAATATTGTATGAGATAAATCAAATTTATATCTATTTGTTGAGAACAAATATTGGACAGACCAGATCTTGAGATTAATACATGGATCAAAGTGTGATTAATCTTAATAGTTGTGTCATTAAATCCCATTTTGAGATCGCTATAGTTCTCAACATAAGAAGAATATTGTGTTTTTGGCGATATATTAAGCGTTGTCTTTTAATCGGATGACTATAAAGTTATACTTGAACACCAGTATTATATGTGAGATATGGCGATTAAGATGGAATTTGTCCCTCTTGACATAGAGAGATATCTCTTGGAGTCTCGGCAAATTGAGGGGCGAAATGCATGATCGTGCTTAAATGAATTGATGGAGATCAATGTCATTTTGTTTAGTCAATCCTAATTGGGTTTGGTAATCAAAGATGAAACGATATAAGGTTGACTTGTCATGCATATATTCTATCAAGATATCATGAGACAAAGAATTATGTCATTAGCTATATTAAGTTGTCTCGGATCACTTGGGCTTTTCATTTAACTTGGGTGAGTCATAATGTCTTGCTAGAGGCCACTTATGACTTGTAGGATCAAAATGTGATTTAGGCCTACCAATGTTAATTGAACCTATAGAATCACACATTGAAACGAATAATATGATTATGGTTTTCACTCTCGTGTGTTTAAAATGATGAGATTATTTTAGAAATTACAAATAACAATTAGTTGTTATTTGTTCGAATTTAATTTTGAGAAAGTTTAAATTCGTGATTTAAATTATAACAAATAATTAATTTGTTATATTTTCTTATTGGATAAGGAAATAATCTGTAAAGGGTTTTTTTAAAAGAGTTTTAAATATATAATAATATAAATTTGTTTCCTTATCGATAAGTTTCGGAATTATTAATATATTAAAGGAAGTTTCAATATATTATAATATAAACAAATTAATTTCCCTTATCGATAAGGATTTGAATTTAAAGTTATTATGTTAAGAGTTTTAAATATATAATAATATAAATTCGTTTCCTTATCGATAAGGATTAAACTAAATTGTTATATTTAAAGGGAAGTTTTAAATATATAATATTAAAAATTAGTTTTGATTTAAAACCCTATGGACTTATATAAATATATATATGTGAGACATATATTTTTGTAGTAGTCGTCTTTTACTCACAAGAACAACAAAAAAGCAGAGAGACCTACTAATTTTGTTTTGGAAGGCAATGGAGCAGAACTTCATTCAGCAGTCGTTGTTCATTTGTTCGTGTGTGGATTAACATGGGGTGAAAGTCATTTTCGAGGAAAGGCATCGCTGAGAATCCCAGAATAAGCGAGACCTTGAGACTTTGAAGGAAGCAGCGAATCGAATCTCACAGAAAGATAAGTTTCGTTTACCCTTCCTTCGGTTTCGCAAACGCATGATCCTTAGTGGGTTCAAAGATCAAAAATTGTATTCACTGCATTTATGTTCCAGTTCAGATTGAATGTGCATAGCAAACGCCGGATGCATCCCATTCGGCGCGTCTTAGGTGCGAAATAGTTTTTCCTGAACAAGATTAGAGCAATGCCCAGCCGGGTTCTGAATTCCCCTACATGGGTTGCTCCCCACCTAAGTGCACATCATAGTAGCTTAGCGAACACATTGAGCAAATGCGCAGTCTGCTGAATGTCTACGCCCCATGATACCCACCAGTCTCTTGAAACTCCTCATAACTTGCCATGTATGAAGTTTATTTTCAAAACAAAAATATTTTTTTTACATTTAAAATCCTTTGGACACTCTCCGAAACCCTAGGACATACTCCGACCATGGGAAATCTCTAAATCTGGACATCCTCCGAACAGTGGACAACCTCCGAGTATTAGACAACCTCCGAACAGTGGACAATTCCCAATAAAACTTTTATTTAACCTTTGGACATTTAAAGTTTCTTTTAAAATCATGCGCTCAGTTGGGCTGATGTCGCACCGCGACCACCATGACCTGGCAATGTGAAATCTTACCGCCATTCGACAATTATGATACCAAAACCGCGATGCGATTTACGAAGTCGACACTAAACCGTGACTGAACCATGCGCCACCCAATTATAAGTCATTGTAGTGTAATTTTATTACATTTATTTCATGTCACGCGAATGTTATAACTACATGCAACATAATCTTCATGGATGGTTTAACACCTCCTACACACAATTTGTATGTTGTTAATGCCAAGCAATAACACCTGAATATATGGCACACAAGGACCATTTGGTCGCGATCAGTGAGGCCCGCCTGATGGGTCTCGTAATTTCGACATTCCAGTCCCAAGTTTGGGACTGGAAAATGACCACTCACAGCCTCCACACCAATCAAACCATTGAAGTAGTTTGTTGTAAAATAAAGCAAGTGGAAAGCACCACACACTCCCGAGGAGTTGTGAAACTCCTGAATCATTCCAGCATTGTAGCTCTTGGTGGGGACAACTTCTGCTTCTTGCCTCTTGAGTTTGAGATCGATCACAAAATCTAGAAGTTGGAGTCTCTCTCTCTAAAATCCTTTCCTCTCTCTCTTTCTTTCTCTTTTTCTCTTTCTTTTCTCCCTCCCAAACTGATTGAGTCAGAAGTTGGTGAGTGGATGTCCTCTCTTGCTACTTATCAGAAACTCTCATTAGTTCCTTAGGATTTCACCTTATCCCTCATCCATCAGTTTCCTCCAATGGCATGATGCATGTGTCTCATGTGAGTCCACTCGGCTCATTGTTGGCTACTCACAGAAGCAGCCAGTAACTTCTTGAGCCACTCAGGCGTGCCCATAAACCCACACCTTCACGATGCCTGAAGAAATCTTGAAATTCAATCATTTTAGGTGGAGTGTGGTAGCTAGATTTATTGAAGAGACGATTCCAGGTAAATTTTGTTTAGTCATCCGGATCAGAGGCACGGATTTTACCAAAAATTACCTTTTTGTCCTCCTTAGAAATCTGGACTTTTAGGGTTTCAGAAGCGGATCTGAAGGACCTTATTCCCTTTGGCTTGGTAGACCGTTTATTGGCCGTTAAATGTTTCAACCAACCGTCGACCGTTTCCCAATGTAATGGTGTGACTATTGCATCAGCAGGACGACCACCGTCGGCAGCACCCACTAAATATGTGCTTGGTAGCCTTGCACGGCATCCATGAAGACCGTGACAACCCGATCGATGATTTCCGATTTTCGGGTTGGATGCTCGCATCAATCGGATGACCTTCCAATCGACCATCCGATCAACCGGTTCATCCCAGAAACCCAGAAAAACGCGTTATTTTGCATTCGAGAAACCACCAAACAGCCCCTAGAACCAACAAGGTAAAGATGAAACCTAGATGAAAGAATAAACCCAGGTAGGAACTACCTCTGTGTGTTGCAGCCAGAAGTTCCTTGAACCTTCCGAACTAGAAGCTTCGACTTACCAAACCTCCGTCGAAACAGTTTTGGTGTCAACGATGTATCTCTTCTTGTGATGCGGTTTTAATCCTTGGTCACGGAAAACGTGGCTCCCACGGAAAATCAATTTTGGATAAAGGTAATCAATTCGTCGAGAAAAGCCCCGGAATTTTCTAGATCTCGGATCGTAAACGGGCTTCACCCTTGAAATCATCTCCGCGAGAGATCGCTGCCGTTAATTTATTGGATTTGAACGGTCGGAATTGCGTTTTTCGGCGTGGGGTGTCGGATGACATGGTGTGTTGGGGATTATACATGTCACCCAGGGGTGACACACACATGGCAAAATATGGTGCGCATAAATGTGTGGCTCACAATTAGCCACATGAAAGATGATGCAATAAAGAGAAATAAGGAAATAAGGAAATAAGGAGGAAAAGCAAGGACCACACAAGTGGCATGAGGAAAGGGGGAGGAAGCACTCCTTGATAATTCGGTCAATGTGGATCCAAAGAAGAAGCTGAGAAGAAAGGAGAATAGGAGAGAAAATTATGGCGAATGAGATGAAATAGGAAAAGAAAGAAAAGTAAAAGGAAAGAAAACCCAAAGAAAAAGGAGAGTTAGTAGAGAAAGAAAGGGAGGAGAAAGGAGAAAAGGGAAGGAGTGGATGTCTGGCATCTTGACCAGTTGGCCCTCGACGGTCTAAGAATTAAAGTTGGTGCACGTAGCGTGATCTACATGTGGATACCAAAAACTTGGAGTTTCAAAAACTCCATAAGGTAGGCTATTTTCCTACTCGGTTTATTTTAAGCCTAAAGGCCTTATAATGGTATGGGCTGTCTATGGAAGGCCATGAGAGGCCATATGATTTAGTTCCAAGACTTGGGACTAAATGGTAGAAGGCCCTATGACCGGTTTCACGGTCTCTAAGGCCCATTTGTGAGTTAAGGAGTTTAATTTGGAAACTAAAGGTTTCTAGGTTTCGTAGCTAATTTATCATTTGTATGGCTGTTTGGAACCAAAGCGGTTCATTTTGTGAAAGATATGAAGATTTCTGTTCTTGTTGAGTCAAGATAGTGACCTTGTTGTGTGTTATTGCTTATATGAATAACATGGTGTGAAAATAACATGTTAATATGTTGTGATGTATTAGCATGGATTGTCATGGAAATTTATATGTAGTAATTATAATTATCCATAGTATGAAAATGTTCATGCTTAGCACTCATATATACATGTAACATGGAAGGAAAAATGCATTGACATCATGCATTTCATATACACTGAGCTATCAGCGTGGAAGTGGTGTGGGTGCATGGTATGGTTTATTCAGGTTTGAGTGGGTGGAGTGGTGATCTCAGAGAATGGGATGATCCCTAGGTAGAGACTCACGGGGTGTAAAAACCATCTCAGTAGCCGAGATTACGTGTGTTAGGTGAAACACTGAGTTGAGATGATTCCCTCGGGGTGAAAGACCCGAGTTTTATTCAGCACATTGAACATGATTTCCGGCGATGTAGTTCGCAAAATGTTGAAAAGTGCGGTGTCCTACGGTGAGAACAGAAAATTCTGGCCTGGAATCAAAAACATGGAAGTTGGTAGTATATTCAGGTATATCAATGTAGTTTAAAAATCCTTGGTTAATACAAAGAGGGCTAAAGTATTCACACTTAACCAAATTGCAAGTGTGAGAGTCGGTTGAAACTGGATTTGTGGGCATGGTCGCGCTCTATGCATGATAGGAGCATTTCATATAGGATGCATAAATTGTATGTAAATGTGATTGATGTTTTCTATTATGTGTTGCCTGAACATGGGTGGGTCGACACGAAAATTTTTGTGTCGCGACATGGTTGGTTGCACTCAGGTGCAGATGGGGGTCGTGACTTGGTTATTGGTGTCGCGACATGGCTTGGCAGTAATGTGACCGTGGTTTTGGCGTCGACAGGTCGGGCCCTGATTAAGGTCATGACCGCGGTCTTACGTATTCGCGACCATGGGTGGTTGCAGCAAGTGAGGTTGGTGGTGACATGGCTGGGCTAAATTTGTTTGTGTCGCCTATTCGCGCCTTGAACGCCTAGTGCCGCAGCGCCCGCCTTGGCTGCGGCAACGCCAGCGTCGCACACTATGCCACATGACCAATCTTGTGTTTGGGTTGCACTCGTAAGGCTGTTCGCCAGACTGTTCATTTAAAAAAAAAAGTACAAAAATGGCCCTCGGGTTTTGGGGCGCCATTGAAGACGATCACCCGATCTCCGTAGATCGTAAAGAGAAGGTAGAGTCTTTCTCTCTCATTTCTCTCTCTCTTCTCTCCTTTCTCTCCCTTTGGTTTCTCCCTTTCTCCTCTCTTCATCTTTCTTGTTAGTGGCCCATTACTACGATGTCCATTCCGATCTCGGGTTTGTTTCTGTCAAATAAGTTAATTTCTTGAACAATTTAATTTAAATGGACTTAGTTAAAGCCATTTCTGACTTAAGGGTTTTCTATAAAAAATCTATACAGAATCATTGACTACTCACCACCCGGAAAATCTCTGGAAATTTTTATGCACGTCTCTGAGAACCAGTAGCTTTCTGGGTTACTAGATTTCGGAGGCAGATCAACGGCATAATTTGTTTCGTCATCCGAGATCTAGAGAATTTTCCCACTTCCATAGTTTGTAAGTTGTTAAACAAAATCATTATTTATTCTTATTTAAAGTGTTTAATGTATTTAATATATTTATGTGATAAATCTAATTAATTATTATTTAATATATTTATGACCGGTGAAATTTTCAATAACAATTTAAACAACTTACAAAAAAAAAAAATCATATAAATAAAAAAACAAATCATATAAAAATAAGGAAATTGATAAATTTAGAATAAATAAATTATTTTGATTTATTATGATGTTTTATATGATATCAAATCGGTAAGAAGTAAACACCTTTAAACTTTGCAACCACAATGGTATCTATATATTTATATATTTGTAAAAGAATTCTATACAAGTAAAAAAAGTTATTTTTTCTTGAACGAAAAAATTCTTTATTTTAACTTCCCAAAAAATCATGGTAAGAAATCCAACCTCTTTTAAATATTAATTAGAGTCTAATCTTATTTATATACTTGAAATTATTTTATTATTATTATTATCATTTTGGATTCTAATTACTTGTACCTCACATCTTTTCTACTTATATACAGGGAAAATAACATAGGTTCTAGATGGAACAATTTTTTTGTTTTTTGAATGAAAGAAATATTTTGATATCAAAAAAAAAAAATGAAAGAAATATTTTTGTTAGTTTCTTCAAAAATATGAGAATGTGAGAGTTTACACAATGGAAGTTCCGATGGGATGAGAGGCTCAACGGTTGCTGCTGTTCTTCTTCTTCCCTCTCAATTAGAAATGACCCAGCGACCCTCGCCTCTGCACTCACTTATTCTGCTAACTCAAAATGTATTCTTCTCGGAAGTCAAATACATGCCCAGATCATCAAATTGGGATTGTGTAATGACACTTTCTGACAAAATAATATCATCAAAGTGCCGCACCATGGAAATGTGGTTCTTGGCTCGTGGACAGGTGTTTGATGAAATGCTCACGAAAAACCTTGTTTCTTGGACTTTGGTTGATCTCGGTGCATTCAAAATGGTGGGATTGAGATGCGGTCTGGGGTATATTTGGGGATGAGAACTGGGTTGGTGCCGAATAGGTTTGCTCTTGGCTGTGTTACAGAAGTGTGCTGGTTGGGGGATAAAGAATTGGGTGATGCCATATATTTTATGTTTTGGTGGATTGGAGAAGCATCCTTTTGTGGGTAGTTCCATTTTGAACATGTATGCTAAGTTAGGATTGAAAGGTACAGAGGTGTTTGGTGTGGACAATCATGTTGGTTGTTGGAATGAATTAAGAGTTATGCACAATGTGAATTATGGCTTTGAGTCTCATGCCATCATCTTTGATGCAATATAAAAGGAATCCTATTGGGGCTTTTATAACATTAATGCTCTAAAGATGCTTGGATTTGTGAGTAATTTGAATTTTGGTAGACAAGATTCATGATTGGAATTATTCAGTGGGAAGTTATTTTGATACCAAGTTTTATTAATGAAAAGTCATAAAATGAGCATTTTTGTGTTCATGAGGTGAGGCGTAAGCCTCGAGGCTTTGAGGCGTAAGTTTTTTGAGCCTCACAATATATAATTAATTAATATTTTAAAATATATAAAATAAAATAGCATAAATAAAAACATGAAAACAAATCTTTAGAATTATTAAAAAAAAAGTGTACTAGTTCACTACCTTCACAAAAAACCATAACAAAGTCATAAAATAAAAAAATAGATTCAACTATACTAATAGTTCTGACTTTAACAAAAAGCCATAACAAGTCATGAAATAAATAAGTACATTGTTTCAGAATTTAAATCCTCCTCATCAAAGGGCATCATCATCCTCATCCAATGTATCAAAAGTAGGAAAATGTCCACTATCATGTATCCCCATTTCATGTAAATCTTCATCTTCATCAATTGATGTCCAAATTGAATCCTTCTCTCACTTTGCCTTTGCCTCCACTTGTACCTAAGTATAAAATTATTAATTAGGTGTAAATATTATAAGTTTAGTAATAAAATTTAATCAAAATTTATGACTTCAATTTTTTAGTCACTTACTTGGTGCTTCATTATGTTTTCCTTTTATGAATGTGAAGAAATCATGTGATCAGATGATGCTTGAGTGCGTTAGGTCGGATGACACAGACTCTAATAGCATCAACAGTGAATAACTCATCATCCTGAAGCCAACAAAGATCAAGAGGGAGGAGGGGATCTTCTTTCTCCGCAATCCACTCATCTCCTCTACCAAAATCGGATCAACATTTTGTTTCATTTGTAGACTTGATTCCTCTGATCCTAGTGTTGTACGCCACATACACTAGAGCGACCAACCTTTGATGTTCAAGTCTATTTCTTTTTTTTTGTATGTATCTACAAATAATAAAATAAAAAGAAAATTTATGTGTTAAAATGAAATAAAGTTCTCTAACATTGAAATAGAAATATATGTATAAAAATTTACAAAAATAGAAATAATGCAAATTCAAATGTGCTCCAATTTTCTTTCACATCGACACTACAAGTAAGGCTAAGGACTCGAATAAGAATATTTTGCAACTCACGGTATTTGAACCCTAAACGCATCCACCAACATAGGACTACTTAATGTTAGAAAGCAAGTATCTGACTCCCAAATTCACCCATTGCTTGGTCAAATGAGTCTAACTGAATGTCAGCTTTTAAACGTTCTTGATAACCCAACATCCTATCCATGCATTCAAATAATCCCTTCCTTACCTCATCAACATTAGAGAACTTATCCCCATACCGCAATTGAGGATTAAGATAGTAACCTATTTTTATGTAAGGTCGATGAAGTTCTTGAGTCCATCTGCGTAAATTTTTCTCCGAATCGAGAGTATATTTTCTCCGCCCCACAATTAAATACAATCTTGCACTCAGCAAGAATCCATCAGCTCATAAATATAACCCATGGCTGGTCTTTCCTCTGAATCAACCTCTCTCAAGACACTAACTAATGGAACAGTGGTCTTTATGCAAAAAGCAACATGAGGCCAAAAATTTGGATCAAACAACACTATACTTTGAGCTTTCACACCTTCTACCTTTTTAGCCCATTTGCTTGAACACCATTTTTCTGAGGAGAACATTGCTATAAGAGCTTGCTTTTGCTTATAAAGGCTTTGAAGAGTAAGAAATGAAGTAGCAAACCGTGTAATTCTTTGGGCCGAAAGTTCATGATTTTTGTAAATGTTCTCGTCAATTTGAAACCAGTATGCCCATATATGAACTTCACTACTTGCCTAGCTCGAGCAAGTGTAGTATCATGAACATTTACCTTTCCAATATCCTCCAACATCAAATCAATACAATGTGCAGCACAAGGAGTCCACCACAATCTTCTCCTTTTTTCCATAAGCCTCATTCCAGCATTCACATAATTAGAGGCATTATCAGTGATGGCTTGCACAACATTCTCCTCCCGATTTCTTGACCCGTCATCAAGATATTTGAACATCAATTCCCACATTTTTATTTAATATCATAAGCATCAATTGATTTCATATTAGTACCAGTAGGACTATTCATCAAAAAATTGTCAGACACCTACTCTTTCCATTTGTCCAACCATCGACATAATTGAACATATATTGTTTCAATATGATCTTCCATAATGATACTTAGGTCATTCACCTCTTCTTTAAGAATCATGTCCTCAGACTCATTATAGATGAAGCAAACTGGAGCCCAAAATTTTAACCGGCATCCATCATAGGAATCCAACAAAGGATCATTCCACGGTGTTGAATGGGAGACCTTTTGAATACATAAACCTACCAATTTTTCTACACACTTCCTTCCTTTCTTCTTGCTTCCACCTTGAATTCAAAGTACTTTGATGAGGTTGTGAAGTGGTAAATTTATCCATAGGTCCCCTAGGAATAGGCTCCCCACTCCCTAAGGCACCAATTGTTTTGGACAAGGCACTCTCATGCATTGAAGTTGGACCCATACCAATTTCTTGGAGCAGGTAATTTCTTTTCATTTTTGATCCTTAAAATTGGCCAATGCATCTTTGCATTCCAATCTATCTTCACTAACTTTGGGGCATGGTTTCATACCATGATGGGTTCGACTAAGTGATGCTTGAGTCCTTCACCTCCCTCGCATCTTTGATTGCAAAATTTACATCTCAAATATTGCTCCGGAAACTATTAACATATTTCCACAAAATCTTTTCTTGAATTTTCAAGTCGGAACTCATTCTAAAAAAAAAAAACACCAATAATAATATTCACATTTCTATATAAAAATATAATTGGCTAAAAAGTAATAACAAGACATAATTGAAAGGAATTTAAAAATGAAATTCAGAATTTTATTAGTTTAAATTTAAAACCAATATTTTTAAGAGGAATTTAAAAATGAAATTCAGAATTTAATTGGTTTAAATTTAAAAAAGCCAATATTTTTTTAAGAGGAAATTAAGAATGAAATTCAGAATTTAATTGGTTTAAATTTAAAAAAGACTATTTTTAAAGAGGAAATTAAAAATGAAATTCAGAATTTAATTGGTTTAAATTTAAAAAAACCAATATTTTAGAAAATTAGGTAATTTAGAATTTATTGAGTTTAATTTTAAACCAATATTTTCTTAGAAAAATTTAAAAAGAAATTTAGAATTTAATTGGTTTAATTGTTCAAAATGAGTTTCAAGAGTGGCTATTTGATTTTTAAAAAAAAAAATTTGATGAAGAAAACAGAGAAAAATGAGCTTCGTAAACATAGATTTAATTGAAAAAAAAAAATGAGCCAGTGGATATGGATGATGGAAATAGATTTAATTGATAAAATGAGGAGCGGGGGCAGGGGCGGGCGGGCGGGGTCGAGGCAAGTCAGCTCCTTTGACTTAAATTAAAAAAAACAATTAAGCAAAAGGAAGCGGGGCATGATTCGGTGATTGAAGCAAAGGAAGCGGCGGTTTAGCGGGTGGAGAGATGGGAAAAGAAGAAAGGGCTCGGGGAGAGATGGAGAGATAGAAGAGGAAGCATAAAGCAGTTTTCTTGCTTGAGATAGAGGCTCAAGGGAGGAGGGGATGGAGAGATGAAGAGGAGAGATTGAAGATAGATGGGATGAAGAGATGAAGAAGAGGAAAGCAAGACATACACAGGTGCGGAGATGGCTTGAGATGATCGGCGGTGCTTCATTTGAGGTAGGGTTTATTCTTCCAGTTTTCTCCCCAAAACAGTTTGCGTTTTTTTTTTTTTTTTCAGTCGAAGCGATTGGGTTTTTATTTTCCTTTTTTGAAGGCCACATAAGCTCCCCAAGCGTACGCATCCTCTTCAAGGCGTGAAAGGCGCGATCAAAGCGCGCCTCGAACATGCTTGACTGAAAAAACGTACGCCTATCATGTGTTTGGCTTTTTTACATACGCCTCAAGGCGTTTTCTTTGCGCCTCACCCTGAGGCGCGCATCAAGGCGCGCCTAGAAAATGCCTTTGACGTATTCAGGACTGCTGATGATGAATTCTCTTATGGACATATCAACTGAAATAGAGTTGTATGCTTTGAAGGTTTTTGATAGGTTTCAAGATAAAAGATATATCTTGAATCTTGTGTTTTTCAGGTCTCTATGAGGTGATGATGCCACAGAAATAGGAAGATTCTTCCATAAATTAATGTTAACAGGCTTAAAGCCCAACTGTGTGACTTTCTCAATCTTGTTAGATTTTGTGGAGAGGCTCTTGATCTTGTTTCTGGGCTTCAGTTTGTTATGTGGCACACATTTGAATCTCTGATGAAAATTAGGTGTGCCAGCTCCTCATCTATATGTTATGATGTGAACGGCCTGAGAAGCATGTAAGTAATTTAAAGTGCCACCAAAGCATGCATTACTTGCAATGAAATGATTTCTGGTTATAACTTAATTATTTGTCACACAAGCTCTAAGATACTACCTGTAACTTAAAGGGCCTGGGACTTGAAGCAGATGAGTGTACCTTCTCAAGTATCATGGAAACTTGTTCCAAAACTGAAAACCAAAATTCAGATCAAACAAATGTGGTTATAGTTAAATCTGGTTTTGCATCTCATGGATATGTCTGTAGTTCATTACTTAAATGTTATGTCGGATTTGGAATGCTAGATGATTCTTTTGAGTTTTTTAACTGGGTTGAGAGATTAGATTTGGTGTTGTGGGGAGCCATGATTTCTGCATTGGTCCATAAAGGTTATAGCTCTGAAGCTATTGAACTTCTTAACCGTCACCGAAGGTGTAGTTTAGGCAGCCTGGTGATTCTTTTGGCAGCATTTTTAATTGTTGTGCTGGTATTTTAGCTTATCGTCAAACTAAATCTGTTCATTCCCTTGTCAAAATGTGATATGAGAAACATGTATTTGTAGCGAGTGCACTAATAGATGCTTATGCAAAATGTGGGGACATTAAAATGTTAAAGTGTTGATCGGGCGTCAGTTGATCTTCTTCCGCCAGCCACAATGATTAACGCGCTGCCTCCGTAGTCCCATGGGAAGCTGTGGAAACATTTGAAAAGATGAAGTTGGCTGCCCTACAGCCTAGCCAAGCCAGCTTTGTTTAAGTTATATCTGCTTATTATCATCTTGGTTTTGTTGAACAAGGACGTGTTTTCTTTAAATCAATGAAGTTGGATCTAGCACAGGTTGGACCCTTCCTCCGATATTTAGCTGACCTTTAGTCGACCAACAAAATGGAACTGAAGAAGCTCAAACACTATGTTAAGCGTTGTACCACATGTTTTGTTGAGTCTCCTTATTGTGAATGGCTGTAGGATACATGGAAGTAAAGAGTGGGAAAATGGGCTGCTGAAACTGCTTCAGCTGGTTCCGGAGAATGATGCAGCATATGTTTTACTGTCGAAGGTTTATTCTGAAGAGGGTAGTTGGAGTGATGCTGCAAAGGTGTGGAAGGGGATGAGAGCAAGAGGATTAGTGAAAGATCCCGGTTGTAGTTGGATTGAGATATAATAAAGTAGGATACTCTTTTGATGGGAAAACTCTAAACTATGTTTCAAAGTCAAGATTGCATTTTCTGGAGGAAAGTTCTGTCACTAAGACTTGTAAACAAGGTATGCGCTTTGTCCAAACTCAAGATTGCACTTGATGTACACATTTTTCTTATATTGTTTCTGTGTGACCCTCTTTTATCTACATGTATTGGTGGATCGAATGTTTAAACATGAGTCCGGAATATCCATCCGTTTCTTGCCTGTTTGCATTTTTCTTCTTTTCTTTGTGAAATCTTATAATTTTTCCTTTCATAATTGTAAGGTGGGAATGTTTCAAGGCTTTTAAATCTTGCAATTTTGCTCTTGAAATTGAACTATTCCTGCGATTTTGCCTTTGGGTCGAACTGTTTGAACTGTCCTCTCTTAATTATTTTCTAAAGATATAAGTTATAATCTTGACAAATTGTATGATACTTTTAACATGGCACATTATTATTGATTGTTCTTTTTCTATTCTGAATCTTAAAACTTTTTTCAGTAATTATCTCTCAAAGATTTCAATTCTTTATACATTTCCTTTAACTTTAGTTAGTTTTTTCAGTGGTTATCAAATAACTCCAAGATTAGTTTTTGTCACGTTTCTTCCTTTTTTTTTTTCGTTTCGGATTTTAAAACTCTCTTGAGCACCTATGTATTTCCTTTTGCTTGATTGTTTCTCTTATTTTTCTCACGCAGATTCTTAGAAATTGTATTCTTATAAACTCAAATAATTTCTAAGAACTGAATGAGGTTCTCAAATTCTCTCAAAAGACTCAAATGTCTTATGGTTTCAATAAAACATTGGTCAAGATAAAGCATCAAAGAAAAAATATGGCCCCCAAGTTAAATTATAAAAAGATAAATTCTTAGTTTTCTCTATATTTTTGTACCTACATGCAAAAAATACACTTTTTTCAAGAAATCTTTTATTAAAAGATGTTAAATAATCTTAAATTTGTGAATCTTCTAGTCATGATGGTGTTGCCTCTTCCAACTGGGGAACATTTCTTCTCATGATCTCTCTTGTCATTGTCTTCTCTTGAGCTTGACCTATTTGTGCATAATGTTAGGTATCATCTAACTCAGCAGGTTTATTGATCACGACTGTTTTCCTAATGACTAAAAAATCGAGATGGAAAAATTTTAAGTAGGCCTCTCTTGAAAACCTGGCCTTTGCGATTGTCTTATCTACCGCAAAGCTGAGCAAACCCTGCTATGTTGTCTATAATGAGTGCGGAAAAATGGAGATTTAGCTAGCTTCCCTGACTTGATTTAGTAGGATCATTGCATTGTTAGTTTGTATTCTTTGAAGGCATTCTTGGAATGTAATACATGAGGCATTCTTGAAATTATTCACACTGGGAAACAAGTCTTCTTTGTGGAAAATTTGATAAAAAAAAAGAAGAAAAGAATTGGTGCTCATTAGAATGCCTGTTGAACTCAAATTATTTACTTCTCTCGTTAGTAGATATTCATTTGAACTGTATGTGTTGTTGCCATTTCTAACATGACTTCTATCATTGAAGGCAAAATAAGATGATCAGTTCATCGTCACAAATGTTGCTGATTCCAGCTACAAATGTTGTTGAAGGCAAAACAAAATTTGTTGTTTTGTTAGTATAATTCTTATATTCCTTCTGTGATATTAATTCATATTTGACTAATATACGTATGACATCTTTACCTTTGTTCTTTGCACGTTTCTGCAAAGATTATGTCTAGAGTTTTCATTATACCCGACTATTAATCACTGATCATATCCTTATATTTTTACTGCGCTGCATTATATGCATTTCCTCTTCTACTTATATTGATTCAATTATGTATGTTTTGTTGTAACACAAATTGATTATATATGACTACTTATTGTTGAATTGAATTGCAGCCCAATCGCTTTAGCTTGTTTACCAATGCCAACAATTGATGATTACACAAACGAGTAGTTAATGGTTATTATAATTATAATTCATAAAAAATTTAACAAGAAATTAAAGACAACTTAGTTAATTAGTTCCAAGTATACATCACAACAATGATTAATTACAATAGATCATGATACAAATATGTTCAATGTAGTTTCATATTCTATGATCTATTTAGAAAAAAAAAATCATTTGTCTTAAAGTCACAATAACAAATATCAATCACTAATTAACTTTTAGACGTTAGCTCTCTCATTTCATTAATTTTCTACCGCTATCAATAAATACTACCCATATAACCAGATTACTGTTTGCAAAATAAAATGGCCTTCCTCTCAATTCTATTGAAGATTTATAGTCTATTTAAGGTAATTTGTAAGGACTTTACTCACGAATGCATATTAGATCATGAATGTTATAGACAAAGTATTACATTGTGCAATTGTCGAATTGGTGGTCTAGGAGGGCACTCATAATATTCTAGAGTTTGTTTAGGAATTAAGAAGGAAAAAAATGTCTGTTAAATCTAATCCTTAATTATTTTAAAGGCAGGAGTATATCAGGTTTAAAGGCTAATTCTACTAGATTGTCTTATCTTCTCTAAATAAAACCCTTTCACATAGAAGATTTTTTAAAAATCAATGTAGATTAGGGTTTCACGATCTGTCCCATTAGATTGGCCATGTTACATCATATCCTTTAAAAACATGTAGAAGATTCTTTTTAACAGACAATTACATTTGTCATATACAATTTATGTTCTTGCTTTACTCCTAATTTTAGTTCTTATTAATTAGGTTTAGAAATAAACTAGTTTCCTTATTTTATAATTTGTTAGATTTGATAATTTACGTGATAATTTTTATTTATTGAATTTAGATTGTAAATATTTGCAATCTAGTTTCTCTGATCATATGCATGAATTATCTTAAAAATGGATCAAGTAAATGAAATTAATTTATACTGTTAAATAAGTGATTTGATCATAATTGAAAAGAAAAATGGGACATCTTATTCAAATGAAATTTTAACTTTACTTGATTTTCTGTACTTGAGGCCTGACTCAAATGGTAAAGGGTTGGGATGGGGTACGTAAGGTTCGAGGCCTGAATCCTTGTAATAATATAATACTATAACACAATATGCAAAGTGAATATATGTTAAAATTCATACGCGTTTTCCTAAATACTAATATTTATATTGATGCTCCGATATCACTTTGATCAAATAGAAGAAGCAAAGAAAACGAAATTCCACGAGGTCTCTGGATGTCATATTAGTGCGTGTTGGACATTGGGCACTAGCCTTCATCTTCCTGTCAAGGTGAGAAATTTGACGTTCTTTCTATAGGGCCAACCTCGTGCAATCTCCTCCACTATAGGAGCTCCCCCACACAACTCTTTGATTGGATGTCGAAACTCGACTCTAGTCTTGGAACGGGCTGGCCCAATAATAAAACCGTACAAGCCCTACCCCCTTAGCCGAACCCATATCCGTCCATCTTAATGCCCCCACTTGGGTTACAAGTTCACGTTACAGAACTCGACGATCCTCATATTCATGCTACGCTAATTTGAACCTTACTTTTGATGGTTTCTTTGCGATCTGAGTTGCTAAGTCAGGAAGGAACATATATATCTCATATGACATGTAACCATCATGAGTAAAATTGAGAATACAATCAAATAAAATACAAATATAAACCATTGATTTCTGATAAATTATAATTATAATTCTTCTAAGCTTTTACAAGAAATTGAGGCAACTTAGTTAATTAGATCACAATGTACATCTGTAGTTGTGGGGTTACAGGAATCATATAGTCATGATACAGTGAACAGTCTAGTTTCATATTCTATGATCTATGGAGGAATGAGACCTGATATTTTAAGCATTTGAGTTTAATTTACTGTGGTGGGTTCTTAAAAAAAAAATTTAGAAATAAAAGATCTAAAAATATTAGTATATTTTTTAGAATCAAAATCCTTCAAAATATTGAATTCAGTCTGATTCTTATTTTTATAAACTTGAAATAAGATTTTATTACTTTCATATTTTGATTCTAATTATAACACCTCATCTTCTCTCCTTATATATAGAGCCAAGATTAAGTCTTTTTCCAATTATAAAGAAGAATTTGTGTTTCTCATGTGATATTTTTCTGCAGCTTAATATTCTCTTTTATTTTAATTTGCCTCTTCAGATGTGTGTTGAACTTCCTTTCAGGGTGTCAGGCCCTGAAAGTGTAGCCTTTGATCATAAAGGTGAGGGTCTTTATACTGGAATATTAGATAATAGAATTTTGAAATGGCAAGGTTTGAAGCATGGATGGAAAGAGTTTGCCATCACTTCGCCGTTCATGTATGAAGTATTCTTTTAGTTTTCAGTTCAACCTTCTTTGTAATTGTGTGTTTTTATATTCGATTTAAAATATATGAAAATTGCTTAAAATAATTGAATTTTTTTTATCTTTGTCCTTGACTAGGATTACTAAATTTTGTGACGGGTCAATCAACCATGTCATGGAACAAGTATGTGGAAGACTTGTACTCTTTCCATGACTAGGTTGATTGATCCATCACAAAATTTGGGAATCCTAGTAAAGGACAATGACTCAAAGATAAATGCCTAAGCAATTCATATATTTAATCAAATATAAAATAATACAATCATAGAAGGTGATTGAAAACAAAATAATACTTCATACAGATAATAAGGTAATTATAAGTCTTTTCATCCATACTTGTCTATTCATTTTTGCAGAACTACAAAGAATCTAAGGCTAAAAGTTGAGGATCTAGGGTTTGAAATCATATTTTTTAGGAAAGGTTTACTACTAAATTAATATTTTAGATTAGATATTGTAGTTTAAATACCTTGTTTTTTTTTTAAATAAAAAGAACTTTTTATTGATTAGAGATATAAAGTTGAAAATTTTAATGTCTTATTTGAAGATGGGTTTTTGGGTTCATTGTTCAAATTTGTTAATTAAAGAAAATTTTATATTAAAATCTGTTTTGAAGATTTATTAAATTCATTAATAATTTTACAGAAAAATTATGTCGGTATGAGTTGATTTTATTGATTTTATTGATAAATTTTGGATATTAAGAAATTCTAAGAATTGAAAGTTTTAGAAAAATAAATTTATTACATTTATTTAAAGTTATTTCAAATCGAACTCTCCTATGCCATTTTATCCCCATCCTATCCTGAGTTAACATGGGCTCTATACCCCTCCGGGGGTGAAACGAATGTTTTAATTAAACCAAAGTTGTTGGACTCTAGGGATAACTTAGCCATGAAATCGGAAGCATGATTACCTTCCATGTGCATAAGATTCAGTTCTACTCTCCATGGTTTTGTCATCATCTCTCTGTACTCCTGAATGAGCCTGGCATGTTTTCTCCCCTATGAGCTTTCTTCAATTATCCATCTGAGGATTACGACGGAATCCACCCACCTCTGCCCTTAAAAAACGGAAGCCCTTCTCCCAAGCAAGTCTTAGTTTCACTGAGAAACTCTTTCTTGCCTACACTTACACCCATTAGTGTTGAGAGCATATTGGCCAATGCATGGAGACCTAGAGATATACACTGGTTCATGAACGCTTACTGGACCTCTTTGTCGTAGTCATGTACTGTTTGAATTTTCCTCTCCAAAAAGGTTCCCTTTCTATTGAAGATCGCTTCATTTCTCCATCTCCAAAGCCACAACAGACCTTGCCTTATAATCTGTGGGTTTTACTTTAAACCACTATGTGTGTGTGGTTCTGCTACTGTATGGCTTTTCTACCCTCTGCCCACCTTGATCTCACTTCTTGCCTTTTCTGCATGGTTGCATCCTCTACATCCCAGCTCTCTGCACTCTTCCCTGAAGGAAGGGGGCTGGGGTCTTTGACATTTTTCCTCCCCTAGAAGCTTACCCCATAATACCTCAGCTTTATTGCAAGATTTAAATAAGTGGTTGAGGTCTTCGGTTGTCTTCGGGAAAAACGGACAGTAAGGATCCACTGTATAACCTCTACGATTTCTTAGACATGTATTAACAAGTTACCACTTACAGCCTTAGGTTTTGATACCACTAATAGAAGGTATTTTATAAAAAGATTAGGGAGTTTGACTTAACCCAAAACAAACCAAACAAGGAACAAATGAGGTAAGGTGACTTATCTGATTGGATGGTTGAGGCGTGCAATAACACTGTCCTTAAAGTAGATACGCCATCCTCCGGTTTGTAACCTTAGTGTAGTAGGGACCGGTGCTCTACCTCTAGGATTTAAAAACCAGATCTCACCTCGGGTGCACTCTCTTGGTAGGATATGGTACAACTCGAACAATGATATTTCTTAAAGGAAATGTGCTTGGTATGAAAACACTTGAAAATTAGAGAGAGTGCTTGGGAGCTTGGGAGCACTTAAGAGAGAGAGGAGTGCTTAGAAGCACTTGAGCAAGAGAAGAGTGCTTGGAAGCACTTGAGCAAGAGAGAAAAGAGAGAGCTTGAGAGTGAGATCTCAAAGAAGTGTGTTTAGAGGGAGAAGGGGGGCACCTATTTATAGGTGAAGCACCCAATGGATCTCTCCAATAAATTGAGAGAAAAGGTAAAATTAATTAACTAAATGAAAAGGTCATGTCTATTTCCAACGTCTTCAAGGACTTGGTTTATTAATATTTAAAACCAACCTAATTTCATTTAAAATTCAATTGCCCGTAGGAAGGATAATTTGATTGAATATAACCTTAACCAATTTGACTTGAAAGGATTATATTTTATTTAATAAAATAATAATAAAAATTTGTAATTGGTTGGAGATAATTTAACAATAAATTAATTTAAAATTGTACACACAAATAAAAAAAAATAATTTAAATAATAAAATTCATTTTAAGAAGAAGATATATTTAGAAGACTTACACTCTTCCAACAATCCCCCACATAGCCAAATAAGATAAAGTCTCTCGGAAGACTTAGCCAAATCAAAATAAAACTTAATTTAAATAATAAAATTCATTTTAAGAAGAAGATATATTCGGAAGACTTACACTCTTCCAACAATCCCCCACATAGTGTTAGGAAGGGCCCAACCCGGGTTTCCTTTTCCTAACACAGAGGACTCCCTCCGGCCTCTACAGTTTGAAAACATTTCTTTTAAACCCTTTTTAAGTGAATCCGTGGAAGCGAACCCATTATCTGATTGTGTTTTCCATTAAAATATTAACAAAACATGAACACAGACTTTTTTTCCTTTTAAACATTGAACCCTTTTTATATGCTTGACATTTTATAGAAAAGCGTGCAGAGTTTCTTCTGTTTTTTTGACATTTCCCAATTTATAACACCTGTAATAAAATAATTTAATTTACTCCACATCCAACAATAGGACGTCAGAGTCCACCACAATAATTTAATTAAAGCTTTAGATAATTTTAGAACACCTATGATCATAGCAGTAACAAAAACATATATACGACACAAAATAAGATTGCCCCAGTAGTTATTTACAGCAAAGCTATACATTTTCAAAAGGGATTATCACGCGTGGGGTAGTGTCAGCGGCGGAGGATGTTGCAGTGAGTCTCTTATGAAAAACATTTATAAACATTTGGAAAAGGTGAGCTAAAGGAGCTCAATGAGGCAGTTCTATCAAAATAATCTTCCAATACAATGTGTAAAGCAATTGTATAAACATATCATTTCAATAAACATTTACTTTACTTTCTTTTCATATAGTTCAAATACAGTATTAATAAAAACAATTGTATAAACATAACAATAGCTTATTTAATTTAGTTTTCTTTTCCATGTGGTTCAAATGCAATGTGTAAAACAATTGTATAAACATATCATTTCAATAAACATTTACTTTACTTTCTTTTTCTTTTTGAATCCGTCATATCCAATGGAACCATGCGTTAACCGTTAGTCTATGAAAAGAACCTTGAAATGATCATCTGATCCACCCGATGAGAACCAAGGAACCTCCGATAAATCATGAATGCCTTACTTTTAAATACCAGTGCACTATGGAATAAATCACATTATGCGTTAGTACATTTTGCATTACTTTTCACGTGCATGGCAATATGCATCCTCTTTCTTCTCTTATAAAAAAAGTCTATCCCCTTTCCATGTAGCATGCCCAGCGTAAAGTACTTTAGTTGACTTTATTTTAAACTTTATATTTATAACATAGAGGTAACTATAGTTAAACATTTTCATATATATATATATATATATATATATATATATATATATATATATATATATATATATATATAATATACATTCATAACATTTATTTCATATGGAAACCATAAATCAATATTTATAAACTATGGAAACCATAATCATTTCATATTTATCAACATAATTTAAAGTCAAAGAAAACCATTCTTTTCATTTGAACATTTATGCATAGATGTCAGAACATATACATTGGTAAACAATAATATATATATATATATATATTCATAAACATTTAGATTTTCCCTCACCTTAGTTGTTTAAAGTATTTTCCTCGTTTAAAAAACTTTCCACCTTCACCCTTGTCATAATCACTTTCCTCCTACAAGTCACATTATCCATAAAATCCATTCAACATCCCTACCTTAATCATGTACCAATTTAAACTACATTAACTATAATATACTTTCAAGCAACCCTTAAGCATTTAATCATCAATTGATTAAAATCATTGAACTCAACCTCTTTTATTCTCATTGCTTTCTTTATGCTAACTCATGAAATTACTACCTATTATTCAGCCATAACATAATAATGAAATGGTCATGTCAAATGACTATTCACATAAGACATAAACAAACGGCTTTGCACACTTGGTGCAAAACATGAAATTTTCAGCCATGTTTTGATCATCCAATGTCTCTAGGTATTGGAATCTTGACTGTGGGTTCCATGAGTCCGAGAACACCCAAAGCCGAGGTTGGACCCGACCAGTTATAGCCTTTTCATTCCAAAGCCCAGTGGGTTTACTCGATTTGCGGAAGCGATCTGTGATACCCAGTTTCGAAGGCCTTAATCATAATTTGACACTGGTTATTTGTACTCATTTTGAAATCTGTCTTGAGTTCTTCTCATTTGAATCCACCCAAATCAGATCACCGAAACTCAAGATATATCCTAAACAACCGGGACTACTCAGTTTTCAAACATAACCAGAAAATGTCTGAACATAGCCCCCTTTTGAATGAATTTCTGAGTCCAAATGGGTTGGAATTTGGATAAACCTATTTCAAGGCAATATGTTGTCCTATTAGTCCAGTTTATTCAGAAATTTGAATCACTAAATTCGGATGAGTGATGGTCAAGTTATGGCAAAAATATAGTCATGGGATTAGAAGAGAAAAAACAGACAACATACCATGGACATGCCTTAGGCGAAATTAACCCGGTAGGAAAAGCCACCATATAAATGTGCGTGATTTCCCGGGTTTGCTGCTTTTCGATTTTTGTGAAAATCGAACTTTGAACCTTAGGCGAGATCTTATGATTCAGTACCCCTGCCCATTAACCTCTCGTGTGAAACAACTTTAACTCTTGGACTATCGGAACTGATCGACGAAATCACGTAGTGAAGAGAGGAAGCAGCCCTCTTTTCTCTCTCTCTCTCTACCATCTCCTCTCTCTCTCTCTCTCTCTCTCTCTCTCTCTCTTGGTTTGGTCTTGAAACCAATGAGGCTTTTTAGCCATGTTAGATATTTTAGATCTTTGTGCTGGACCGTGGCTCACATCGCGCCGATGTCACAACACCGGTTTCGTTCGCCTTAAACAATTTATTTCATCCCGATTTCAGTTCCATCTATATTAAATGGACATTTTTTAAATATTTGATTTTTTTGGGATTTTTCTAAAAATCTCATTTCGAGGTCCGCTCGTGCCCAGTCACACCAATTTAATGAAGAATCGACTATCTTGGAGTTAAATGAAATCGCTGTAGGTAGCTAGATTTCGCGAGGCAATTCAACGGTGAAGTCGTTTAGGTCATCGAGATCTAGAAAAATTTCAGATTTTCCATGGCAAATTACCTTTTGCCATTTTCGAGGAAAATTGCATTTTCACTTATAAAACATAATTTCATTTTTAATATGTTTCAACTTCTCTATATAAATATTGTTAGGCATTTACGATTAGTATTGGGCTTTTTATTTTGAAAATTTTACTAATTGACGTTGGTAAAAATACATACTTATTGAAAAGGGATTTACTATTTCATTGGACTTATAAAATTAGGGGTCTTAGGTAAGAGTGAAGAGAAAGAAAGAAGAATATGAAAGAATAGGAACTCTTTAGAAATCGATACATTAGATCTTGGGTGCCATAGGCTATGAACTGATCTTGGGATAAATAAGTATGAATCACAAAACATTTGTGAATTAAAAATTCTATGAATCAATGTTTCTTTGTGTGACTCAAGGAACCTATCATCCACATTGATTTCTCAACTACAAGTTGTACTTTACGGGTTGGCACTAATAGGCCATCCACCTAGTCTTGATATTCATGAGAGCTTTAGAGAATATGCCTACGTTATCATAAGAAGCGGCCCCACTTCCACTATCATATAGGTGAACCTATCAAGTGTGTTCTGCATCTAAACACACCATCCATAAGGAATATGGAATTCATTAGGTTTACCTCAACCTCAATCAATGCAAAAATAAACTACATCTACCGTAGGGATGAACTCTCGATAGATATAAATAGGTAGTAATACAATCAACAAATGACTTGTTATTACCCATATGGAGCCCACTTGAGGATCTCCATTTCATAGGTTGGGTTACCCATCACCTTTTAACATGTAAATAGGCAAGAAGCTATCACCTCGATGTTTGTTCCCTCAGTTTTCTATTTAGTGGTTTGATCAGAGATAAGACCAAAATTCATGACCTCCACAAAAATCAGAGATATAACCCTGTCTCAAACAGTTTGTAGCACAATATTATTGTGCCTAAGGTGTATGTATTTATTCTTCCCATTAAACATTTTTTAATTAGTATCTATTGCGGCTTGGCTGTCACCAGCGAATGAACAGACAGTCTTTGGTCCAGTCACTGATAGGATATCGGAGCAATATATTTATGACACTGAAACTGCAGAACATACTTCTGGGCTATAAACTTCGACATCATAATTGGACCCAGGGGTTTACTTGGATGATTTCAGAAACAACACCTCCTCAAGGGTAAAAATCTTTTACTAGTGAGTTTCATATCATCTGAATCAGAGATCCAGTTGGCATCACTAAATCCTTCAAGGACATTTGGAAATCCGCTATTGTGACGCCTCGAACTCGGGGTGTCCGTTGACCACCGTCAACCTGCGGAAACCTGTGTGTCTCATGTCATGAGACTCATACATGAGTAAAATGATCTAATAGGGCCCATCATCCATACTCACCAAAATGTGTATTTTATACAAAAATGAGTTAATTTATAATTTGTTTTGATTACAAATTATCAGCTGGAGTCTTTTAGATTTTACGAGAATACGTAACAAGACCTTGTATATGGATGTTTCTTCGTCTCTAAGACCTCCCGGATGAGTCCATCCCCAGGTGAACCTTCGATTACTGAAATAATTTTCCTCGGCCAGGTGAAACCAATGCCGATGGTGATAATCTCCTACGAGTGTTACTCCCCACCTAAGTGCTCATGCAATGACATACTACACATTTAAGTAAAACATGCAAGTTCCTACTCAAATGTCTATATGTTATGGATGAGAATGTGACTCACCCATTCCCACATCACGCTCCCTCACGCATGCTTAAGCCAAGTGTGAGAAAACATTGTTTTCAAAACAAAAGGTTTTTGTTCATGAAAACATAATACCAATTTCCGATAAAATTCTATTGGGCAACCTCAGGAATTCTTTGGATAACTAATTAAGTGCGATCATGGGTCCTCCTCCGAGATGAACTGTTAGACAACTCTTTAAGGCAATTCTTCGGAAAATCTTTCCATCAAATTCATTTGATAATCATGTTTTTCATGTCATGCACTCACACTTATTATTATAGGTTACCCCAGTGCATATGATATGCAATATGCCATTTCACAATAATTCATGTTAATATATCAAGCATGCATATACTAACATAAATTATACACAATCAACATGTTATTCCTTCATACATAGGAATAACATAAAATTAGCTCACATGGGCTAATATACAATCCGACAATCCATCTTGGAACTGCCCAAAACATCACACAAACAACATAGAACATCATGCTTCAAACATAGCAACACACAAGCAACACATACAGTCCACGGTCGGTTTAGGCTTGTCGAAAACACTACACAGGGTTTCTTCTTGATCCGAATCTTTTGGGCTGAAAACATGCCATCCGGGCTAAAGGCATCCTAACCATTATGATGTCTTAGCGAATAAACAAATCAAGTAGGAAAGCCCCTACCTCTCGAGGTTGTTGAAACTCCCACGTCGGTGCTGCGTGTAGCTCTGCTGCGGTGGGACAAACCGCCTGCTTGTCTGTCGGGATTCGACGGACCGATGCGTCGGAGAAACCTAGAGAGGGAGTAAGGCATATCCTTTCGAGTTATCTCTCCCTCTCTCTCCCTCACGGTTTTCTCTTCTCTCTCCCTCTCTCCTTCTCCTCTCCCAACCCATTTGGTCAAGATTGGGACAAGAGAATTGTCCTCTTAATGCCACATGTCAAATTCTCATTGGCTCATAGGATTACACCTTATCCTCTTATCCACCTAACATGGATTTCCTTCCAATAGAATGATTCCATGTGTCACTCATGGCCCACACTTGAGCTCATTTTTGAATCCTCCTGCTCATGTCATGTGGCACCTCTTGAGTCACTCACAATGTGAAGCGAGTGTCACTTCCATTCGATTGCCTCGAAAACATGAAATTCTTATTGTCTCTCGAGTCGACGAGAGTCGTCGTGGTAGCCTTCGTTGTTGGGGCGATTCAACGATGAAATCCGTTTGCCCATCCGAGATCTAGAAAAATTCAGGATTTTGACCGAAAATACCATTTTACCCTTTTTCAAAAAATTAGAATTTTCTCGGGTTTTACATTCTCCCCCCTCCCTTAAAAGAATTTCGTCTCGAAATTCCACACAATCACACCAAATCACATGCATATGCAACGCGCACAAAGTCATGCATGTAAACTAGTCATTTAACTATTAAGCATTAAGCTAGTACCTTCATCCCTAAGCAGAAGGGATAGGTGGCCGACATTGTGTCCTCGCGGCTCCCGTTTACTCCTCCACTCCACGGTGTTGCCATAACACCTTATTAACTTCGCAGGTCTGCGTCATACAAAGGCACCCTCATTATCCATGATGCACGCGCAGTTCCTCCTCGAAGGAGTCCCATCGGTGTCCAACCTCAATCTCTCCCCGATCCACTCGCAGGCTGGATCGCGGGTATACTTCGAAAACATGGAACGTGGAATACCTCATGGACACCTGACATGCTATGCGGCAAAGCTAACCGGTACGCTATAGTGCCTACCCTCTCTAGTATCTCGAAGGGTCCAATGAACCTCGACGGTGGCCCGTGCTTGCAGACCTAAACCACACTCCTCTCTTGGGCATCACCTTCAGAAGGCGTGATCTCGACCTCAAACTCTAAGGGTCGGCGTAAACATGCAAATAGCTTTTCTGCTCGGCTCGTCGTGAGAAGACGATGTCGTATCAAGCTCACCTTCTCTGAGGTGTCTCTAATCAGACCAGGACTAGTGATGGAGCTCTCTCCCACCTCAGTCCAACAAATAGGTGATCTGCATGGCCTCCCATATAGTGCCTCATAGGGTGCCATCTGTATACTCGCCTGATAACTATTGTTGTAGGCGTTCTCCAGCGAGTGCTCTTCCCAGCTACCGCCTGATCCGGGGCCCATGCTCGCGACATGTCATCTAACACCCGATATGGTCCTCTCACGATTGACCATCTGTCATGGGGTGGAAAATTTGTGCATGGTCAGTAGGTGTGCCCATAGCCTTTCGAGAACTCCTTCCTGATCTGAGCATAAACCTCGGTCTGCTCGAACACTATGAATCACGGCGCTCCATGTAGCGAATGATCTTCGGATATACAATCGTGATCTCTCAATATGAAGGTCATCCGCACGGCTATAAAATTTGCCGACTACGTGACCAGTCCACTATCACCCATACCGCATCACGTCCCTATGGTGTCCGTAGAAAGTGGGTCACAAAATCCATTGTGACGTGCTCCCACTTCCACTCAGCCACCTCTAATGGATGAAGTAGCCCTGTTGGCTTCTGGTGCTCAGCCTTAACTTGCTGACATGTGAGACATCGTTGAACAAAGTCCCTAACATGTCTCTTCATCCCACTCCAATAGTACTGGCGACGAAGATCACGGTACATCTTCGTGCCACCTAGATGCACAAAAAATCGGGAGCAATGAAACTCTGAGGATCTCCTCTCTCAAGTCTGTCCTCTAGGGAACTACCACCCATCCTCTACGCCAAGACTACCTTACATTATTGGATGTTGACCCTCGTCACCTATACGGTGCACTCTCGGTCACGATGGACACTAACTTTGTGTCCTGCCCTTGGGACTCAATCACTCTGATCAATAGAGATGGTGTAGCTACCAGACTCCCCAAAATACCTTGAGCTTGCTCACTATATTACAGTCCAAACTGCCCTATTATCTCGAGCATCTGCCACTCCCGGGAAGCTATACTAGCTAATGCTCCCTGTGACTTCCGACTGAGTGCATCAGCCACTACATTTGTCTTACCAAGATGGTAATGCAAAGTGAACTCGTAATCCTCTAGGAACTCCATCCACCTGCGTTGCCTCATATTGAGGTCCCACTATGTGAAAATATACTTCAAAACCTTTATTAGTGCAGTACATCTCAAAGCTTTGCTACTTCATACAAATAGTGGTGCAAATCTTCAAAGCGAACTATTTATGACTCCATGTCATGTGTGGGGTAATTATGCTCATGATCCTTTAATTGGCGGGAACCATAAGCTACCACTCTCCCAGACTACATCAATATGCATCCCAGTCCGACTTTCGAGGCATCACAATACACTATGTACCCCTGTCCTCTCTTTGGAACTATCAGAATAGGGGCTGAAGTAAGCCTCCTCTTTAACTCTTGGAATGCCTTCTCGCACCGGTCATTCCACTCAAACTTGACCTCTTTCCGGGTTAGTTTCGTCATGGGTGCTACTAGTTGGGAGAAGTCCTCAATGAACCTCCTGGTACCCGGTAATCCTAGAAACTACGTATCTCGGCGGCCCGGCCTTTCCCAGCTCATCACGGCCTCGACCTTCTCGGGTCTGCGGCCTCCCGGAAGGCGACATTATGTGCTGAAATCTGGGCCAATCCAAAACTTCTCGCATTTTATTGAACTTGGCCTGGCCCAGTGGTCTCTCGATTCTTTGTAGTACAATCCCCAAATGATCCTCATGTTCCCTCTCCGATTGGGAATAGATCAAGATGTCATCCATGAAGACTACGATAAATTGATCTAGATAGGGTTGGAATACCCTATGCATGAGATCAATGAATCTTTGCGGCACATTCGTCAATCACAGGCATCATTAGTAAACTCAAAGTGCCCATAGCGTCTGAACGTTGTCTTGGGATATCTGTCTCCCTTAACCCTCAGGTGATGAAACCGGTCACGAGAAGATTACATCTTGGAATAGACTCGCGCTTCTCTCAATTGATCAAACAAGTCATCAAATCCTCGGCAGTAGTGTGATTCTTGATCGTAATACTGTTCAAGCGTCTCCTGTAGTCAATGCACAGTTGAAGGGTCTTATCTTTCTTCTTTGCAAACAGAACCGGAGCGCCCCATGGTGAAGTGCTTGGTCTAATGAACCCCTTGTCCAGTAACTCCTGTATCTTGACCCTGAGTTCGTGCAACTCAACTAGTGCCATCCTATGCGGAGTCATAGAGATGGGAGACGTGCTAGGGTGTAACTCAATGCAGAAGTCTACATCTCTCTGTGGAGGTAGTCCTGGTAGCTCATCCGGAAAAACATCTTCATATTCGCACACTACCCAAGGTAGATCTAGATCTGATCTCACCTCGTCCTCCAGGGTAAGGCTAGTAAGCCAACCCACCAACTGCTCGTGCCATCTAGAATCATACACGGTCTAGGGCAAAGCATCATGCTTGTCCCCCTGAAACGTAATACAAGTACCGCCCTATGTGTAGGCGGTAACTCTCCTACGCTCATAATCGTGTGACTACATACCGTCGAGCGTCCATCCCTAAGGATGGCGTGAACTTGACATGTCCATGACCCTCGGGTCCACTGTGAGTAGAATCCGGGAGATAACAACCCCGGAGCATATCGAATCTGCACTCACCACTTGTCCCTAGGGAAGAATTCATACTGCTTTGCCTTTACAGGTTTCCACCTCTAAGCCCCAAACCTTGACACTAGATGCAACAATAATCATGAATATGATGCATCCTAATTTAAACAATACGCTTTGAGACGTGCGTGTACATATTGGAATTTGATCTACTAAGCAGTCTGTAATTTACAGGATCCTTATCTGAGACAGTCCAGTCTCATGTGCCAGCGTGTAATGGTAAGCATGTCCTCTATCCCATATGGCTAAAAGTCATAGCCAGTGAGCCCTGCTCTTGTCCTTGACCTAGACTCTGCAGTGCATGCAATGCCGGGGAGGTGCTTGTGTAACACCATGGGCCCCGATCGCTGGTTCCTCGACTTCGTCTTTGGGGAAGGAGGCCATTGCACTACTTGGCGTGTCGGCGGTGGGACCGAGGTGTCCCAAAATTAGGATCTATAACTTTGGGGGCAATCCCTCTGTATGTTAATTTGGCGGTGAAACATACTATCTGTCTGCCCCGGCCAGCAACCTTTGTCCCTATACTTGGGACACTTGTTGGACAGAAGTCCTTTGCCTCTTTCCCGGGTTGGAAGAAGATTGATATTCCTTCCTCTTAGTACCGGCACCCATATCTCGGATGCCTTGTATGTCATCTACTTCTGCCTCTATGGTCATAGTCGTCCTAACCATAAAGTCCACTCCTCCTCTAACCATTGGAGGATGATGTGCTTCTAAACGCTGGAGGTCGTTTGACGCCTGACTCACCACTTTGCCATGGCTTTGTGCAATCGTAGCAACGCGTACCAATGTAGCTTGATTAAAGCTTGTTGGTCGGGCTAGTGATTTTGACTATTGCTCCATCCACCATCTCTACACCCTTTGCCTCGACTTGCCATCTACACACGTCAAATGACAAGTTGAGTTTTTATGAAGTATCTTAAAGGGTGTAAATATAACCCCGAGACACTATTCACACACCGATTTTTTTTTTTTATTTTGTCATGTACCACGTCAAGGCATTCATAGATAATGCAAGACAAACATTCCAAAAAATTTTTATTTTTTTGTACTTTTTTTATTTTTTTTTGCAAACCTTGTGAACAGTGTTAATGAATAGTGTCCATGAACAGTGACCCCCGAAGCGGTGACCTTAAGCGATACGCTTTGCCTCAAAAGCTGGGTCGGTAGTACCTGTCGCTGAACCCTAGATCGCGGCTCAACGCCCATGGCGTGTGCACTAAGCGATGCATTGTGTGCTACTCTGAGCACAATAGGCTGGTTGGCGGCGCATGTGCGCGGTCGTGCGCTGGCGCCAAAGCGTGCCTCTTTGCGTACTCTCCTGTCGTGTTGGCTTGGGGTGATTACACTAAATGGCCCGCAGAGCGTGACATCATGTCGCGACACCAAAAGTGTCGCTGACGCCCTCACGGCCAACCAGTTGCGACCTCAAATCGATGTCGCAACGCAAATTTCCTATTGCCCGCGGCCGAGTCATAACCTCAAAAGGCCACCCGTATGCGACACAAAACCATGTCGACTTGAATTTCTCGAAACGATGTTGCGACATCGAAACAAATATCCGCGACACCGGTCCATTTCTCTCCTCTATTGAGACACCAAAAAGTGTGTGAGCTTTAATTTCTCACTCTCACTTTGCGACACATTGTCCGACACCAAAGGCCATGTCCGCGACACTAGCAGAACACTGCCTGCCATGACATTAAAAAATCATGTCAGCGACCCCGAAACCGAACTATCGGCCCATCCATGTCGCGACACCAAAATTGATGTCGCGACTAGGACTGAAAAAATCGAATTAAAGCGCGTACGCCCCTGCGACATCAAAACTCCATCGCGAGCTTGGGGCACCGTGCAGCCCAGCGGTCGTGACCTCAAGGCGTATCCCGCGACCTCGAAGCTATCGAGCCCGTGTCACGACATGAAATTCATGTCATGGCCAAACTGACCGATCCGGCCTCGACCTGTGCGACCTCAGGTGATGTCGCGACACGGGAACAGAAGAATCGGTCGTGCGCATGGCGCCTATCCGATGGCGCGCCGCATGCGCTGTCAAGCGCCTTTGCTTTGTCACGTCGCGGCCGGCGGCGTCGCGTGCATGCGTGCGCCATGCTTTGCCTCCGCCCCATCGCGACCCCTTGTTAGGTCACGACTAGGAACCAAAAATGGGCAGTAGCCCCTCCATTTCTCCCCTGCACATTTTATTTTTTTTTCAAAATCCTCCAGTAGCCTTCCTACTACTCCTAAGATGCAGTAACCTAAACAACTGCTATTTGTACGCTTTACAATTTTGAGTGTTTAATTGCAACTCTTTTTCTTGTGCGAAAATTGGAATAATCTTCCAGAATTCCATAAAACACATCCTGATTATATTCAAAAACTGGAACAACTGTCCATAAATTTTTTTTTTTTTCCGTTTATTTCTATACCATTCTACCCATAATTCCTTAAACACCTAAGGTTATATTTTCTCAACCCTAGTGTTCAACATTTTCCTATATGCTATTTACCAAGCATACAATCACACAACACAGAATCACAAAAAAATCATCATAATACACAATCAATGTATGATCTAACCCATGCCCATCGAGTCCTAGGTGGTATACCTACTTCCTGATACTAAGATATTCCAAGCTGTGATGCTCTTATACCTTAATGACCATGGCCTAAGCCCAAGTCCCTTAAGCCTTAGGTACTTGTGTACCTATGCTCGATACCTGGTTTGTGGCGCCCCGAACTGGTGTCGGGTTTGACCACCGTCGACACAAGGAAACTGTGCGTCTGTGTCATGAGACCCATACATAGTAAAATGACTCAATAAGGCCCATAATCCATACTGCAAAATGTGTATTTTATACAAAAATGAGTGGTACAATTTGTTTTGATTACAAATTATGCGGGTCTTTTAAATTTTTACAAAAGCCTGCTCAAGGCCATATATGGCCGTTTCTTCGTCTCTAAGACCTCGGATGCGTTCCATCCCCAAGTGAACCTTCAATACCTGAAATTATTTTTCCCTCGATAGGGTGAGCAATGCCCAGTAGTGATAATCTCCTACGAAGGTTACTCCCCACCTAAGTGCTCATGCAATGGCACAACACACATTTAAGTAAAACATCGTTCTTTACCACAGATATCTATATATTGCCGATGAAAATGTAGACTCCCTTATTCCCATCCTAAAGCCCTCATAAACTCCCTCACGTACTAAAGCCAAGTGTGAAAACTTCTTGTTCAAAACAAAGGTTTTTGTTCTTGAAAACATAATATAATTTCTAATAAAATTCTATTGGACAACCCTCCGAGGTGGTGTGGATAACTTTAAAGTAACCAGTCATGGAGTCCTCCTCGAGATGGCTGTTGGATAACTCTCCAAGGAAATTCTTTGAAAAATCTTCCCATCAAATTCATTTGATAACCATGTTTTTCATGTCATGCACTCACACCTATTATTCTAGGCTACCCCAGTACATATGAAATGCAATATGCCATTTCACAATAATTCATGTTAATATATCAAGCATGCATATTTGGGTACTAATCACACCCCCAAACCGACACGTTGCTAGTCCCTTAGCAATGTTAAAACAAAAATGGGATGCATGCTGTGCTTTTACAAAAAGTATATTTGGGTCAAAAAAAAGTGTATGTCTGGATTAAAAACTACCTTTATGAATAATTTACACCTGTATGAAAATCGACATGAGAGAACAAAAACCATATAAGAAGAACAAGTTTTAGAGGCGATGCCAATTTCAAAATCAACTTTGAATTTCCACCAAATCTAATTGTTCCTAAGGTAACCCAGTTTGAGCCAATAAATTGGAAGATTTCATTCCCTCACAACCTAGCTAACATGGCCATATTGTTAAACAACCTAAATAGGATTAGATACTCTCTTATTTCTTTATTTGACTAACTTGTAAGTATGATACAAGCTTCAAGCTTACCCAAAGTGTAACGAGGATCTGATGACTCCTTAATTAAGGTTTAGGACATCAAGCCAAAGGATCACTTGACCACAAACTCTGCGAGGAAGCTACTTTGGACTCAGTGACCCAGTGCTTCCTACAACCGCTAAACTCTACCCGTCCACCCATTATAGCGAACACTAAGTCGGTGACTCGACCGGTGAAGGTTTAGGGCCACTTAGGGCTTTAAAACTTTAAATGCGCATATACCCCTCGGACCGTGTTCGAGTTTCAAGGCAAAGCGTCACGACTTTTATTTTTCTTTTTCTTCTTTTCTTTTTCTTTTTGCTTTTTCTTTTCCTTTTTGAAAGACTTCATTGGTCTTCATTCATGGGTAACACAAACCTAATGTGGGTGTCGACAAATTTAAGGTGGCTTTGCAAAGTGGAAAGAATATATAGCCGCCTTGGTACAACTGGTGTGCGGTGTATTGCATTAGCCAAAGGGAATGTTCAAGGTTGACTATGCTGAAATCTCAATTAACAAAAACTAAATCATGGAATTGTCCTATCATTAAGGTAACATACAGGGTTTCAATTCTCCAACTAAAGGCAAGAGAATAATACACAAAATGGAGACATAAAATGAATTGCAAAGTGTAGTAAAATGTAAATAGTGCTATAAAGCTTTGATATAACCAAAAATAAAAGCTAAATACATGCTTGATAACAGCTAATCATAACAAAGTGTCCTTTGCTGCTATTGGCTAATACATGAATCACATCTGACATGGTGAAGCGATTGATAAAGCTAAAAACTGTACAAAAACATAATAGAAGACACTCCTAACTCTAACTTTTCCTCCCAGCCAAAGTAGAAACATGTCATAGGGGTAGGAAAGTTAGAGACAGGAGTGTGACCACCTCAATCTCGCGGTGGTGGTGGATGCAGAAAACTGTTCTTCTTTGTGGCTAGCATGTCTAAGGAGAACGCTCTGTGGGCTCATCATGATGTGCGAGGCTCGGGCGAGGGGCGAGGTGACTCATAATCGACCCAAGCATGGTATGGCTTAATGCCAAAATTAGTCTCGGCTGATCAATCTCACAGTCCCGTGATGCACGTGTAGTGGCCCGGCAGACAAAGCAACCTCCCATAACAGCTGCGAGCTCCCTCGAGGCCCGAGCATGAGACGTGCTTTCCGGAGAATGCTGCGTATATGATGGGCCGGGGTGTCGGCGGGGTTATTAATTTGACGGGTGGAGGAGGAGATGGAGGAATAAATGCGGCCTTTGACCTCTCCATCTCTACCCTCGGGAGGCGAGGATCCATCTCTCATAGGAGTCCTGCACTCATCAGGTACCTCCTCACAGTCTACCTTTGAAGGAGAAAAGAAATCGGCATCACCATGGCTCTCTCCATAGACAGGACATGAGGGCATCTGATCCTCCTCTCGATCTGGGGCTCTGCGGAAAGCCCGAAATTAAACCCGGGGCTGGCTCCGTAGTCTCGGCATCAGCAAGGTATACTCATTTCAAGGCAGGCCCTTTGGTGGACCTTATCTTCAATGCGCCCGGGGAGGTCATCACAACTGGAGGGTGGGCAGATCCCTCTGAGATCCGGTCTGAGAGCCTCAGTATATGGCTCCCCTATCTTGTACGTAGTCTTGTAGCGGGAAGAAATTTGGTCGGAAGCGGTGATCGATGAAGCATCGAGGTGGGGCGCCTCGGAGTCAGTCTGTTGTAGTGTCCGCGAAGGCGAGAATCGCGGACCATCTCCCTCACGTATCGTTTGAGGCCAATCTCGATAACACTCGAGGTGGATTGCTCTGGCGGCGAGGCCCTAATGCGGCTGATATGTCCAGCTCGGGCACTCGTCGATCATCAATCTTTGAATCAGATCAGGACTTCAGCTCCGAGAGTCATAGAGTGTAGAGGCCCGAAGTACCACCGGGGCCAATAGAAGCGCCTCGGTGTGCATGTGCGACAACAAGGGTAATCGCGTGTCAGTCTCATGGAGTCCACACGAGCGGGGTCGGCCCGGTTGGCCGACGCGTCGTATCGACTCTGCCAAATCTATGGCGTGGAGCTCGGCGTTCCGGGTCCGGGCCCGCGCTTAAGAAGGTCGTCTAATCCTCGAAGCAGGCGAAAGATGGGGCGATGTGCTCGCCTCTGCTGCTGACGGGGACTGTGATGGCTGAGGCCTGGATGATGAGGACTCCCCCGGATCTGATATACGGGCCCGCTTGGAGGGCCGGGCCCTCCTGGATCGTCTCTGAGGCACTAGGGAGGAGGCAGGGTCATTATAGTCTGAGTACCTCATGAACCCCTGGGGCTCCTCGGGGCTGCTTCTGGCGGGACTCTTTGCGGGCTGCTCAACTTGAGATTAACGTGGAGAATGGGCCACGGGCGAAAGCCTCGATGAATTATGCGAAGACCCTCCGTCGAGTCTTTGAATCGACCCTTAGTGCATGCGAGAACCACCCGGTGCGGACCATGCGTGGTGATCTCATAGGGCATACTAGGGCTCACGGCTGGGGGAAGGAATGCACTGCATGCACACTCAGGACTAGGGCTCGGCTGAACCAAGGCAAACCACGGCTAGTGGAGTGGAGGCAGGGCAAGGCTAGAGCAGTGTAGGGCTAACGGGCACGAAACGGGAAGACTCGGGGGCGGCGGACACGGAGTCAGGTAGTGAGGCGGGTGGTGCGGGTCACGTCTTTGGTAGGTGGATGGGCATGCAGCGGCAAAACAAGCGAGCTAGAGACACGGGGCTGGTGGCTATTAGTCTTGGGGCTCAGCTGCGCTCACGACGGGGTGGCGGGGTGGTGGCTAGGGACCTCGGGGCTCGAGCCTTTGCTCAGTTAGGAGTGGGGCTAGTGTGCGGGTCCGGCGGGGCGACTTGATCTTTAGATGAGGCGCGTCTTGGAGGCTCGGGAGGGGGGAGGGTGGAATGAAGATGTATGGCCCTCTTCCCTCCCCTTTTTATAAATCAGTTGGGCAACTGATTGGTCTTAGCCCAGAGAGCCACTCTGAGCCCTAATTTAGCTATTATAGAGAATTACATTGTTTCATCGATGCAAAATAAGACATATAAAAATTTGGTTTAGGCAGATTAGAAACAAAATAATAAAAAACAATTATTATTTTTAACAAAACCTAAAAAAATAAAATTAAATTTTAGATTTACTTAAAAGGAAAGGCGCTAACGAAAAATTACTAAAAAGGAAAGTTACTAAAAATAGAAACTACGAAATTAATCAATTTTTAAACCAAAAGTTTGAGCTGCAATTTGGTTTCATTTGACACCAAATCAGCTCGATTTTACCAACTCCATTCATGGGGGTCGGAGGAGAGACTCATGCTTGACTGTAGCCCAATCTTTGCGGCCTTCATGCTTGGCCTATAGTTGTTGTTTGCTCCTCCTTGGTGAATTTAGAATTTAACCAATGGCTTTAATTAACGTGATGACAACTCCCAATCGAGTGCTTCATCTTGGTTGTGATTCTTGCAATTTATGGACTTTTGGCTTCCACTGTTCGTGGGTGGACTTCATCTTCCTTCCTTATCACCTTCCCTTTGAAGCGTGGCGTGGCTCCGAGTGAAAAATGTTGACACTCAATGTCATGTTACTTAAGCGTGAGTTACATAAGGCTGTTGACAATTGATAATTGCATTGGCGGTGTGAAAATGGTCTTCGAGGATAATTGGCACATGATTGGGCCCACTTGCAGTGGCTCGGTGTCCAAGCACTCTGAAGTTCTTGGGTAGTAAATTTGTGCTATCTTGACCAACACATCCTCCAACTATTCCCTTAGGAATTTTCAGCGATCTATCAGCCCGATGACAAAGTGATGTTGGTAGGTTTTAGCTCTCCTAAACCTAGCTGCCTTCTGAGTATGGCGACGGTTTTACACTAGCTAAATCGAGGCAATGCCTTATCCTTTGAAGTCCTCAATGTTGACTTGAAATTGTGGGGGATCCTGGATCCTTATATTTGACTGGGTTCTTGCTTTGGATTATGGCACTGACTTGCTCGGTTAGGAAGGCTTTCTTCTCAATGCCCAATCCTTTCTTGACTGTGCATAGGTCCTTCAAGAACTTTGCATAAGTTGGGACTTGCTTAATCATGTCGAGCAGTGGAATGTTTACCTTCACTTGCCTTAGCACCTCCCAAATTTCATCTTGGTTTGGGATTTTTTCTTACTGTAGTGCTTGGGGAAATGGAGGGCATGCTTCTCTTCAACGGGTCTTGAGTGACTACCCTCTCGAGCTCGACTTCTTTTTCTTTGCATGTGTCTTCAGCAGGTCATGGGCCACAGTTTGTCTCTTCTCCCTCCTCGAATTGATTATGGCTTAAACTTCATCCATCCACTGAATTCTTTGGATGAACCTACCTCATGGACACACAGTTGTAATGTTTGAAGGAACCTTCCTCTCTCCTGTACCTCCAGAATATTGTTGATCTTTGTGATTGAATACTGTAGGTTGTCTATTTTCTGATTAAGATTGCTCTCAAGCCCATCTATTCTTTTGTTTAGTGTACTTTCTACAGTGTCAATCCTTTGTGCCAATTGTGCATTGATCCCTTTTTGTTCTTCCACAAAATTGCCTACCACCTTGCTCAAATTCAGTATAGCTTGTTCAACAGGTGAAGAGGATGGCGGTGTGGTTGAGATGAGGAACTAAGCGTTGTTGCTTTGAGGAGCTATAGGCGGGGGGATTAGGTTTCCAAGAGAGGTTAGAATTGATTTTCCAATTAAATTGTAGGTATTACCATATAGGGCATTGGGTTGTGGCTTGTATTGACTGCAACATTTGCATATTACGACGCCGTCAACCTTCCGCGATGGGGCGGTCGGATGATGTTCTCTGGATCTGATGAGTTGACAAGCGATCAGATAGGTTGGCCACGTGCGGTGTTTCGATCGCTGCTTACTTCATGGAGCCTCTTTCCTTCTAAACCTCCCATGGCTTCCTAGCTAGATTTTGCTATTTCATGTCCTCTTGAAAGTGTAAAAATTCCTCCCCTTTGGTGTCTTTGAGGGCCTCATTTTCTCCACCTCTCTGGGTTATTCAATCCATCTTGGAGTTTCAGCCACATAACTCGAAATCCATAGCTTAATGGTTGCATAAAATCCTCACATGGTTCTAGCAATTGTTTCATGAGGACATACCATTAAAGCGGTTACTAACATCCAGTGTAAAACCATGATGTGGACAAGATGGTATCCATGAATCTCTCCGGCATTGTAAATTGTTAGAATTTCCGTTGTCCATAGTAGAGTAATTGTAGTCTGCCTCTTCAATGACCCGGTGCTTAGTTTGCATTGAAGAATTTCTTCAAAAATTCATCTTGAAGATCGACCCAATTTCTAATCATTCTCGGCCTCAAGGGGTGAGCCAAATTTTGACTTTATCCTTGATTAATCAGGTGGAAATGCTTTCAGCTTAGACAAATCCATATCGATTCACCCTCGCCAAAAGTTATGCATACTTCCTCAAAAATCCCGTATGTGTGAATATAGTTTTCGTTCTCATACCATGAAATGTAGAGCCGGGGGGCACTAGGTAGAGATCTCCTTTTGCTACATCCTCGTGGAGGTATGATGCGAGAGGGGCACTAACTTCTAGGAGGGTGTATGTGTTCCTCGTCGTCACATATGCGATTTGATTCATAGGGCGTTTGTTGACTTCTTGTTCCTGGGTAGAGGATCCATTTAGTCACTATACTGCTTGATTTCGACCTTGTTCAATTGGTGCACTTACTCTTTACCAATCTACGATGTCCCTCTTTGTCCCGGTCGCTGCATAAACACATGTTAAACAAAATGAAAGCGAGCAAAGAACACTCTGAGCTTGCAGAAGTGAGTGTTAGTTAAAACAACGGTACAAGAAACAAAAGCAGTCTGATGTTGCCAAGTGAAGAAAACTTACGGATTCATGCGCACTAAATTCAGAGTGAAAGGTCACCAACACTTGTAATGTGGATTACAAGTACATATCAACTCATCAAACGTAGTTTGGCACCATCCCCAACAACAGCGCCATTTGATTCGTGCCACGGTAGGGTGATGAGAATCAACAAAATTTATATTCTAAGTTCCTCTTGCCGTGGTCAAACTCTTCAACGGTATAGTGGTCTCTAAGGGTGTTTCTGGGGATGGGTTTCATCCACGAATGATTAACATCGGTGTTTTGAAAATGGTAGGAAACTTTAGTTTGGATTTTTGGATTTTGTTAAAAACAAGGGAGGTTAGTTCAGCGGTTGTTGTAATGAAACCCAAATGAAAGTGTGAAATGGTAACCTTGAAGGCTTGGAGTCACTAAGCTTGACAACATGGGGTGTCGGTGTCTCGGGTTCTTTCCTCGCATTAGGGCAAATGACATATAGTCAAAGCCAAAGCGGGATCTTTGTTTAGTATAAGTCTAACCACAAAACCACTCTATTGAGTCAGCAGTGCCCAAACATTGAGAGTCCCATTCGGGTTTGAAACCACAGCGTTTAACCCTCATTCCCATGGCTTTCGTAAATGACATCTAAAGAGATATCGTGCATCTTCTACATTAAAGGCCTACTTGAACCCTAAAGCATGGCAAGTATTGACCAAGGGAAAGACATTAAATGGCATTAAACCCTAGTTTGGAAAATTTGGGAACCATAAATAAATTTTGTAACATTCAAAGCATGAGGAAAACTGCGACAACCTTAAAGCCAAACTGCAACCCTCCTCTTGAGCTATGAGGCCTTGATCACTTGAGTTGTCATCCTCGAGGGTGTTTGGCAACCCGAGAAAAATTGAAAGAAAGAGGAGAGAGAAGAGAGCAAATAGAACCACAAAATGAAAGATTTGCGAAAAGCATATTAAATGAAAAGTTGCTTATGGGTACAAAGAGGTGGGGGTTTATATAGTCCAACCCAAGGTGTGAAAATACAAAAATACCTAAAATATGAAATTACATAAGGGTCACAATGGTAATACATCAAAACGTGGTCGTTTGGGATCAAGTGCTCTGCGCGAAAAACCACGAAATTTGAGATTTATTTATCTACGGAAATTTCGCTAGCGTAGCGAAAATTTCATTTATGCTAGCGAATTTAAGCTGCTGCTAAATTCTACGAGATAGCGAAAATGGGAAATTTACTTTATCAACGATGTTCGCTAGCTAGCCTTTTGTGAGATAGTGAAATTTTCCAATTTCATAGGCACGATAAATTAGCTAAGTTGAAATTTAGCTATGAATGCTAAATTTTAGCAATCCAGTGATTTTAATCATAGCCGAAAAAAATCTGGGATTGCTCTTGCTTCTTTGTTTGCTCCTTTGCATCCTCTCTGCACTTCTTATTCGTCCCACTTTGCCTTCAATTCTTCTTTGAATCTTGATATTTCACATCGCCTCGGCTCAGTTGCAATCATCGATTCCGCATTGACACGATAAGATACTATGCTTGGTCGAGTTCTCAAAAACTACCCTTAAGAAACTATCCAAAACAATCTCGAAATGGAATTAGTGAAACTAAGTGGACCTGCACACATCAATTGGCTTAATTGATATGATTAGTGCGCAAAAAGTACTCAAAACCTATCTTGGATAGGGCTCAAAATAGCACTTTTTGGGTACTAATCACCAATTTTGCCTCTTGTCTCGCTGGGATTCGATGGACAGATCGTCGAAAAACCTAGAGAGAAGTGAGAGCTTCTAACTCAAAAAGTTATCTCTCCCTCACGGTTTTCTCTTCTCTCTCCCTCTCTCCTTCTCTCTCTGACCCATTTGGTGAGATCGGAACGAAGAATTGTCTCTCAATGCACATGTCAAATTCTCATTGACTCATAGGATTACACC